>BCKN01000002.1:1305055-1589858 GCA_001600655.1 Dioszegia aurantiaca | reverse complement strand
AAAAAGGAGGCACTCCTGTACTTTATCGATTACGGAAACGAAGAGACACTCCCCTTTGCTCATATCCGGCCTCTCGATACCAAATTCAAATCCCTTCCGGGCCAAGCACGCGAAGCCAGACTATCATTCGTCAAACTCGTTCCTAAGTCCAATGAATATGGACCGGAGGCGTGGCGTCGTTTCGGCTCGCTCACAGAGGGTAGGAAGTTGGTTGCGAATGTGGATCAGAAGGAGGGTAACCTCTTGCATTTGAGGTTGATTGATCCTAGTGATCCGAATGCCGCGGATGATCCATTGACCTGCATCAATGCGGATCTGGTCCGAGAGGGTAAGTCTAAGTGCTGATATATGAGGTGGAGAAGCTGATGAACTAGGATTGGCTACGATTGATAAGTCGCTCAAGTACGCTAAGGCGTATCCCCAGATTGAGCGAAAGCTTTCCGATGCGACCGAAGGAGCCAAGGCTGATAGGCTGGGTATCTTTGAGTAAGTTCCGTTACACAGGATATGGATCGCTTGGATGGAACCACGCTGATTGTGATCAGGTTTGGGGATGTCAGTGAGGACTAGGCGAGGTGAAAAGCGAGAAAAATCGGCTCCGCCTGTCGGATGGTCAAACCAGCGTGTCATGTCTTGTCGCTCTCACATGCAGACCGGATACTGTTGCTCTCCATGCCTGCAATCCTGCGATTCTGAGATCTGCGACTGAAGCGAAGAGGCAGGACAGACATCACATGACAATATGAAACATGGTTACGGCATGCGGATTGGCCAATCGGAAGCGAGAATCCTGTGCCCAGAACAAGAAGGATCTGTGTTCTCGGTCCATGTTGGCGCTTTTCACTGTCACATCTCAAGCAGCTATGTAGCTGGACTCGACCAATGGCCAGCTCGTTCGAAAAGCTGACTAACAGGAATCAAGCACAAGGCTGGACAAGCCCCGGTGGCAACGTGAAACGAGGACGGGGATGAGGCAATCCCCACAGACACACAACTTCGCATCAGGGTTCGACTTTTTAGACTGACGCACAGACCTCGCTGTTCCCATGAATCTTATCGATTCCTTTCGATTCTCTCCATCATTCACATCATTCAACATGCTAACTTATTGAAATCAGTAGTCAGGCGTCACCCCGAAGCCGCGGGAATTGCTTATCCGAATAGCCGATAACGGAGCACGAGAGAGATCAACAACAGTCGTCGCGTCCAGTAAATCATGAAAATACAGGAGGATTTCACTGCACGGAGAAGAGTGGAGTCATCATCGCAACCAAATACGCTTGAATCGAGGTATGTGCCCTTCTCTAGAAAGATCTATACCCTGCGACTACACCTGACAACGATCAATCTTCCCAGACTGCCCCTAGTTCTAATCACCGCTCGGACCTTGTGTGTGTGGATCTGGAGGAATAGAGTTTCGGAGGACCCCGCCGGAATGGATCCTCTCAGGAGAACATCGTCATGAGGTATGAAGCTGAGCGGGTAGGGGTATAAATGGCTATCCAGTCAACTTCCACATCCTCCGTCCGTACTTTGTTCGCCCTTCTCCAACTTGTATCTTCACACCACCCCTTTGACCGCTGTTCTTTCCCTTTCAGACTGGATACAACATTCACACCGCTCTTTGCCTGCCCCTGCCTCTTTCCTTCCTGCTTTCTCTTCGCGTTTCTCCCTCACTGTCCGCGGACGACGCCGTGCTGAGCCATCCAGTTTTCTTTGGTTCACCGCACTCGGTCAGTTGGTGAGGATGACATGCCACTCAAGCACAGCTGGTCAGCTGACACTTCACAAAGGCGCATGATGCCGCACGCGGTACGGCCACCACCACCTTCCTTCCTTCCTGTCCCACACCCTGCCCAAGCCGTCTTTGCCAATCTTCCTCCTGCGCCTCACGTTCCAAACTACCAATGTCAGCCTCTCAACACATCACCATCCGGCAACGAATATGTTAGGGGAAGGAACATCCATCGCGGGTCGGTCGGACAGCATGGCACGGAAACACCCAGGCGGGCTCCGGGTGGCCTGGGGCTTCCGGGTCCCATGAACCAGAATCCATCACAGGTGAGCTTTTCCGGCCGCGAAAGTATACAACGGGTCGCAGCTCATCCTTACAGGCTTCTGGTGCTTTTCCGCTACCGGGCCATCCTGCTTTCAAGCATGGACCGTTCGACCCTCCCCGGCTGAGCCCTGCTCCACAGGCTGGACCACGACCCCACCCGCATCTGGTAAGTTGCTTGATCCGCAATAGACTTCTCCCAGGTGACCTTACACGACCAGACAAGTCCCGACCTGTACGTTTCGAATGTACCCCACGATCTGCCGGAAGTCGCCATTGTCGACGCGCTTCGTGACTGTCTACCCGTCAGGATCCAGCTCATCCAGCCGGTCAAACCGGAAGAGAGGCTCAAGCCTGATGCATATTACGCTTGGATGCCTAGAGCCGGTAAGTCAAGTCCCTTCGTGGCCTTCGGGTCACGTCCACTACTGATCTGACAGGTACGCTACACTTCTCCAATCTTCACAGCGGTCAGTTTTCCTGATCTGCGTGATCGCAACCAGTGGAGCATATCACTGACCCAGACAGCGGAGAAAGCACTCGCCATCCTCGTTGCCCACCCATTCATGGCTCAAGGCGGTCTGATCGTCTCGACTCACCCACCTCCATCCTCCCCATTCCAACTTCCCCCGGCTATCCCCTTTACCCTTCCACCAGTGGTTGCGCGTTATCTCCGTCCCACACAACAAGTCATCCCGCCGCCAGCGGCCGATTTCAAAGACGCAGCAGCAGCGCTCAGTGCGCAAGTCCCGACGCTGGGCGAACTCTTCGACATTATCCGACCTTGGGGCTCTCTCCGTCAGATCACCGTCTGGTTTGAAGAGGGTCTGGCACCCGAGCTTGGACCTCCTGCGCTTTCTTGGGGCGCAAGAGTCGAATTCTGGTATGAGGATGAAGCGAGGCGCTTTGAGCATGGGTTTGGAAGTGCCGGTTTGTTGATCAAGGGTTGGCAAATGTAAGCTTCACTTGGCGGATCCTCTGCAAGGCAGTAGCTCATCATCTAGTTTCGTTTTCGGCGAACAGCCTTACCCTCCTATCTCTCCGCTGGCACTCGACACTCCAAACTTCAGCCCGGCAGCGCAGAATGTTCCGCGCCTCTTCCCTCGCAATGGACACCCTCTCGCCCATCTTGGCAATCCTCCACTCAACAGCGCCAATATCGATCCCGAGATCATCCGACAGATGGGTCTACCGGTCTTCCCCACGCCCGATAACGTTTCCTCCTTTGCTCCAGGTCCATTCTATGGTGCACCTCCGACCCCTCATACTCCGTCGGCCGATTTCCAGCAAGTTCCTTGGGCGAACCACAACATCTCCGCCTCCGGCGACATGTCGAGGTACCAGTCATTCGATCGGAGAGCAAGCGTTCCTACCGGCCCCAACATCGTACAACTTGGCTTGCGAAGGTCGATGTCGAATTTGCACCTTGGATCGATAGGCCACACTCGTCAGCGAACCTGGAGTATCACCCTCACCAGTTCGGATGAAGGTGGCTTGATCCCTTCAGGCATCGTGGCAGATGACGGGACTGTGATCCACCATGGTGAGCTACCCGTTCACCTCCGAAGTGTTCAAGGAAGCTGACAGAGCATAGGTCCAGGTCAAAACTTGAGGCCATCTCCACTGACTGGACCGGGGTCTTTGAGCTCATCCGGCCTGGTGGATTACAGCAATGTCTTTGTAAAGGTCAGTACTTCCCCTGGGTCTCTGACCACTTAGTAAGTGACCTGTAGCTGCTGCTGATCTACTCAGAATCTCGATCCAGATATCAATTCTTTTGCGCTCGATGATATATTCTCTAATGTGAGCACGACGAAACCATGGATGAGGGATTGCCAAGCTGATCCCATGGCAGGTTGGGCGAATCGTTAGCGCAAAAGTCATGCGTGATGATCAAGGACGCAGTAGAGGTTACGGCTTCGTCAGCTTCTACTCGCCAAGTGAAGGTGAGCTGAGACGGCGTTTCCTGGTGCAAGCAAGGGCCAGAAGCGGTCGAGCTGATCAAGCAGCGGCCCACGCTATTGAAATCATGAACAACACAAGAGTGGGCTCGCTTCAGATTGCCGTGACTTTGCATGAGCCTCGCAGATTGCGACCTGAGAAGCAGGCCGAGCGGTATGCGATTCAGTGCGGGACTGCGCCCGCTGCAAGTCCGAGGCGGACAAGTCCTACAAGGAATGACAAGCGGCTGAGGCATTACAGCGCTCCCGTCATATCGAGCAAAGTATGCCTTCCCCACCCGATTTGTTGCTACGCTATGAACTGACAGACGTAGGATACCACCTCGACCGACGGCATCCACCTACTCTCCGCTGAGAGTCGCAAACACGCTTTGCGCAAACTCGTTGTTGGTCCAGTCTACCGATACGCTCGTCTCAATCGCATGCCGGCGGTCCACATCGACCTCGTTATCAAAGCTTTGGTCGCACATGACCTGGCGCTTCTCCCCCACCTCGTCACTCCCCAACAACTCGATCTAAAAATCGCAGAAGTGCTTACAGTCCTCCAGGAGGATCCCGACTTCAGCATTAGTCTCGACATCCCTACTATCCTCTCCAATGTTCCTGTCAACAAGCCGGCTCCTCGTATCAAATCCCCCCCTACCCGCCCCACGACCCTCACGGATGCCGAGCTACGCAACAAACTCATCATCGAGATCACCAAGATCGATCCGGTCGATGCTGAGCCCGTCGTTGATATCCTCTGGGTCCAACTTCAGCCTTCGGAGCGAACCCGAGCGGTCGAACATCGAGGATTTCTAGCTATTAGGTACGGCGTGGCCAAGCGGCAGCTCCAAAGGCATCGAGGGGCCGCACGATACTTTGCAGCCAAAGAAGAGACGGAGGCAACCTCGACTACTTCTGCTTCCGACCCTTCACCTCCCGCTTCGCAAGTGACCACCAACTCAACCTCTACATCCCTCGACGCCTCTCTTCCCTCCCTGGTCGAGTATATTCGGCTCGACGACATCAGTCTCGAGACGCTCGCAGCGCGATCTGCAACTGATATCATGGCTCACCTGTCTTCGCCGCTTGGTTCGGGCATCCTTGAGAAGTTGGGTATGACGCGGCCTCGTTCAGAAGAGGCGGGTCAGCTGGCTCGGTGGATCATGAATGTAAGGGACAAGCCGGTGTTGATGCGGAATGTGGAAATCAGCGCAATGATTTCCAAGAACCTCAAGGTAAGCTGTCCGGTGATTGACGTTCTGGCAAGCCGCAGCTCATGTCTCATAGGTCCACTCGGGGAAAAAATTCGCCCAGCTCAAGCTGGCGAGGGAGATGGTCGTACGAGAGGATATTGAAGCTTTGTGCAAACTGTAAGCCGGGCTTTAATCGGTTTCAACGATCTGCAACACGACGCTGATGTGTCAGGATCGCCTACCCCGAGGTGCTAGATGCCAAAGCGAGAATGCTTCAGACCGGGAGGGCATGAACGCTCACTGTCACGATATCGAGAACACGACAGACAACAGATCAGTATGCTCGTGCGATATCGCTGGCGGAGAGGGAGCGTCGGCTTTTCATGGACCTTGTCGCGCCCACCCGACTACAGCGGGTTGGGTGGGGTACCGCGTAGTAGGCAGGTTTCCACCGGAACCCTCTTTGTATAGTTTGATCAACTTTGTATAGCCGGCCCCCGCCCTTCCAATCGGATCGTTGTGCAGTTTAGATCAACACACTTTTATAAGGACGGATGTATAGTTAGTGTCATGCGTGTGATCCAGCTCAAACCAGTCAATTTGAAGAGATTTCATAAGCAGATCGACTCGAAGCAGCTAGACGATCATTTATTCGACCGCACTGCAGTATGTCCAGAACATTGGAATCTGATGCATGTAGTGAATTGGGATTGATCAGCGGCGCGCAAGCGCAGAGCTATGAGTACAGTACAATGGGGAGGAACAAGTCATTCGACCTGGGGAAGATGCGATGTGTAGTGTTCTCAGTCCGCCTTGACTTCCTCAATCACCACGGGCCCGGCGAGGGTCTCTCTCATTTCTTCCTCCGTCGCGTCAACGGGAAGAGCCACAGTGTCCTTGGCTCGCGCGCGGAGGGCTTCAACCGCTGCGTAAAGGCCCCAGGTGGCCAATGTGCCCGAGTAAACGGCGAGGTTGGTGTTGTCGGTGGCACAGGCAACAGTGGCGCCCACCGATGCGATGCCGAGGGCCGTGACGATCATGTCGTTGAGCTTGTCCTCGTCGCCTGCGGTCGCATATTCCTGAGCGATCCCTGCGACGGCCACCCCTTCCATCAGGGAGTGCAGGAAAACGACGGTCGAGCCGTAAATCGATCCGCTGGCGAGGGCAGTAGCAACACCAGCTGTGGCGGCCATGCTCGCGGCACTGAATACCGAGGTCTTTTCGACGTTTGCAAAGGTTTTCAAGACATTCTCGGCAAGGCTGCGTGGGTCAAGAGAGGAGTGGTTGGAAGGACCGGACATGATCTTTGATGACAGTGATGCGGACTGAGATGTTGGATCGGCGGTGGGATATATGTGTGATTGTTTGAGGGTGGTGAACACAGAAGGGGCGGGATGCTGATCCATGATGATATCCATGGGGAGAGAATCGGCTCGGGATTGTGCGCCATGGCGTGCTGCTGGTGAGTTGTAAGGATGTCCTGGAAAGGCTCCAGAAAGTGCCTTGGAGCAGTGTATGAAAGGTCAGCTTATACGAATCATTTGAGAATGAGATCGCCAATGACAGCCACAGAGTCAGGGGAAGGTCAAAGGAGTACCGCCCGCGAGCGTGTCTGATATGAACTGCCTAATCTTACTGCGAGACAAGCTGGATGTGAGAGCAGTGGTCGCAGAATCGCTGATGGGTGTCGTCGGGTAGAAACGAAAATCGGAGCTGACGTGTAGCGCGGATCCCCTTCTGCACAATAACGATGAGCTAGTGGCAGCTCAAATCTGATCGGTGAGTGTTCTAACACAGTCAGATGGGCCTCAGGTCCCTCCATGCAGTTACCCGGTCGATACTGACTTCATCCCCCACCTCCACCTCCCAACATCGGTCCCCCACCGCCTCCCCCTCCTCTCATCCCATTCCCTGCCCCTCCGTTTCCCGTCAACTGAGCAAGATTGACGGCCGTCGGTCTCCCCAGACTATGCATCCCCTGCCCCATCCCGCCCATTCCTCCCATTTGCAGCCCGCCCTGTCCCTGTCCACCTTGCAATTGCTGCTGCTGCTGTAGCATCTGTTGTTGCTGCTGCTGAGCCATCTGACGCTGCGCCACCAGATTCTGGAAATGCTGTAATGTCAACCCCATCGATGCGGCCTGGGCAGCCCAGGGATGTTGACCTTGACCGCTGTTTGCATTTTGGCCCATGTTGGGTCCTTGTCCTGGTCCCGAGTTGGAAGGCTGCATTTTTAACTGTGGGGTTGATTGAGGTTGGAATGATGGAGGGAGGGGCGGTTGACCTTGGCCTTGGCTTTGTTGGGCGAGATGAGGGGAAAAAGAGGGGGTTGAGGTTTGGGTGGGATAAGGGCTGAAGCCGTTTATGGGGTTACCGCCGGACCCGGCAGTATTACTTGGATTGTTGGCTGTCCCGTTGCTATTGGGATTCCCGCCTCCTGATCCTGGCCGGAGGAGATCCGGCGTTGGAGTAGAGAATGAATTCCTCCCTCCACCATTCCCTTGATTCGCACCTCCTCCGCCCTGCGGCGCGTACATTCCCGATCCGGGCGAAACCGACTGCCCCGGTCCTGTCCCATTTCCCGGACTAGGTGTCATAGTGGGCAAAGGCGAGATACCCGACGTGGGCGTCGGCGACGAGTACTGGGGATGTAAATGGGATGAAGAGAGATGTTGCAGATGTGCCGGAAATCGATTCTGGGACTGGAGCTGATGCTGTTGGAAAGCCTGATATGCCTGCTGTTGCTGCGGATTCATCTGGGAAGTGGGCGGTTGTGATTGTTGTTGTTGCGATTGACCAGGTTGGTTCTGCTGGAGATTCTGCTGTTGTTGTTGCTGCTGTGCCTGTAGCAGCTGCAGTTGTTGTTGATGTAGTAGCTGGAGCTGGACTGTGCTCGGAGCAACGGGGATGATATTAGCGGCAGGATTAGGGGTAGGATTTGCCTCGCCAGAAGGGCCGGAGGAGGGAAGTAGAGAGTCGGACCGAGGAGGAAGTTGATCCGCTGGGAGCGCTATTGAGCCGCTGAGCCCCGACGGTCCGCTGGCACTCGACTGGGAGAACGATCGCGAGAGCTTCGTCATTCCTCCTACACCTCCCCCTCCCCCAGCATCATTCCCGCCTCCACCGCCAAGACTCGTGATGGGTAACGAAGGTATCGTCATTCCGCCCGAGGTGATTCTTTGATCGCCTGATATCGATCCCGTTCTCGTCAAGCTCTTCATGCTTG
Source organism: Dioszegia aurantiaca (assembly GCA_001600655.1). NCBI lineage: Eukaryota > Fungi > Basidiomycota > Tremellomycetes > Tremellales > Bulleribasidiaceae > Dioszegia > Dioszegia aurantiaca. Next base: position 1,581,438 of record BCKN01000002.1, on the reverse strand, counting down.
GTCCTTCCTCCACTCTTGCTCCTGCTCCCGCTCCAGCATCGGCCTTCGCCTCTTCACTCGCCTCAACCCCCTCGCCCGCCTTCGCCCCCGCGCCTGAGGCCGCTTCGACATCCTCAGGTAGTGGCTTATCCATATGGGTGTAGTATGCTCTTGAGTGGTGGTCGACATGGTGTGATTGAGTCGAGAAATCCCATTGTGGCCCTCGATCTTTGCGTGCGCGAATGAGAAGTGTGTTCCTAGAAGCGTCAGTTCCGCTCAAAGAGCTCATATTCAGATCCAAGCAACGCACCAGTACGACGCGCTAGCTTGGATATCTTCTTTATCCACCTCAGCCTCGGGCTTCCGCTTCCAATGCCCTGTTCCCGTCCCCATAGCGCTGGGCGGAGGTATCGGTGGCTGCATGGCCGCCTCTGCGGGAGCAGCTTGCGACGCAGGATCTGCCGACTCTCCTCCGGGAACATCCTCGGATTTGACGGCATCTCCTGCTATCCCTTTTGACACGGTGTGTACTGTTTCCGTTTGAGAGAGGTCCGGCTCGTCGGGCACGTATGTGCGCCGTCGATGATGCCAATGTTGTTCGGCCAGTGATTCTCTCTGACGATTCGCCGCAGATGAATGTGATGGCGAATAAGCAGGATTGATGATGTCGACGTGATGGGATGAGGAAGAAGATGCCGAGGGTCCAGCGTGATCATGATCATCTCTGCCATCTCCATTCTGCTGTTCTGACATCTCTCTCCGTCTTTTCCTAACTGACCCCGCTTCTCCCCCATTTCCATATGGTGATGCGGTACCGCCCATACCCGGACTATGGCTAAACGCCCTGGTGTCCTCAGCAGGCATGTAAGGCCTTTGACGCATAAACCACTCCCTCCTCATCTCGTCTGTCATGTACGCCTCGATGTCCAGCTGTTCGCCGCGCTGCTGAGCGACGTGATGCGCCATGAGCAACACATCCAATGACGGTGCCTGCTGTGGGTGTCGCTGGTGGTTCTGTGGATGCTGGAGTGCCATTTTGCTCGATTCGCCATTCTTCGGTAATATAGGTGGAGGGAGAAGGAGGATGACATCTTTTCGTCGTGTGGTGCGTGGCATACTAGGCTCGAGCTGAAACCAGCTTAGCTATGCCCGGATGAGTCGGAGATGAAGAGGGCGAGAGGTGTGTGCAGAGGGCGAAGGTCCGAGCGAGAACGGGCGGATGTGGCACTCCTTTCACCTCCTGCCTGCTGCCTTTAGGCGTAATCCACAGATAGTATCACTCCGCGCGTTGCTCACTCAAGACATCCACAGGACTGTACGCGTCTATGTGGACAGCTCGGAGGGAGGGAGCGGCGTTTCAGATAAGCGAGGATGAGGTGAACCAAACAAGCTTTTGGGCAATTCCTGACCCTGCCTTTGAGTACGACAACTCCGGAAGTAGATCCCACCCCTGACGTGACGTCTGCCACCAACTAGTGTGGTGTTAGGGGTCAACCTGAAACGCGTCCTCACTGGTGCTGCTGCTCCAAGTGCTGCTCTATATCAAGCCTTCCACTCAGCCACAGCATAGGTCCACCGCATACACTAACCCCAGACGCATATGTCAAGGCATCACATCGTCGACATGTCATCAAACATAGACGGACACTGTAAGCTCTTCCGTGTCCCAAACTCTGTTTGGGCGGAGTGGAGCTAACTCATCAGCCGATAAGTACTCCATCATCCTCCCGACGTATAACGAGCGCAAGAATTTGCCAGTTATCATATGGCTACTGGCTCGGACATTTGAATCTAAGTAAGCTAGGTCGTCCCGGTATTTTAATATCCGCAAGGCATAGCTCACCTGTCTTTAGCGGGATCGACTGGGAAATCATCGTTGTGGATGATGCAAGCCCGGATGGTACGCAAGATGTGGCCAAGCAATTAGCGGGCGTCTATGGCGAGGACCGAGTGGTATGTCTCCTAGCTACACACATCTTTCAGACTGCGTACTGAACAACCGAAGGTCCTCAAACCGCGCGCTGGCAAGCTGGGCCTCGGGTCAGTTATCAGACACATTTCTCTGGTTGTTGCACAACTGACGACTCGCAGGACGGCATATGTCCACGGCCTACAGTACTGCACCGGCAACTTTGTAATCATCATGGATGCCGATTTTTCCCACCACGTCAGTCACCCGCCGTCAAATACAGTGCATAGGTAATGTGCTGATGATCTCAGCCTAAATTCATCCCCGAGCTCATCCGGCAACAAAAGACCTTCAATCTAGATATCGTCACCGGCACACGATACTCTGCATATCCCAAGCCTAGCTCTGCGGGCGGTGTCAAACTTACAGGTCTAGGTCCAGGCGGAGTATATGGTTGGGACCTGAAACGAAAGCTCGTTTCGCGCGGTGCGAACTTCTTGGCGGACACTGTACTCCGGCCTGGAGTCAGTGATCTGACTGGATCATTCAGGTAAGTTATTGCAAGTAGACTGACTGTGTTACCTCAAACTGACAATCGTAGACTGTATCGCAAACACGCACTCCAAAATATCATTTCGCAGTGCACGTCCAAGGGATATGTGTTTCAGATGGAAATCATCGTCCGAGCTCGTGCGCTGGGCTATACGGTCGGAGAGGTACCCATCACGTTCGTGGATCGGATATATGGAGAGAGCAAGTTGAGCGGGAGTGAGATTGTGGGGTACGCCAAGGGGGTTGTAGGGCTTTGGTGGACTGTGTAGACCATGCGACGGAGTTTGACCCGGGGTAAAGGATGTTCAAATACTTTTACTGACTGTCCAACGCAACGATACAATAACTAACTACTCTCCCTAGAACACTCCTACTTACACTTTAGCAAACAGCTCCCTACTCCTTCCCAACCGGCCAACCAATAACAAAATAGCAGTAATCGTCATCATACTCGCCCCCATCGCAATCGCTCTCGGAGCATTATCTAATTGACTCTGCGGACTCCCATTGCCCAACAATGCCCCGAATATCGAGCCTCCAACAAGCTGAGCGAAGCTCATGAAGAACATGACTTGGCCAACGAGGGTTCCGGCGAATCGCATATCGTCTGCTTCGGCCGAAGACATGGGTGCTTGTTGAGAAACGTAGGCGCCAGACCAAAATCCAAACATTACTGCGAAGGCCGTGAGACCCTGGGTCGTTCGTAGACCGATCCACGCCCAGTAGAAGATGGCCATGATCAGCACGGAGAAGGAGGTTACGTTGTAAGGGCCGAGGTAGTCTGCGAGAACTGATAAAGTTAGCTTTCGGACACAGATGCTGGCTTGAAGTGGGACTGACGGCCTAGACTGATGCGACCGAAAGCTGATGATGCGTTTGCGATGATCCTGCTTGTATCAGCTTGTTGCATGCCGTGGCAGAAGCACGAGGGCTAGACTGACAATAGGTATGGCGCATAGTCTCCTAATCCCGCCAGATTACCGAATGTACCGATAAAACTCAGGAAACTGAAGAAGCTAAGCACGTAGGTCTGCGATCATCAGCCTCCTTCATTGCAATATCGTATTAAGTAGCGCAAAGATCACTTACAAACGATGATAGGGCAACGCAAGAATAGCTCAACTTCCGAAACGCTCCGAAGTGGTAGAATGGACCTGGGGGCTTAGGCGGCAAACGCGTTTTTAGGAGGAAGAAGGCCGCGGTTCCGAGGCCCAACGTGAGGAAACCCATGATTCGGACTGTCCACGGAAAGCCGACTGGGGAAAGGTCAGTAAGTCCTCGAGCAAATACGGAGTGGAACAAAGGGGGTACGTACCCTTATCTGGGAGTTTGGCTATTATCAATGGCCAGATGACGGATCCGAGCGAAGCACCAGCGGCTACAACTATATTAGCACCTCGATGAGACTGGGTAACGTGAATGCTCACTCAGTATCCCACTGGAGAAACATCAGTTTAAGTCCGTTCAAATTATCAGAAACCAATACTCACAATGCTAGACCTCGTCTGCGTGAGAACCACTGTCCGACGACCCCCATGGGTGAGATGAAGCTGGCGTCGTCAGTCCTCCGGTCTACCGATCGTTGATGAGTCATTACTGCTCACATGAGATTATTGCCTACACCTATTGGCAAAGCATGGACAAGAAACAGCTGCCAGTACTGCGTACATGATCCCAAAACGATCAGTCCGACGCTGGATAACACAGTCCCGACGGCTATCAAGGGTCTGCAACTGAGCAAATGTGCGTTCTCCCATTGATCTTGAACTCACCTGTGGCCTATTTTATCGAACAAGGAACCTGTGAATGCCGCCAGCCCAAAGGTGACGAAGGCTTGAGTCCTGTTATGAATCAGCGTCCACAACATGCTGGATGGAAATCAATCTGCTCACCCTATGATCCAAGCGATAGTACTCCTACACGTCTCATCAGCACCCAGCAATTGTACATTCAGGCAGGGGACCGGAACGGAACACTTACCCTGGATACTCAGGGATGAGGACGAAAGCGTAGTATGTTTGGAATCCGCCAAGAGCAGCTGTGAGCCCGAATCCACAGAACAGCGCGCAAACTCCACCAAGCACCACAAGCCATGCCTTCGCTCATCAGCGCTCAGCTCCTTGCCCACTACACGATAGAACAAGTCATCAGTGGGTCATAACTCACGTCTTTTCCTCCGTCAGGGAAAGTCACCTCCATGCCATCTTGTGATATCTGCACCACTTTCCCATTTTCATCCTCATAGCGACTATCCTCAACTTTGGATTCGCTTATCCCCGGACCCAACTTTGTTCCTCGGGTGAGTTGCGTCCCGACACTGGTGGCTCTCGATGACTGTCGATGTATCTCCGGCAGGGCAGTGATTGTTCCGGGCGCATCGATGAACGTTTGATTGTATGATCGATTGCTCAGCCTGGAAGCTGAGCGCTGGACGGGAGCGAAGGGGGATGATCCGGCTGGTTTTGGTTCAGAGTTGGGATCGAACGGTGAAGAGGTGGGATTGGGATTTGTACTGGGGGCGTGTCGGACTTTAGCGACGTACCGACCTATAGGCCCTCGAGGAATATTAGGGAGTGGGGGAAGCTCAGCAGAGATCCGCCTTGTGGAGCCGTCTGCTGATGTCGAGCTGGTGATTGACACGCGACGAGGTGGGGGTGGAGTGGTGGACATGCTACTGCGCGAGATGGGATCTGTCGTGCTGAGTTCACGTCAACGGCCGCTACAAGAGTGATATGCACAATTCAAACGCAACTCCCTATACTTCGAGTCGGTGAGACTTCTTCTGTAGTGATCGAATGAAGCAAGCAGCTCGAAACGCTCCGGGAGAATTTTGCCGGTGCCGGTGTAACATCTACCCCACTCCACCCCGCCTCCACCTCCACCTCCACCTTCACTGCCCCATTCGTTTCGCCTCCAATTTGCATGCTTCAAAAGGCAGCTTGTGTTCGCACGATATATGCACCCCAATCTTAGCCTCTATCACTTGGACAGCGATGCATATTGACCTTACAAGCTCTCTGCAGCCAGCTTTGGTGACCCGCAAAAGCTGCTCCGCTTTGCGGCTCATCGGTCTTCTCCGATGGAGTTTATCCGGGGTAAATACTCGGGCAGGGACCGGATAAGGCGTTCCTTTCCGGCGGAAGCTGCGCGGTCTGCTACCATATTCCGCTTGCATCGCGCGCAACATTTTAGCATCACAATCATATTGCAATTGCCATAGCAGAGGGCACCTTGGAGGGCACGCGCTCGCCTTATCAGCCTAAAGAGTATGTTCAGCGGGAAGAGAGGAACCGTGATGCGTGGAAGTGGAATGGGGAAGCTGACCGCTCTCAGTCCTGACCCCGAGAGACCGACCGGAAGCCGTCCGGTGCCATCTCACTCACCCGAGACCTAGCACCAAGCAAATCTCAGGTCATCGGAAGTGCCCCCCGTAATCCTCATGTCAGCTCCGGCAGCTCGGCCATCGCAATCCCAAGCACCACCAGTCAAACTTCTACCCTCGCCACCCCTACCTGATCCGCTGCAGCAGCAGCAGCAGCGACAACCCCTCTCATCCCAAACTCGCAACATCAATACTCCCCCTTCAGTCCCGTCTTCCCCAGTATCTCAACAACACTCCACAACAGCCGCTTCTCGGAACGGTCTAAGTCGTGCTGAGGCTTATGCCAGCGCGCATCAGCCCCGTCGCTCAAAGGAGGGCCTCGTTGTCGGAGTGGACAAGGGAAAGCAAAAGGCGTCAGCTGGGCCGAATGCGGCTCATGTGAAGGAGCATAGCGAGACGAGGGGTGGTGGTGGCATAGTTCAGGGAACTGCTGTCGGTGGAGGGAGTAAACCGATATTCGACTGGATATCGCGCAAACTCGGCGCCGGCCGCCGAGCATCTATCGCCGAGCCTACTTCTTCAGCGGGTGCGGGTCCCAGTACTGCTCGGAATACCAGTACTGTCCGGCTGAATGGTGATCAACGAAATGGGAAGTACACATCCTTGCCTCGGAAAGTACGGGCGGGCGGGCTGGAACCGTATATCCCACCTGTACCAACTCGAATACCGGCCGCGCCCAATAATCGCGTTCCTCCACCATCAGCCTCTCGGCCTATCCAACAAACTATCAAACCTAAAGTATCATCCCGGCCTATACCCGCTCCTCGACTTTCCGTCCCGCCATCCTCTCCAGCAAACCTCCGGCCCCGTCTTAGTCCCACCACTATCTTTCCCCAGACTCCGGGTCGCGACTCCGTGCTCTCTCGCTCCGAATCCCACTCACTACAATCGTACTCGGTATTATCGGCTTCACCAACAGAACGGGAAAGGAGACGAGAAGCCAACAACCCTTACCCGTCTATGCCGATCCACATGTACAAGGAAAGCATAATGAGCTCGTCTGCGTCCGCCTGGGCATCCGCGTCTGGCTTAGGCGAGCGGAGCGTGTCATTTAGAACTCGATCACGCACGCCCAGTGTGCGTTCAGGGCGGAGTATCAGCTCGTCACTCCGGCCACGCATTAGTATTTCCCGAGATGGGCATGCTGGCGGAAAGGAGGATGAAAGTGTTCGGTCTAGCCATATCGGACGTGATAGTGGGGATGGAGATACCATACTGAGCGAGTATGACGGGAGCGGAATGCGAACGCCTATTGGCGCCGACGAAAATGCTTCCATCAGACCCCTTCCGCCCTCTCATCCGCCCTCACCTACACCCTCGCACTCTATGCTCTCGCGCTCAGCTTCGGGCTCCCTTCTTTCCCCCGCCCCACGCAGACCCACATCCCTCACATCACCATACCGCCCGCCCCTGCCTAGTGGGTACCCCTCAACGTCATCTATCGACAATAGCATTTCCGAGGGATACGGCGACGATGCGAGCGACATGCCAGATCATCAGAGTAGGCGTGATAGCGCGAGTACGAAACCTACCACTGTCGTCAGCTTCGATTCGGGGCCTGGCGTGGCGCATATCGCCCAAGTGGCTGTCCTACCACCGGCTATTACGCACCAGGATGTCATCCCCTTGGCGGCAGCTGGTCCCAGTACGCCAGTCGGCGAGGGGAGTCGGACACTCAATACACCGCCCAGCTCCGGGTCCCCGGTCATATCCACCGTCCCTCCCTCTCCTCTCCGTACTTCCCTCTCGCGCGACAGTCCCATACTATCCCATACATCACTCTCATCACCTGTCGAGCCGAATCAGCCATATCAGGCACAACCACCACGCCATTCTCACCCTCACCCCATCCACAATCCCCGCCCCTCTTCCCCGCCTAATGACGATGCGTCGATCCTCACTCTGGCGAGTTCAACATTTGCCTCTCCGCATCCGAATTACTCTACCTCCGTCCATCGTCCGTCGAGCATCAGCCGGTATAGCATGATGAGCAATTACACGGCTGCCGGCGTGAATGTGCCTGTGGTTAGTATCGCTCCCGGGGGTCAGAATCAGATGCAAGGAAGTCCCGCCGGTATCCAGGGAGGGTCGACCGGACCTAGACCTGGACTGGGTACAAGCCCATCGGTAACCTTCGCGCCTATCCGGAACTCCGAATCTGAGTCGGGGAACCTTCCGCAGTCTCGCCCTCTTTCCATCGCACCCTCCCATCTCTCACACGAACAGCCTAGCGATGGTCCTCGGCGACCTCCATCGCTTGCCAGTCCGCTGCATGATCGGCGGGCTGGAGGGGAGAGGGAGTATCCGCCCTCTTTACATCCTACGCTAGGTACGCGCGGATCAGCCTCGCTCTGGCATGGAGGACGAGTTGATGAAGAGGCCAGTACGCGAGCGATGAGGCGGCGCGGGAGCGATAATAGCGTAGGCAGCTTTGAGAGCAGGTGGTCTTGGCGTGGAGCGGCAGGAGGGGGTGGGAGTGTGTCGCCTGTTGTGCCGCTGGGAAGAAGGGTGTCTGAGGTTGTGGGAGGAGGGGATGTGAGTAGGAACGGGAGTCTCGCAAAATAGTAGAGCATCGAATGGGGTGCGAATAGGAATGGGAGATTGGCAAACTAGTAGAGCATCATCGAATGTTATTATTGGTACGGCTGCTGTCGAGGCCCAACTGGGCGCGGGCCAGCCTGTCGTGACTAGCGAGATGGTAGAGGTTGCGAGTCCGGTCACTGAGAAGGGTGGCGCATTGGGCACTGGTCAAGATACACTACCGGAATTCGCTGGCGAAGGTCAAGAAATCGCTGCTTGTAAATGTGACGTTGAACGTTGATGCGGATACCTGACCGAAACCGCTGAGTATGGTAATCCACAATCAGCTGCATCTTGTGCTGCAATTGTCTCTAGCTAATTACATGGCTTTCTGCTTGATACAACTACCGGGCACTCATCACAGATCCCATTTAGAAATCGTAAACATCCACACCAGGAGCCCCACCGCCTCCTCCCGCAGCCCCACCGCCCAGTCCATCAGTGTATGGATCATACGCGCCTCCAGCGCCTCTTCCGCCCAGCCCGCCGCCGATCCCCATCCCAGCTTCAGGTCCCATGCCCATCTCGATATTTTTGGCCTGGTCCATGAACTGGCGCTTAATGATGGCTGTCTGTTGAATGAGGAGGGTGCACGCTCGCTTGAGCGCGTCGGCAGGATTGGAGCGGTCGTCACATTGGATCTTTAGCTCAATATTGTTCGTTTGCGGATGGGGGACTTTGTAGCCTGCAAATAGGACAGTGGGGTCTAGGAGGAGTTGACTAGGGATGGTCAGGACAAGTTTTGCGGTGGAATTGGGAAATGAAGGTGGCGTACCTTCGGATCATGTGGCCTAGGGTATGGTCCTGATTCCGGAGAGTGATCGTGGCAGCATTGGGCAATTTGGTGTCCTCCGCGAGGGTCAATCTGGATACGATATCAGATTCGTGCAACAACATCACATCGAGAGTAACTAACGGCTTTTCATCCTCCTGCAATAACCACGACTCTATCCTATTGGGCTGATTCTTGCCCTCCGACATGTCGCCAGAAGCATAGGCTGATCAGGCCGACTTGCTAAGTATGCTGAAGATTTCGCTTGGAATTGAAGTCAGCTACTGTTCTCTATAAATACTGGGAGTATAGAGAAAATTTATCGTGCGAGAATAGGGAGAGATCATAATAAGGATGAATTAAGTTCGACATGGGTCGTCCTCCCGAAGGGGCCAAATTTCCGTGGATTGACAGATATTAATTGGGTTGTGTAATCATTCTCAGGGGGTGAAGGTTGGGGAATGGAGGGCAATGATGAGGAGGAGCAGAGAGGACTTACCCTATATAAGGCGTTGCTCTGGTGTGGCATGTATAAGTGCAATACAGGATATCGAAATTGGCGGGTGGTCGAGCTGGTTGATAAGTAAAGGGCAAGGAATGACACGTCACAAAAGCGTGGCTGACGTAAGGAGCGACTATCCAATGCTTCTCAGGGCTTTCCCTTCTCAGCGCTAATTCCCTATGCAACTCTATTATCCCTGCAAGGGCAATTAATGCTCAAACATCTCACTCCCGGTTCAATAAGATCTGGGCAGGCCGCTACTGTCCTATTGGAGGCTGGTGGAGGATGCTGAGGATTGCTGAGGCCAGCTTGGCAATTCCGTAAGGAATGCACTCGTTTCAGGCACGGCGGGAGCGCGGAGCGTTTCATGTGATCACATGATATTCTGTCCCCTGCGGCCGACATTGGCGAGCTGTGATGCTTTTCTGTTGCGGTGGTCGATTTCTCCTCATATTCTATCAGCTCATCTGCTCCCGAAACATGGCTTGGACATGTAGCGGTCGAACTAATGCTGAAGTAAGTGTATCTCCGTTGTGCTTGAGCTTTCGAGTTGTCCGAGGCCCGCACTTCCTTCACCGAGTTCATCCGACAGCGCCTACAAGACTGCACTGAAAGGAGGAGAGAGCTCTCCCGGGCTGACGCTCATAGCTAATCAGCAAGCTCGTACAGAATGGACTGATACAATCTAAGAATGTGGCTGAGGTACGTCCAAAATGTCCCTCTCGCGCCGGGTATATCAATGGTAGCTCAGATCACCGAAGGCTAATCAATATAGGCGATGCGGAAAGTGGACAGGCGTCACTATGTCCCTGATTCTGGCTTGGCATACGAAGATTCCCCTCAGTGGGTCTCAGGCTCGCTCCCCGGGGCTTGAGGCACTAGGAGAGAGTATGCTGAAGCCTTATCAGGACAATTGGATTCGGAGCGACCATCTCCGCTCCTCACATGCACGCCCACGCATGCGAAAACCTCTTACCATTCCTAGAGATGGCCAATGCGAGTCTCAAGGGTGCTGTTCTAGACGTCGGGTGTGGGAGCGGCTATTGTGAGTGAGCGAGAGCCGCCCACATCTACACTATACAGCCGGATGGCCGGTAGCTGACGAGTCAGTGATGGCTGTTCTGAATCACCTAGCACCGAACGCAATCATCGTTGGCATCGATCACATCCCAGGGCTGACAGACCTATCAAGAACCAATCTGAAGGCGGACGGTATCAACGTGGACGACACTGAGTCCAAGGTGGTGATTGTAACGGGTGACGGTCGGAGAGGTGAGTAGGCTGAAGCGCCTGATATACTCTATGGGCGGAAACTGATATCGGCTAGGCTATTCAAAGTTCGGTAAGAAATGCTCAACTTGTGCATAATACAACTTGGAGGTCACATGTTGACGTCTTCAGCGCCTTATCAAGTTATACATGTTGGCGCTGCCGCTCCGGAAGTTCCACCAGATCTAATTGATCAGCTTGCTAGACCAGGAAGAATGTTCATACCCGTCGGAACTCATCAACAAGGTAAGCTTCTAAGTATCACTTTCCGGCCGAGACCGAGACGATGCTGACATGGAGCAGACTTATGGCAAGTTGACAAGGCGGATGATGGTACTGTGACCAAGAAGAAGCTATTTGGAGTGAGAGTGAGTCTAATGGGTGAAGTGTTTGGCTGATTTGTTAGTATGTACCTCTTACCGATGCCAAGGCTCAATGGCGTGGCTGAATCGATGTGAGATGGGTGGTCGGCAGGTTGTATCAATTGTGTGATTATCATCGTAACAAAGTCCGTATGATCATCAGAGCATTTGAATCAAGGCTGTACGAACACAGCCACGGCGCCGCCCTTCCCCACTCCAGACGCTACAACAACCACCTCCCGCCTTGCCTCTCCATGCCCCTCGTACACCTTAATCCTAGGCAACTCTACCATCCCTATCCTACTTATCGGAACACACTCCAACCTGACCTCCTTCTCCGCATTAGGCGGCAAGTCGGCCAACCTTGCAACTCGGCTGCCCATCCATACGAACGCGTCGGACGCGTCGACAGCAATGGAGATATCGGGTATAGAGTGGGTGGGGTGTGAGTTGATGATGGTGATGGTGATTGGGAAAGGGGTTTGTAGGTGGGTAGTTTGAGGGGTCCGGATTCGAGCGGAAAGGAATGAATGTTGGGAGGGGAAGGTAAGGGATGGGAGGGGAAGGATGGTATTGATGAAGTCGCCAGTCTCCGTACTAGGTGTAAATCAGCGGAAGGAAGCATCGCATGGGATAGGTGAAGCTCACCTGCGCCACCGTATTGAGAGCTCGGCTGGCGGATCTGCAGCTCCGCCTACTGCTGGAGATCCGCGATGAGGTCGAAGCACGTATTTCGACACCACGCTATGGACGGTGTTCTCACTCCAGCCTGATTCTGATCAGCTTAATCTTGTGATACAACACTTGAGGCACTCACGTTGCTTTACGAATGGATCTAACGCTAGCGAAGTAGCAATCGTCTCAACCTCCTCCAACTCCTGGAGACATCAGCTTCCGAGGTTCGCGTCATCAGCGACTACTCACGGTATCTATCAGAGACAAAGTCTCGACTTCGATCCCGCGCACTTGATTCCCGCTGAGGAGCGTGCTGATCGTCGCATCCACCACGAAACCCTCAGCTTCCAATCTCGGCACGCCATGAGACACCCGAGACGAGCATCCGAAAGGCGTCATTATCGGTATAACCGCTGTGGCCTCAATCTCTTCCGCTCGTCTTGGCGCTTCTCGGCGGGACAGGTCGATGTTGGAGCCACCAGTAGATGGCTCGTGATCGGCTTCGATAGACTGTAGAGAGATGTCGATCACTTTAGTGCCCAACACCGATGATTTCAGGTGAATGACCCTCTCGATGGTCGATCCCCCTTTCAGAATGCCCAGATCGAGGTCCTTGAGCAGACTTATGGAAGTATCGTTTCCGACGGAAATTGTCGATTCTGCTCATCATTCAGCTCACCACCATCAAACCTTCAAATCAATCATGATTAGACTCACCCTCGCCTTCTTCTCCAGGATGTAGAAAGACAGATAGGCCAAGCTCGAGATCCCGAATGTCCGAGCTGGTCACTGTCAACTTAACGGGCGTGCTCTCGCCAACGAAAGCTGAAGGCAGGTAGTCCAGCTTCAGATCCACTAGGTGCGGACTATCCACGAAGCTGAGGAGGTCAGCAACCGGATCGGCTGTGGAAATAGATGGAAAAGTACTTGATGATGCTCGAGATCCCGCCAGAAGGCACGTGAGACGCGGAACCAGCCGTCCACTTTTGCAATATCTCGGGCTCAAGTACGAGCTGTAGATCCCACGGGCCAAGTTTGAGCCCAAAACGGACAGACGAAATCTGCGTGAAGTCAACATGGGTCACACAGGGTCAAAAGGCGACATCACGGACCTCGCATGTGCCTTCCATATCTCCCAGTAACTCGCCCTGTAGCACAAGCGCCTGCTCGGGAGTCCACTTCAAATGGGCTATCGACTTCCGCCCAGATCCTTCATGACCGATAGTGCCAATGTTGACTATGGCTGTCATCTCGCCAGCCTCCGAGTCTGCCGCTTCCAGCGTGTAATCTGGACGACCGTCCGAGAAATAGATGGTGGCGGACGAGAAGGCAAGTTCAGATATCTGTACAGTGTCGGGGCAGGCGATCGAGATTTGGAAAGGCACGCTGGCTGATACTGTGCTTTCTGCTTGCCAGAATCCTGCCTTGACATCCACTGAGTTGGTAAGCTCAGACAACCAGAGAGGCTTTGGCGAACCCACAAAGGGGTCTATCTCTGTCCATGTGTGTGATAATCGGTTCTTCGCTGGCGGGAGCGGTGGTCTAGATGAATGAGCTCGTTTACGGTGAATTTAAGGGTTGAGCTGACTTTCAGTAAAGACATCAAGTCCTCGGGCAATGCTGCTCGATCTTCGCCTTCCACACCGCTTTCTGACAGATATCAGCGCTGCACTTCTGTTGGCTGATAGAAGCTATACTCACCTGGACACATCATCTCGACCAGCAGTCTCGCTGCTGATTCCACATGGCCGGTATGCTGAGCGCACTCGTACCACAACTTCCGGATTTTCCGGACGATAGGCGCCCAACGATCTCTTTGGAAAGTCACGGATATCCGTTCGAAGAAGCTGCACTATAAGCGCTAGTCTTTATTGTCGGACAAGACGATGACTTACCGCATAGCCATATCATATTGCCCCGATTGACAATATGCTTCAGCTATCCTAAACGCAACGTAGAGGGCTACTCTGCTCTGCGCGAAATCTTGATCCTTGAGCAGCGAGTACGACTTTGTGAAGAGATCAATGATCAACGCCGAGTGATCGACCTTCTTCTCATTCGCGAAGCCAGGTGCTGCCGAGACGTAGCCCGCTGCTGTACCAGACTCTGAAGTCATACTTTCCTGCAAGCGCATCAGCATCATTTGCGTGAAAGCGGACTGATGACTCACCTCAAGAGCTAGCGCTTCTTTGTATCGTTTCTGACGCGATACCGTACAGTTTGCAGCTGTGTAGAAATAGTATGCAGGAGATAGAAGCGTTTGAGATGGGTTGGTGGCAGAAGTAGGTGTGGACCAATACTCTGGGGTAGGCGGTACACCGGCCTGTGCGGTTGGGAATGACGGTGATGCGGATATTGGTATTCTCAAGCCTGCCTGGACGCCCAATTCTAGTAACTCCGCAAATATTCGATACCTGTGACTGTCAGCTGGTGCTTTGACATTTGACAAAAGGCATCTCAACTCACTGCCTCGCAATCCAGCTCCAGTACTCGAAAGTCTCCTCGCCGATCCCCCATCCCCTTGAGAGGTCTCCGAATCTCTTGAGATGGACGAAGAACGGTCCCAAGACCTTCGGGGCGTCTTCGGTGTATAACAGCAGCCGACAGATGCGCATCGCTACGCAATCTGCGAGCACTTTGGCTTCGGCCCAGCGTTTTGTACGAGGCGGTAAGGTTTGAGTGGAAGAGAACATCCGGGCAAGCTCATTCCAGCAGTCCTCGTAATGCCTAACCGTCAGTTGTGGACCCTAAGTCCGAACGTCGACTCACCGTCTAGCCTCCTGTAGATCACCTCTGATCTCGGCAAACCACCCGCTTTTCCAATCGTACCGCACAGCCCATCCCTGTCCGCCTAGCACCTTACCCGCTGTCCCAGGAACGACTAGAGAGCTTGTCGATACTCGTGCCCGCTTCCGTTTAACGCGCTTCGCGTGGGCGGAGTAGTACTCGCCTGCCGAATCGAACAGCGCGTCCTGGAGAGATTGGACGAACTCCGGTAGCTGGTCAGCGGGTACGGGCGATAGAACAAATAGCGATGCCTTCGAAGACAGGGATGAGGCGCGGCGGAGGTACGACAGTCGAGCATCGAGTGAAGGTGAATCTGCCTGTCAGACGAGACCAAGGTTTCCTGACGTACCTAGAGCAACAGCGCTCGCCATGAGGACAACTGTCAATTTGATACCTCGTTCTCCTAAGCGCCTCCTCCTATCTCCAATCTCCTTCACTAGTGCCTCATCCATCTCGTGCTCCTTTTCCCGTCTCTGAGCATCCTGCACTTCTGTCCCTGCCAAGATATCCTCCACAATCGCTTCCTCAGGAGCCTCGTACAGCCGTAGGAAGAGCACAAAGACAGACGGTACCATCTCCGCGTGCTTCCGTACCCATATCGGCGCAATCAGGCCGTCTGGATAGAGTGGAGAAGTAGGCGTGAGGGGCGATAAGGGAGATCGAGGGGTTGCGGGGTCGACCTGAGATCCGCCCGGGCTAGGGTTGACTTTGCGCATAGGTAATCGGACATGCTAAAGAGTGAGAGCTGTTTAAGAATCGATATTCTACACACCAACTCACCTTATCGACCAACATGATCCGGAAGTTACGTCGTTCCGATGCTCTGACCCAGACTTTGCCCTTCCCTCCCAACCCCTCCAGCGCCTCTCGCAGATTCCGCACCAGCAGCTCAAACTCATCCTCCTCGCTTCTTGGACCGGGAATGACGGCCGAGCCTGATCCTGTTGCGGTGACACTAGCCAATTGATCCAGACTCTTCGAGCTATCGTCGTTCCTGATAGGTGGGGATATCGAAGGAGGGGAAATGGGAAGGCCCATATGCGCTGCGGGTGCAGGAGAGGTGATGGGTGTTGTAAGAGCTGGAGCGCCATGGGAGACCTCCAATTGAGTGGCATTGGAGGTCGAGCGATTGCGTTGGCCTGATGTAGATGCTACCGATGCGGCTCTGTCCCGCATAGAGGGGGACAAGCCGGCCACAAACATGAGCGGTTGGGGCTGAGCGAGGAACTGGGTGATCAGCGCCTGCCCAGGGCCCGACCACAGGAAGCTCACCTCATGAGGATACGAGTTCATCCTCGGCTGAGGACTGCAGACTGCCAGAACTTCACTTGTTGGACAGAGATGCGTCGCTGTGAAACGATAAATTGTGATGTAACTAAGCGTAACCCCCGCCCACCCGCAGAGGGGGGCAACCGACCTCTGGGACAAAGTATGAACAAATGACGTAACACTCCACGTTGGAACCTAAACGAGGAATGACGATTTGGCTCAACGCGACGACTTCATTTCTCGACTAGTTACATATACGACTCAGACTACAGCAATGTCAGAAGGAATAGAGCTGCGCAACATCAAGACCAAGGGTCCTACTCCCCCGCCGAGGCATCCAGAAGCGGTAGCAGCAGGAGGGTTAGGGAAGGCGTACAGACTTGCTGAGGAGAAGGCCAAGGCGGTGGTGCACCTCCAGGAGGGTGGGCTGGACGTGACGAGTGTCTGGGGCTGTGGTGCTGCCATATGGTATGTCACTTACGGCTCGATTAGCCCTCATCCTCTACTACTTCTGCCTGGCTTTGATTCTGCTACCGAGTTCGCATTTAAGCCCATCACATGCTGATACGACAGGTTCACCCTTCTCGCCACTCCCCTGCTCCTCTTCGCTCGCCTCCTACTCTTCTTTGCCCAAGTTGCGCCCACGATAAACCACAATCTCACAGCTGCGCAGCGCGAAGAGCACTATGACACTCTCACCCCACTTGAATCCTTCCTTTGCCACACAATCGGCTTTGGCCTCCTCTCATTATCCCTCATCATCCTCTTTGGCCTCATCCCGCATTATGCGCCACCCGCTACCAACCCAGCCCGCACGCCCCTACTCTATATCCTCGTGGGACTGACGACAATCATGGCTGCAATATCGTACAATACCGGGTCGATAGGTGCGCTAGGCAAGGTGGTGGGAGTAGGGAATGGCGTGGTGGCGATTTGGGGATGGTGGGTCGTCGTGTTTGGGAATGTGACGCTCAAGCAGAGGGACTCGAAAGTGCCCAAGAGGTTGAGGAAGTTGTAAAATATGCCCCAGGGGAGAAATTTTAGCTGTGGCCAGTGTGTCTATAGATCATGAAAAGAGAGCTCAGTTCCGCCACCGTGTAGAGTACCATGCACGAAAGACATACATGTGACCTAGATTGCCCCTCCTAAAGACACAACTGCACTACTACTATAGATAATGATACCATATTCGCCAGATACACCCTTAGATACGCACTTCCTACATGCCCTGATCCCCCTTCCAATCGTCATTCTCCCTACTCATCCTACAGATACAGTTGAGTTTGATTGATCCGCAGCCAGATCCCGGTCCATAGCCGCTTGTGCTCGTTCCGCTTCTTGAACAGCCCTGACGTTGGCTTCGGGCGTATCAGCAGCACCGGCGGCCGCCCCAGCAGCACCCGCAGCAGCCGCCCCTGCTGCAGGCCTTCTCCGTCGCCTCCGCGGCAACGTGATGATCTTCGGCATTGGCCTGTCGTCCAGATCTAGCGCAACATTCGTAGCAGCTTGGAAAGCCTAGACATCAGCTTCACTCATTCATTGACCGTTCTCTTTACTCACTTCGATCCAGTCGACGACCTCCCGGGCTCCATCTGTCTGCAACAAAAACTGCTCGCCCTCCGACCTGATCCTCACGACGTTGTTCCGCTTGGTATAATCCGCCGCTAGACCACTTTCGGCATTCTGAAGCGTGTATGTCCGAACGAGATGGTTCGTCTGGAAGTGTGCTAATGCCGAGGTGGTGTTAGCAGTCGATGCCGAGGAAGAGGTACCGACTGAGGGACGGCGATTGGTTTTAGCGAAGAGAGCTGGGTCCTTCTCTGCCGAAACACTTGACGCGGGAGTAGTGACGGAAAGATTGGATCCTCCTCCAGTGCTGCCAGAGACGGAAGTCCGGCGAGAACCATGGTCGGAGGATGGACCTGACCCGGGATTCGTCAATGATCCCCGCCTGCTTGAGTCTGAGCCTCCTGGCATTCCCATGCCGACTCCGCTAGACACACTCCCCGCTCTCGCTCGCTCGCCTGTTGGATTCAGCGGACTGGCGGTAGATACCGAACTTCTCCTGACACCCGAAGTCGCGCTGTCCCCTACACTACCCCGTCGAGCCGCTATCGCCGACGCGTGCAATCCGGGACCGTTCACTGACGATACACTCGCTCGTCGTATCTGATCGGGCGGAATATGGACGTGCAGGTGTTCCTCCTCCTCCACCTCCGGGATAGGTCCAACGCTCGGTGGAGCGCCTTCTTTCGGTACGAAGCGTCGGGGATCGAATTTGTAGAGTGTGAGTGAAGTGCCGCGGAGGATGCAATAGTATTTCTTCCAACTTCGATCGCGGGCTTGCACCCCTGGAGCCTGGAATTCCATCTTCCGAGAAAGCATCCCTTCGATGTGGACCTGTATAAATCAGCATCAAGCTCCTCTGCCAAGATACAACGACTTACAGCACACCAATACTCCGGCAATTTCTCTCTTCCTTCATCATCTCTCGGTTTGGGGATGACCACACCAGGATGAGGCGGTTCGTAATCCGGTGGGGGAAGCTCTTGATCACCCGCAGACCGTCTCCTCTTCGCTTTGGATTTGGACTCGGAGCCCTCGCCGCTCTTCCTCCCTGCAGCCCAGAACACTTGGCCCGCTCCGCCCGGTGTCGACGGTGTCGGCGGCGCCTTCAACCAGCCCGGTGTCTGCGGACCTGCTTCCCGCATAAATGACTGCCGTTTCGGAATCTCAATCCGCCTAGGTAACTCGGTGGATCGTGTGACTTCGCCCGACGTAATGGGAGTGAGCTTGTTTCCATTCACTACCCCCAGCGTCGGCTCCATCTCCACATCCTCGGCGATAGTTGCGTCGAGGGACGAGTCCTGCTCCATACTTGTCGGGGAGCGGAGGTTGGTCAAAGACCTTGTCGCCTGGGAGTACAGTGATGGTCGCTTGACAAGTCCTGGTCGGCTTTCGAGCACAGAAGGACTTTGGGGTAGAGAGGGATTCGTTGATCGAGGGGAAGTAGCTTCAGACTCCTCGTCCGATCCGTCATTGCCATCTCCTGCGCCGCTCGAGATGTCCGACAGGGGCGAATCGAAGGGAGGTTGGACAGGTGGCGAAGAGAGGTGTGAAGAGTCGGTAGACGGGCTGATGGTGGTATCGATAGGAGGGGCTAGTACTGTCTCGGGCACAAGGTCGATCACAGGTGCCGCGACTTCGACCGGAGCCGGGATCGCCACACTCCCAAAGTACCCCTCATCGCTAGACATCCCCCGCTTCATCCCCGCCCCAGGGGTCTTCGGCGTTTTAGGCGCAGCCTTGAACGGGGTCCAGGTCGGGGTGGAACCACCGAAGCTCATCCATCCTCCTGCGCCAGAAGTACTCTGTTCGTTCCCGATAGACCAATTCGGCTCGCCGCTCGACGACGCCTTTTTCACCGGAGTTGGGCGGACAGGCGCAGCGACGGGCGGAGGCGAGGAGATGAGGAGTGGCGGACTGAGTTTCGCTCGGCGTTCCAGTAGACTAGGACTCGTCTTTGGAACAGCCGGATTCTCTTCTTCTTCGTTGATGACTGATGAAATGCTGAGCGAGCTGGGAACAGGCGCCGATTTACCCCCCGTCGAGGTACCTTTTCCTTTACCCTTGCCTTTCAGCCTATCCAGGGGACTAAGGGCCTTCGCTTTGCCTTTGCCCTTCATTGGCGATGGCTCCGTCTCCGTTTCGACTTCCGAGTCATCGTCATCCCCGCCACCCTCAATCTCCGTGTCCGACCCATCATCGTCATCCTCATCATCGTCCCCTGCTCCACCACCATCATCGACAGGCTGTGGCTTAGTCGATACTTGACGTAGCATCACAGGCTATATCCATCAGCTTGTTACATCTTCATGACTGAAAATTTGCGTATCAACTGACCATAGCTCTTCTCATCTTTCGCAACTCCTCTTCCGTAGCAGGTGCCTTGCCCTTGTCCTTGGTGGCGGACGTAGGGCTACTCATCGAGAATGGGAAACCACCTCCTCCGGGCGTCCGAGGCGTTGGCGGGCCGGGCGTGGCGAATCCTCCCCAGCCAGGCGTCCGAGGCATCCCTATAGGCGTTCTCGGCACCCCATTCGCATCTTTTCCCATTCCACCCCAGCCAGGCGTACTCGGAGCGCCCTGAGCCTGATTGAAGCCAGGCCATCCCTGCATCGTAGGCAGGTTCTTGATGGGTTGCGGCATGGGCGGTGACTGAATGAGCGTCGTCCGTCGAGAGGGCATGGCAGGCCTCATCTTTCCGTTCGGGCCGATGATCATCCCCGGAATAGTAGCGACTAAAGGGCTCACAGGAGACGCTGCGACGTCCTGCGGACGGGCGACTGGCATAGCAGTCGGTGCGGAAAGACCGGTAGGGGATGGAGGGCCCGAAATGCCGGGCGGAGTGGCGACGAGGGGTTCTTCGCTTTCTCTTCGCGATGATGGCGCAGATGCAAGGAGCGGCTCGGTGTCGTATTGCGGTACACTTTTATCGTAGGGAATATCACCAGTTTGCAGTGTCAGAACCGGCTTCTTCGTCTGCTGCTCGAGTATCTTTGGTAGATCTGCTGCCTGGCGAATAGGAGTCGACGGGGTGGGTGTCGTAGATTTCGGCGCTTCAGGCTTGAGGGGCTCCCATTCCGCAAGGCTCCTTGTCCTGACCTCTGCCGATCTCCGCTTCTCATTCTCTCCGGCACCACGGGGTATGCCTGCCGGCGTACTTCCGCCGTTGAGCAATCCATCGGGCGCCACATTCGCATACTGACTTTCCCCTTCTGGTAGGACGAGGGGATATGACGGCTCCCACTGTTGACTTATCCGCTTCTTGGCTGCTGGCGATGCCTCCGGTGAAGCAGTCTGCGACAGGCTGAAATTTTCGGGGAAGACAGAGGGCGAGGCGTAACTCCCATTTGGACCATTCATACTCCGAGGTGCAGCATCAGCATACCGGCCGGCTGCTCCCTCTGCACCTCCGCCTGCCCCAGCAGCATTGACCTCTTCCCATCCCGATGTGATATCAGAGCGATGTGGTTCATGACCCCGCTTAAACAGCTCGCTGGGACTTGACAGCCTTCTCCGCATCCCCTCTTTCGTCTCTTCACTCATACTACTCCGGAAGAAACTCCGGATCTTCCCTGCGGTAGGAGGAGACGAGTGGTCGGTCGATAATTCGTCTGGCCGGGAATGGTCCTGGGGCGGGTCCCATTTTATGCGGTTCGGGGAAGGGGTGAGGACGCTTGGTTGCTCCGGCGGGATATCGGATCCACGGCGTTTATGAAAGAGGGAGGGCATGATGAGGTATTTGTACAGCTGAAATGTGGACGAGGGAGGTGCGGGACGGGTGAGCTCGGACCCGCGAAAGGCGTGCAGATGTAGAAGCTGCGGTATATCAGCGACCGTTGACTTGTTCGCTTGCAAATCCATTGGTCGCTGTATGTAGCCTTGCAAATCTCTCCTGCGACCGCCGTGAGTATCTGGGAAAAGAATGAAGACTCACAGAGAGCTCGAAATAAGCAATCTCCCAAATTCGGACGAGCGTCAAACGCAAAAAGCGGAATCGACAAGGAGGCCGAGGACACGAATCTTTCGTCAATGCAATGCTTCCGCCGTCCGAAGGCGCCCGGTATACGTAGGAAGCGAGTAGCCTCGGACGTAGATGAGGGAGAGCAGCCGCTGGGAAGCAAGCAGACGACCACCAACGTCCACGCTGCCAAAAGGGATATATGACGCAAAAATCAGGGACGGTACGTGAGATCGACGGCCCCGGATATACCCCGGAACACAAATGCGGGGTAGAGGACAGACTCGAGTGGAGGCTGGGTCCGGCTGCGCTGATGCGTCGAAGGTTACAGGACGATGGGTGATGTGCAGACAAATAGTGAGACGGTAGACGAAGAGCTACAGGTGCAGCAGAGTGCGCTGTTCGCAGTTGTCAACCGATTCGCTCAAGCTCTCGGCTCTGCTGATTTCTTAGCTCGGACTAATCGGGGCTAGGCCCAAGAACTCGCAGTTACCGCACCGCTGCTGACTAAATGCCTCGCGGGCTTCGTCATGCATGCATACCTTGTGCTTCGGATGCCGAACAGGACGGGGCAGGCAGGCAAGGACGCCGCGCCGAGCTCAGCCGAGAAGGACCAAGGAGATTTCCTGCTTGAGAACCAGAGGTGGAGGCAGTCCACCCTTGGCGAGAGATCGCAGATCAGATGACGCGATGACGACATGGTGATCCCATCTCTCGCTTGCGTTTCATCTTGCTTTGAAGCATCTTCGCCGTCGCATACCTTACAGTTCCTATGAATCTGCGTACTATCCTCGGCCTACCTCTCAGCGTAGTCACCCTGCTCACTCGCCGCTTCGCTTCGCCCCTTTCTCCTGCACTCATATCTGTCCTCCCCGCTCAGATCCGATCTGCCACTACGATGTCTATCGACAGCGCCAAGCTCAACGGTGCGCCACTCTGCCCAGGTCAGATGTTCGAGCTGAATTTGCAGTGCTCCAGGCACCATTGCAACCCCTCACCAGAGAGGGCGATTCGTCACATCCAACAGGGTACCAGAGGGATGGCTATTGCTGGGGTATCAGACAGGACCCAGGACGGCACTACGTCGGTGCGGTAGTGACGGACGAGTTCTTGCGCTTCAGCAAGGAGAATGGTAAGCGCTCATTAGCTCAGGCTGTAATATGATGGATCTCAAAGTACGCGTGTCTGACGCAGCGCAGGGAACGATCTCATGACCGCTAGACCGGGCTTCCCAGGACTCAAGGACGGCTGCAAGTGGTGCCTATGTGTGGCTCGGTGTGTCTAGTCGTAGCTCAGATGTCTGCAGTATACTTATATTGCAGCTGGAAAGAAGCGTTGACCGCTTCAGATGGACTGGGAGATAGGGTAGTACCACGGTGAGTTAATGGAGGGCATGCGTTACGGTGCAGTCTATCTCGAGACCTCAAGATTCTCTCGCTGACTGGACAGAGTGGACCTATCTGCAACAGCCCTCGAGTCACTCAAGACTCTGAAGATGGAGGATCTGCAGCGCTTCTCGACCTCGAAATAGGTGTACACTGATGGAAGACGGTCCATGACCCGATCGCCCAGCTCGAGATCCCGAGAGTGCTCTGGCAAATGGTCTGTGACCCCTCTTGCCGTGATGAAGATGCAGATGATGCAATGTAATGTCTACTCAACATGAAACCTCAACTATCCACATCGGATGAAGGGCGATTAACGAGTAGCGGTATCTCTCCATCCTTCTCCAAAAATTATTCCTGCCATGATCGCGTCCGAGGACGCGATTCTGCGAGATGCAGGTCCGGGAGAGCCTCGAGCTGTAAGTGAGAGCGCCGAGTCGGACTGGGCGAGTTGGTGAAGAAGAAGAAGAGATATGGCTCGAGGAAATTCAACCAGCCAGAGTCAGCCGGCGTTATAGCGGGATTACGTCAATGTGGCAGTTTCTCCCACAGCCTGAAACGCTGCGGTAAGATTTCGGTTGCGTCTTGCCCTTCAATCTCTCCATCATACTTCGTTGTTGCACGCCTTATTGTGTCTTGTTTTACTTGTGAGTGACTGTCCCTTGTTCCTATCGCTTCTGTTAATCCTTCCTTCACTCCAACCCGCTCCCTTTTAATGACGATCTCACCTATGCAAAATATAAATAGGAAGTGCCATCTGCATCACGCGACTTCGGTAGCTATGCTGTCACCAGGTTCTCTGATACTCTTCCCAACTCCTGCTTTGCGAGCATCCTGCGGTCGTCCGTTGACAGGAACATTAGCTGACACAATTCAGGACATCACCGCGGCCACAGCGTCTCTCAAAATTAGGATCATGATGTTTTGCTATATGCACCTCTTTGCCGAAAGATCTACTGCATTATTGTTCTCCACCGAAATCATATTTACGATCTATCTCCTCTACACAGTGTACATCATCGGCTTGACCTTCAACGCGGCATTTCCAGGCAAGACTTTGATCGGAATCTCGCACTCCACCGTTTCCGTTCCCATCTCCACCACGTCCCCTCCCACTTCTTTCCTCCCGTCCCCCACTGTTCCCATCTGCAATACAGGCGCCAAACTAGGAGCGGCAACGTAGAACCCATTGTCTCCCTCTTTGGCACTCATGATGGTGGGAGAAGCCCCTCTGGCCGGGGTAGCCACCAGAAAAGCCAAGCGGATCTTCCACTCCACCCCTCCATCTTGACCCTCTCCGCTTCCGGCTCCAAATGTGAAGCCTGGAGTCGCGTCAGAGGGGATGTCGAGATTGAATGCCAGTCGGCCAATTTGATTCACGTAGCCTGCGGAGAAGTCCGCGTGGGTTCTGGTAAGCGTTGGTTGAGCTGAAACACCACCGCGAGGCGATGGAGGAAGGAGGGATGTAGGGATAAGATCGTTAGATTCGAGGTATGCTGAGAACTTCAGAACGTGTTGAGAGGGTTGGGGAGGGGGATTGATGTTAATGACACCCAGTATCGTTTCGCCGAGGCGATATATCGTTTTGAGGAGGGTGAATGTCGAGACGAGGTCCCCATCTTTGGCTATATCGTAGGATGCTGAAGATATCAGCGATCGCAGCAGATGGTCATGGCACGACATACACTTTGTAGAGTGCCGGCTGAGTATCTCCACCGCCTGATCACATCCGTCTCCATCACCGCCCTCTTCGACCAGCTCCTCATCGCCTTGTATGAAACTCCCTTTGCGACCTCTACCTGACTTCCTGCCAATAGTAGCATCCCTCACTGCCAATCTGCCGCCTGCAGACGTCGAGCTACTGCCTGTGTCGCCATTCAGGTAATGATTGGACGGCGAGCGAGCTCGTGGTATCGGCGACGCCGGTTTGCTGGGCGAGCCAAGTATACCTTCAATGGCTACGGGTTTTGCAAGAGTACCCAGGAGGTGATGCGCATACGCTTCGAATGAGGCTTGACTATCGCCTGATCTCGATCTTGGGTGTCCCGAGGTCTCGGCAGTTGATAGTGGGATGAAGGAGCCGGTCTCGGATACTGATCCCTGATCTTGCGTCTGTATGATGGGCTTGAGGACATCATACGGTACAGCTTGAGCTCCGACTGCTTTGTCAGCAAACGATCTTCGTTCTGGCACGGCCGACTTACGAGCAATATGGTTCCATACCCTTATCGGAACTTCAATTTCCCTATTCCTCACTTGGCCCTTACCGCCGCCCTGAGCCACAGCCAAACTCAACACAAAGTCCCATCCGAATCTGAACGCACGTCCTCGGTGCGTAGGAGGTAAGTTTCGAGGTATTGGAAATGTGTACACAAACTCCCTCTTCTCGCCCTCTTTCAGCTTGATGTCCACCCCCAGAAGACTGCGTGCCGTTTCCAATACGGGCAGATCTTTGGTGTTCCAAGCCTTCTTCCTATCCTCCTCCAGCGTCCCAGCGGATCCACCATACACTAGAGAGCTAGCAAGTCCGACTAGCGATCCAGTGAGAGAAGGTTTCGTCTCGTGCCCGATAGTACCTGTACCGAAAGATAGCTGCCAGCGTGATCCAGAGGAAGCTGGACCAGTCGACGATGAGGACGTGAGCGAGCCCGAACCAGCGCCGATAGGTTGATGGAGAAGGAGTGATCGGAGGGGGAGTAAAGGGTCAGGTGGGATGTAAGCGTTCGCTGGGTGGAAGTGGGCTACAAGGCGGGTATGCGCCCACAGGATGTTCGTCTCTCGCGGCTCGGCAAGCGACCGGATGTACGGATGGGATGGGGGCGGCGAGAGCGTAGAAGGGAGTAGCCGACTCTGGTTTGGCCGGTAGCGGGGCGTACTATCTGACGGATCTCCCTGGGATTGAGTCCCAGAGGAGGATGTGGACGATGACGAGGTAATGCGGGATAACTGAGGTCGAGAGCGGGATGAGGTGTCGCCGTTGTACGATGTGGATTCTGGGATGCTTTGTAGGTGTGATTCAGAGAGGTCGACGATGGATGGTGTGGGGGACGTCGCCTGGGGTTGAGAAGCAATCGAGATTTTGCGAGAGTGCGGATGTGAGGAGGGTATATGGGCTGTGCTCGCTGGTCGACGACTTGGAAGGGGTGGAGTAGCTGATTGAGTTAGCGAAGCTCGCGCAACCTTCAGCCGATGGTGGACGAGCAGGGACAACTCACGTTGACCTCCTAGAGCCCAGACCATCTCCTGTGGACTCATCCCTTTGCTCATTGCCAGGCTCTGCGTCCGTCTCCCTCCTCCTCGATGCGCTCCATTCCGCCTGAGTTCCTCTGGACTCCGCAGACCAGTTAGTCCCTCCCTAGCCGGACTTCCCGTCTTGGGCCATCCACCTCGATTCGGATCAGCGCCGGGCGAGTACGGCGAGGGTACCAGTCCTGCTGGCGAATCCGAATGGCCCCCCGAGACCAGCGGGGTGCTATATCGCGATGGTCCCGCTTCTGCATTCCCACCATAGGCTTCTGGAGCAGTCTCAATAGATAGTCCTATCTGACTTTTGCGACCTGGAAGTCCACTAGCTGCTTCGGCAGATCTAGTAGAGGGAAGGTCGGTCGTTGTCCGAGTAGCAGAAGAGGGGGTTCGAAGATTGTCCGTTGATTGCGCAATAGGGGTCTGCGGTGCTGCAGCCAGATGATGAGACGAGCTCTTGCGTGCGCAGGTGAAGCTGATAGTCACGCTGAATGTCTCCCCAGCGTAGAAGGCTGCAGATGCGGGAGTGACGGTGATGTCCAACTGAGTGTCGTCCGGCTTCTGCTGGTCGAGTCTGGAAATGGCCGGACTGCTCGAGAAGGAGAAGAAGGAGGTCATTGGTCGTTGCTGGACCCTACCCTTCGCGCCATTCAGCGACAGCTCTCCGATCTAGGTCTTGCAGGCAAGCGCTGGACTAAATACGACGATGTAAATGGGTGTGGACACGTGATCGACAAAAACGCGACCACCCGCTCAACTCACGCACCATATCGATCACACGTCAGTGTTTGACGCTAACTGCAACGCAGGTTCGGTCTATAGTCTCTGTGCAGACTGGCTCCTGGACGCACGGAAAGACTTGTACAATACCCTAGAAGCAAAGGTGGAGAGGGGCGTACGAACCAAGGTGACAAAGGAGCAGTCCCCCCGGACTCCCAAGGCCCAAACCAGAGGTCCCGGCGCCGTCCTCTCTTTCCCCCTTCTTCTCTTACTCACAGCTTCGGTTCCAGTCATAGATCGGTCTAGTAAGTCGCAACAGTACCCTCCCAACCAACGCATCATCGTCTTCCCCTCCCCTGCTTATTGAACGCGAGCTGACTTCCACTCGTGACTCTGCCATCTGGAACTTGCCCGCTACGAAGTCATTGATGTGATTTACTTCTCCGACAGTCAGCAGTCTCAGTGCTCATAAGGACTTAGCCGCTTATAGAAGCCTTCTTTGACTCATAGCTCTGCGAGAACCTGAACAGGAACTCAACCGCATCACAGCAAGTCAAGTACAAGATGTCCGATTCACCACCAACCGATCAGGTATGTTCTGTGGGGTCATATGCGTCCAGTCAACTCGCCTCGTGTAATCGATATCCTCTGTTTATGAGGCTTGTTGACTCCTCATGCTGCGCTAGCGTCACGGTTGCGTCCCTATATCTGATAGACTGGATCGGCTTCACCGACGAACTCGGTAATCACTTACGCTGACATCTGATAGACCGGACTTTGGTCGAAACTTCCCTCAGAGGTTCAGGATATAATCATTCGCATGAGCATTACTCCCGCCCAGCGTCTCGAAGACCATACATGCGTCGACCCACAATCTCTCGTCTCCAGGCAATTCTGGCGGGCGCACCACGACGCATCCCAGCGAACGCTACGAATCCAAGTCGACCCGGGCATCAGCAAGAGTCGATACTCCAATACCAGCATGATTCCTCATTCTCAATCTGACGTCCCCGTCCGTCGACTGATCATTGACAGCTCGCACGGTCCTCATGACGGCCAGATCGCACCGTGTGCTTGCTGTAACATACACGATACGTTACTCGGTCCCATGGCTATCGTCACCGTACAACAGACGAAGCTACAAGAATCCGTGAAGAATGACGACATCGAGGAGTACATCTGGGTCTATCGGGACTACAGCAACTCTGCGCCGAGCCATTGCGTTCCCGAAGTGAGCCTGTGCCCTCTGTACACGACCGCAAGAGCGAAGACAGGCTCAACTCTGGTGCTTCTCGTATCGAGTGATAGATATCCTCTTGCATCACTCGGATCCAGCAGAGGGACTTCAAGAGCTGGGGTTGAGTCGCCGAATCCCAGCCAAGTGTTCGCCCGAGCGCACTTCAATGTCGATGGCGGCGGCCGACCAGCGGAACATGCCCTTCGCAGCGGAAGAGCCGCTGATCAGCTCGCTGCGCTACATATCGGTACGCCCGCTGAAGCAAACGGCGAGTACTGTACCTGGGTCCTTGCACCTGCTGTTGTCGTCTTTGACCTACGCTCACTAGACCTCCGCAGCGAACGCCTAGCTGGCGCTTCGACTGAGATTGATCAAATCCGCGTTCTGGTGGAGGAGAAGCTTGCGCGGATCATCCAAGAGCGCGAGATGGGCGCTGGATTGACAGACGAGGAACGGGAGGAAATCAAGGATCACGTCGACAAACACATCACAGAGGTGTCATACGGAGAGTACCTCGAAAGTCAAGATGGCAACGCACAGACAGGGCCGCTCGGGCAGGCGATCCTTGATGGTTCGAGAGACGCTGTGTAGTAGGCTGGATGAGAAATCGCTCATCACGTGCTGCTTTGGGATTGGCCTAGGTTGTGCATATGCCTCGGAGTAAGGGGTTGAGAAGAGGGCTAGCTGCTAGAAGAACATGTACATAGCTTCACGAGATTATTATCAGATTTGGTATACTCGGCCCTATAGCTTGGGTGAATATGCGAAGATCTTACGTAAGGCGCGAAAGGACTACGCACGGATGCGGCATGCGGGTGGCGAGAGTGGCTTGATACGCGAAGTTTTCGCCTCTACAG
This sequence comes from Dioszegia aurantiaca, assembly GCA_001600655.1. Lineage (NCBI taxonomy): Eukaryota > Fungi > Basidiomycota > Tremellomycetes > Tremellales > Bulleribasidiaceae > Dioszegia > Dioszegia aurantiaca. The sequence goes on along the minus strand of BCKN01000002.1, from coordinate 1,552,434 downwards.
AACGATCAGTGTCCTTCCACTCCCGTTTTCAACACATACAGACTGATTCGAGCGCGAGCACGCACCGGGAGATCGTAGATCAGGGTCTCAGCTACCGATACATACCAAACTCATTGTCGACTTGCGCGGTCAATCAGCTGTCAGGCACCTTCTACAAAAGCACAACCTTTCACCGACCCCCTCACATCTGCTTTGATAGACCATTGGAACAGCACAGACCGAGAACCGGTGCCTAGACCCTACCGGCCGCTTCATCTGAGGCTCTGATCCAGAGACTCAGAGTCTCATCCTTAAGATGGCACCTTCGACCCCATCGACTCCATCTGGCCGGCATGGAAGTGAGAATGGGACACCGGCACCTACTACTGCCGGTCCGGGCAGCTATACCCTAGCCGTAAGTCTGCCTTCTCAAAAGCAATTCTCACAGTAAGACTAATCGTCTAGGACGTCGTACCAGGAGTCAAAATCTTCGTCACCAAACCCCTCCCAAACGGCACATTCGAGCAGCGTAAAGCCGAGATTCTATCCACACGCGCCAAACCCCCTCCTTCCGCCTTTGCCCCTCCACCTGCTCCTGACGCACCTCCCCCAGACGCCCGAGACGATACCGAGTACTACGTTCACTATGTCGAGTTTAACAAGCGTTTGGACGAGTGGGTGGGCGGCTCCCGGCTCATTACCGACCGCGAGATGGAATGGCCCAAGGCCAAGGATGATGCAGGGAAGAAGACCAAGACTGCAGTAGCGGTGAATGCTATTGCTAGTGGGTCTACCGCATTAGGTCGGAAGGGGAGTCCGTTACCTGGATCATCTGGGAGTCTGCTCAAGAAGGCAGCGAAGAAGGCGGCTTCGCAAGTTGTTGCGGGACAAACTGGGGTGACTGGGAAAGGAGCAAATGCTCCTGGACCTTCTGGAAGTGGGCTGAAGAGGGGATACTCCGAAGTGGACATAAAGACGGAAGCTGGGGATGACGAAGAAGAGGACGATGACGGGGATGGTAGCTTGATAGCTGCCGATTCTCCTGACGCAGATGGCGAAATCGACCTCACTACACCGTCCAATCCCAAAGCGGCCCCTCCCGTCTTTTCAAAGAAGCAGGAAATCGAGAAACTTCGAACGTCGGGCTCTATGACGCAGAGTCACTCCGAAATCTCTCGAGTGAAGAATCTCAACAAACTTCAAATCGGTAAACACGAAGTGGAGTCTTGGTACTTTTCACCTTATCCGGCCGAATACGCCCACCTCCCCATCTTATACCTATGCGAATTCTGCTTACTCTATTATCCCTCTTCAACACAACTACGGCGTCATCGTACGAAATGCACGCTACTCCATCCGCCCGGTAACGAAATTTATCGATACGACAATATCTCATTCTTCGAGATTGACGGTCGGCGACAGAGAACATGGTGTAGAAACCTATGTCTCATTTCGAAATGCTTCCTCGATCACAAAACGCTATACTACGACGTTGACCCGTTCATGTATTACTGCATGACGGTGAAGGATGAGTATGGGTGTCATCTCATTGGATATTTCTCCAAAGAGAAGGAGTCGGCGGAAGGGTACAATGTCGCGTGTATCTTGACACTACCGCAACATCAGCGGAAAGGATATGGGCGGTTACTCATTGAATTTTCGTATGAGTTGTCGAAGCGAGAAGGGAAATTGGGAAGTCCAGAAAAACCTCTGAGTGATTTGGGACTACTGGGGTATCGGGCGTATTGGCAGGAGAAGATTGTGGAGCTGTTGTTGGACAGCGAGGATGAGATTAGTCTGGATGAAGTCGCGAACAGGACGTCTATCACCCATGGGGATATTATGCACACGTAAGTTGTTCGAAGCTCCCCTCCCTTGTGGTCCTAGGAATCAGCTGATCAAGACAGGTGTCAAGCGATGCAAATGATTAAGTACTATAAAGGTCAACATATACTTCACCTCACCGACGCAGTTCTGGAGCAACACCAAAAGACGATGGGCAAACAGCGGCAAAGTATAAACTCGAATATGGTGAGGTGGAAGCCGTAAGTCTAGTCCCGTCTCCTCATTATCAGTTCATCGGCTGATTCTCTCAGACCAGTCTTCAGTCGAGCCCAGCTTGCGTTTGGTTTCTGAAATATCCTTGCGTCATAATCGAAGGGCAGTCACATCGTGTATGATGGAAGTGAGACATGGGAGGCATGCGGGGGAAGCGTTGTAATTTGGTCTAGAATAATGCATCACGGCACCTGAAACGAATGGTTAACCAAGAACAGATACTGCGCACTGATAATCTAGCCACATCGCCCTCCGTGCCACAGCCTGCACTCTCATCAGAAGCGACTAGCGCTTCTTCTTTGTCAATTTCTTGACCCGCTTCATTGCGCGAACCTACATCATCAGCACTGCGCACATCTCACTAACCAGAATATAGAACTCACCTCTTTCCTCATCCTGGCATCCACAATCTTATATCTGCCCTTGACACCCTTAGGTCTACCCGCAATCCCCTTATTCGCTCCTCTCGCCACGACAATCTTCTTCTCTGGCCTCTTCTCCGCTCCTCGGCCTTTACCCATAGCCTTCGCAACCGCTTTTGCCTTCTCGCTCATGCTCAAATCTTCCGTCTCCATCACCCCCGCGGCCTTCTTCTTGGCCTTCTCAAGTCTCTGCATCGCCTTGAACTTCTTCCTCGCTTTGGCCTCAGCAACCTTCTTGATTGGCCGAGCGTCCAATGCACGCTGTTTCTCCTTGAGCGCATCCATCGCCTCCTTCGTCACGGGCAGATTTGCCTTGTAGTGCTTTGACTCGTCGTCGAGGAACCATTCTGGTAGACCGTCTTTGTTGAAAGTGGAAGCGCGGTTGAATCCGTCCGAAATGAGTTGGTCGGCCGTTATTTGTCGATTGACAAGTTGAGTGGCAAGTGTGACTGCTTCGGCGGTAAGAAGCCCCTTTTGACGGACAGTGGCAGCTTTCACCTCGTCCTGATCTTCGTCGTAGACGTCCCATTCAGGAGCAGTGTCCTCCGTCGCCAGAGGGACAATCTCGAAAGTGTCGTCGGCGTCCATTTCGTCATCGGTTGCCGGAGCGTCATCCTCTATCGTAGAGGATTGCGTGGATCCACCCTCCATATCGACATCGTCGCCCTCATCCTCCTCTTCTGTATCCCCATCCGCTCCCTCCTCTTCATCATCTTCCTCCTCATCATCGTCGTCCAACGCCGCCAGGTCCCCAACGCCCTTGAAGACATTCTGGTCGAACCACAACTGAGCTTGTCGGCTCATCTGTTTCCTCTCCTCAGGCTCCACCAAGCTCCTGACCAACTTCCTACTCTCCGTTCTCGACTTTGAGTCCACCCCCGGGATCTCACCGCCAAACGCCACCTTCTTCTTCATCTTCTTCGCCGGCCGATCTTCATCTGAATCCGAATCACTCTCCGACTCCCCTATCCTGGCCTTCCCAGCTAATCTCAAGTCCCACCCGCCCGCCTCCTCTTCCTCCTCTTCATCCTCCTCCAGTGCATCCCCTCGACGAGGCTGACGGACAATCTGATCCTTCCACCCCTTTCTAACTCCATCATCATCGCTGTCACTCCCGCTCCCTCCATTCTTATCCTCGTTGATCCCATGCCACGCATCGAAGTTCTTATCCTTCATCCGCGCCTGCTTGACTTTGTACTTGGCGTCCCGTTCGGCCATTCGGGAGGTGTAATCGTCGTACATTCCATCGAGTTCACCTTCGAGTGCGTCGATCCGAGCTTCGCGCTCTTCCTCAGAGTCGAGCACTTCCTCCTCCACTTCCTCCTCTTCCTCGTCCTCCTCGGAATCAGACAGGTCCATGCCATCGTGATCGGCCACGAGGTCATCCACTCCGCGCTTCTTGCCACGCCGTCCCGCTTCCCTTTCCATCTCGCCGAGGTCGAATGTCTCTTCGCCTGCCAGTCCCCGATCGTCGTTGTCGAGATCCTCGGGAGCGGTCATGTTGAGTTGAAGTTTGAGGACCGTGGCTGCCTTCTTCTCATTCGAGCGCTTCTTTTCGCGCTTTTGTCGGGTCATTCGGGCCTCGTGTAACTTCTTGAGCTGAAGAGTTAGCTTGTGTTCCACTTCATAGATAAGATCATAATTCACCTCCTCGCTGATCTGCTCCTCCTCATCAATCTCCTCAACGACCACCTCTTCCGTCGCATCCTGCGCCGCATCCGCCTTGACGTCCAGACCAACCTCCAATCGGATAGCCAATCGCCATTTCATGAGTTGCTTGAAATCTGACTTGCCCAGCACCTTCAGATCTTCACAGCTGGAGATAACGGCGGAGGTTGTATGTCTCGATTTGAGCCATCTAATGGATCAGCTGTGGCTATCTACGGGAAAGGAGATTGACTTACCCCTTCTCCTCCTCAGTCACGAACTCAATCTTGTTCATGACGCCCAGCAATCCGACAGCATCGTGACCTTTAACAAAGTCTGATGCGGTCGCAGCGTGGAAATTTGTAAACTCCCCTTCTGCGTAACCTTCCCTATGCCGCCGTTTCTTCTCTGGCATGAAGACATTGGCGTGAGCATGAGAGCCTGACTGTGACTTGGCGACAGCGTTGGCGGAAGCTGAGAGGGACAGTGCCGGAGCGGTGGAGGTTGATGGACCGGCGGAGGATGATGCGGCAGCGGAAGGGAGGATTATGGTGGGAGGCAGGGGAGCAGCGTCCTTGAAGACGTGCTTAGCGTCGAGGAATTTGGGATCGATGTGTTTTGGTGCGATGAAGCCTTGACAGACGACGAAGATTTCGGCAGAGACGTTTCTGCAGAATGAGCGATATTCACTGCTGGATGGGAAGAGAAGCTTACCTTGAACTTGGCGGCTTGGTGGCTTCAACAGTCTTGAAAAGCTGCTGGAATACCCACATCAGGGCGTTGTAGTCCTGACTTCTGAACACCTTGGTGACGAAGTTACCTCCCTTGCACAAGAACTCCGTTGCCAGCTTCAGACTCTGCAACACCAGCTCGTTCTGCGTGAAGGCATCCTGCACCCAAGCGGAACCAACATTGGGAGCTCCGTCATGGAGCACCAAGTCGGCCTTCCAGTCGTGTAGGTGCGAACGAAGCAGCTGTCGGCACTGTGGTGTGGTGATGTCGGCAACGAACGTCGAGACGTGCTGAAGGGGTTTGATTGGGTTGAGATCGACACCGACAATGAGAGAGCCTTTCGGCATGTACTTCTCCGCGACCTGAAGCCAACCACCGGGAGCGGCACACAAATCGATACAGCATTTCGATGATGCCAAGAGATCATACTTGCGGTTTAAGTGGACCAACTTGCTATTAACTGTCAGTACATTTGCTGAAGGGCTATCGGGGACGGACGTACAAGGCTGAACGAGCTCTATAACCCTGCTCTTTTGCAAGCTTGTAGAACTTATCGAGACGACCCTTTCCGGTCTTCTTATCGTGTTTACCCATGGCTGCTGGAGCTGGGTAGTGTAGCTGTACAGGTGGTCAATACTGCCTGCTTTGAAAATTTGTGAGTGGTTACCAGCCAGCGGCAAAAACGCTCGGCACATACGCGTGGAGAGCGGTTAGATGTCCGTTTGATTACGTACGCTCATTTGCCACTCAGCGGGAGTAAAATGGACGCGTCAAAATAAATCAGTCTCCTCATGCCTCGCATACACAACCCCCAACTATAAATCCTCACGCTCCCTTTCACTCGCTCATTCCGAGCTGTCTCGACCTATATACGCATGGCTAGAATACACCGTCTCGAAGTATACTATATCGAGATGACCCTCGGGAACTAGCGGTCCCAACGATACTAAGCTCAACCCTCAACTATCAACACGCGCTATTCTACACAATGCCCGACACGCCGACAACAGCTTCTTCGCCACCCAAAGGTCTCTCCTCCTCTCCTAGTATCTTCGCATATCAGACTCGACTTCTTGATCGCACTTCGTCAACTTCTAGTCCAGGTCGCCCGTCCGCTCATTCCGCAGTCGGATCGTCGCTTTCGTCACTGGCAGACTCCTCACCGCCCAGCACACCCATCAGGCGGAATGTAGCCAAGATGGCAGCAGGGCTGGATGGACTCAGTGGCGCGGATCTGAATAGGAGTCCGTCCAAGATGGGAGGGAAGGGGCATGCGGCGGGAAAGTCGGTGGATCTAGTCAGGAATCAATGGGAGGCGAAGATCAGTGATGCGGTAGGAGGTGGGGCGGGGGAGCGGACACCACGAGCGCTCAAACGAAGCTCATTCATGTCACCACCTCTGAGCTCCTCAGCGGTGTTCACTGCTGAGCCGACGTCAACGAACAACACCAAGACGCCGATGTCCGTCAACCGACGATTCTCAACTCCTATCCCGCCTAAAGATGTGGACATCGGTGACTCCGCGACAAGCTCTTCCTTTGTAAGCTCGAGAATCCGACAGTCTACACTTCCCACGTCTCAACCGGAAGACGACGTACATCCCTTGCATCAATCTGACGCCGTACCTCCCTCGCCTGCACTATCGTCATCATCATCATCACGGAATCGACCCGAATCAGCCGCTTCTTTCAACTCGGTCCTCTCCCCCACCTCCACCGGAGATAGCTCAGTCACATCGGGCCGAAGTCGGGCAATGGAGGATACCTTAGCCCAAGCCCGTGCAAACGCGCTCAAGCGCTTGGAAGCTAGGAAGAAGGCCCAAGCGGCAGCTTCAGGTTCAGACGTGTCTGATACTCCTGGTGAGGAGAACACAACCATCAAAGCAATGCCAGCTCCTGCAGCTGCTCCTGCTCCACCAGTCGAAATCGTCACGACTCCCTCGACACCTCAGCGACCCCCTCCGGAGGTCAAGCGGTCATCTCCATTCGACCAGCTCTTCACTCCACCTTCTTCATCCGACCTCGATGCATCAGCAGCTGACGAACAGACTCCGAAGTCTCGCTCGACTTTGCGCCGATCCGCTGCGACACCTCCTTCCTCCTACTCTGGACTATCACAACATGTGCCATCAGGTCTGTCAGCCATGCCAGCAGGATCATCATCCACCGGTGGGAAGGACAAATACGGTTCCATCAGTCGGACTGATAATCGTCGGTTGGGTCGTCACCTTCCGCGAATTGCATCCGGAGGAGAGGGCTGGGATGGCGATGGTGCTGGGCACGCTCGAGAGCCTTCGGCCAGACGCGTGCCTTCTTCACTCGGCCGCGCCACAGCTGCCGAGACACCACCTTCTCCTACCAAGGACAGAACCCCGACAGCCAAATTCGTCAACAAGAAGAAATCAGCCGAGGTCCTCGCTCCTTCTTTCCAGGACAATCGGCAGCCGGTACCTCCGAGTCCGACGGTGACGAGCACTCCGAATAAGCGCCGATCGGCATATATGGCCAGTATCTCCAAGGAGAAGATCGGGAGCGTCATGCAGAGTCCGCAGCATGAGGTCAAGGGTGCAGACATGAAGGGGTTGATGAACGCGGTCGGGTCGCTGCCGGCTCGAGGCGCTAGTAAGGATGAGGGTGAGGGTGTGACAGGTGAGCTGAAGCCTTTCCCCTACATGTGAAGCCTCGAGCTGAGATATCAGGCATGTCAAACCGTTTGCGATTATCTCGAGCCGTCTTGCCTCCTTCCGCGTCCTCCGCGACTGTTGCTCCTGCACCTCTTCCCTCTCGCCGGCTGGTACAGGCCAACTGGATGGACCGCCGGCGGCATGATTTGGCGGCATACGAATACCTGTGTCATGTTGGAGAAGCGCTACAGTGGATCGAAGGGTGTCTAGACGAGGAGGTAGGATTCGGCGTGGTGGAGATGGAGGACGGACTACAAGACGGGGTCGTATTGGCCAAGTTGGCACGGTCCTTCTTAGGTGGAGACGTGGTCAAGTCTATCTGGACCGTAAGTCATGCGCAGAAGTTTTGAGCGCTGTGCACGTCTGACCATGATAGGAAAGCAAGCATCGATACAAACAAACCGACAACATCAACCACTTTCTCAAATTCGTCAGGTCAGTCGGCATGCCTGAGGTAAGTAGTGATCTCCATCTGAAAGTCGTTGAGCCATGGCTTACCCAGGCAGACCTTCACATTCGAGCTGACTGATTTATACAATAAGAAGAATATCCCCAAAGTCATCTTTTGCTTACACGTCTTGAGGAATGTGATACTCCTCTGGCACATTTTTCTCACAGCTGATGAATATAGTCATCTGCTAGCTAGGTTGGGCAAGGCGGAGCGGATAGGAAACCTCGTCGGCCAGTTCGACTTCACAGATGAGCAGCTTGCCATGACTCAGAAGGGGCTGCAAGGAGTTGCCATGCCGAATTTTGGAGATGCGAAGGCGACCCTGGCCAAGGAGGCTAGTTGGGAGCCAGAGGAACCAGAAGAGACAGAGGATGAGAGTGAGTCTGAGATCCTCGAGAAACTCGCGCTAATAATGTAGAGCGGGACCGAATGTTGCTCGACTGCGAGATCCCTATCCGTTCACTTCAGCGTCACCTCCGCGGTCGATTGGCTCGACAACAAGTCTCACGCATTCACTCTCAACTGGAACTTGCCGAACCTATCGTCATTCGCTTTCAAGCCCGAGCTCGGGCTGCGCTATGCCGGCGCACCCTTCTGTCGGAGCATGAAGATCGGATCAAACTTGGTAGTTGGGCTACTCGCGTCCAAGCTGCTTCCCGAGCTACTCTCGCTCGCCGGCGTCTTCGTGACAAGACACAGCAGATCCAGCTTGTCGAGCGGTATGTCCTGGGTGTTCAGGCGCACGCGAGAGGGATGCTTGTTCGGAGCCGGAAGGGGAAGGAGGTGAATGACTTGGATAAAGCCAAGAAGGGCATAGTGGGCTTGCAGGCCCTGGCCAGAGGGAGGATGGCTCGACAAGCTATCAAGTCAACGAAAGGGATTTGCGCCGAACCTCAAGTCGTGCAGTCAGTCACGACGTTCCAGGCTGTACTTCGGGGCCGACTGCAGCGCCAATCGGAAGCGAACCAAATGGCCGTCCTTCAGGCTCAGGGAGTCACATTTACCTCTCTCCAGAGTCATCTTCGAGGCGCGCTCGTCCGTCGGTCCCGTCGAGCCGAGGAACAGCGGATGGACGATGCGTCAGATGTCATTGTCGCCATCCAAGCGGTGTGCCGTGGAGTGATATCTCGTCGGAAGAAGCAGGCGCTCGTCAAGGCTGTCCAAGTCGCCATGCCCTCCTTGTCAGGTCTGCAGGCGTATGCCCGCGGTCGACTCGCCAAGCAGACGCATCATACGATGCAAAAGGCACTGGCCAAGGTGGAAGTTGCTGGATCTGTCGGAGGGCTGCAAGCGTTCCTACGGACAAAGTTGGCAAAGCGGTCGACGATGGAGCAGAAGAAGAAGCTGGAATTCGTTTCGCCTGACGTGATTGGTTTCCAAGCCCAAGCGAGGGGATACCTAGCTCGACAAGATCACAACGAATGGCGCGAATATCTCCACGATCCACATACCCAGGGCGCCCTCGTCTTCCTCCAATCCCTCATTCGCGGTTTCCTATGCCGACGGCAATTCTGGATCCGGTCCAGCCACTATCACTACAATGTCGACAAGATCGTCAAAGTACAATCGCTCTGGCGCGGTCGGGTACAGCGAAGGATGTACGACAAGCTCCTCACTGGTATTGACGTCGATGTACCCGCTGTCCAGAATTACATGCACCTTCTCAACGATACCGAATCCGACTTCAACGACCAAATGCGCACCGAGACGCTCCGCCGGGAAGTTGTCGAGTTGGTCAGGGAGAATCAGACCCTTGAAACGGAGGTTCAAGACCTGGAGACCAAGATTGCCTTGATTGTCAAGAACAAAATGACTTTTGAGGAACTAGCAAGGGCAAAGAGGCGGCAAGGTGGATTGGAAGGGAAGAATGATTCGTTCAGTGTGGCAGGGAGCCATGATCCCTTCTCTGGAGCTCATCTGGACCGTGCAAGTCAGAGGAAATTGGAGTTATTCGAACATCTCTTCTTTGCGCTGCAGACTAAGCCGGATTACCTCGTCAGGCTCATCAGGGCCATGGAGAGGGGCGATGACGATAAGGAAAGGCGGGTGGTGGAGGGTGTTGTGTTGACGCTATTTGGATACGGGCATGAGAAGAGGGAAGAATACCTCTTCAATAAGCTGGCTCAGGTATGTCTGTCTTGGCGTATCATTGCATGAGCTGACTTTCGTAGCTGGCAACACATACGGAAGTGCTGCTATCCAAGTCTATACCGGATCTGGTCAATACTCGATTCTTCCTACAACCCCTCACGACCGCGTGCCTGAAGCCCGTCCTCGCGCCATTCTTGCAGGCGATTCTGACATTGCATGTCTTGAGGGTCAACGAGGCTGTCGAGTTGGATCTATGTACCGATCCTCTAGAGGTAAGCTCATTTTGTGATCGGCTTTGTGCGGTGTAGCTTACGATCACTAGATCTACCGGCGACTGATCAATGAAGAAGAATCAGCCACAGGTATCCCCTCGGCCAAACCTCGGGATCGGGATGCCGACCAAGTCTTGCAGACTGATGCGGATGCCCGAGCACACTACATCCGACATCTACAGGAGCTACGCTTTTTGACTGCAGAGCTGCTAAAGACGCTCTATGGGTGTACGCTGGGGATACCTTACACTGTGCGATACCTGGCCAGGGAAGCTTTATTGGCATTACGAGTGAGCTGCATTTGTCCGATTGGTGTGCGCGAACTAGCTGATCATCAAGGTCAAATACCCCGATGCGCTAGATGAAGACCTTACTCCGGCCGTCGCCCGAACTTTCATACTCCCCTTCCTCATTCCCGCTCTGATCGCTCCCGAATCTTGGGGAATCACCGACTCGCCCATTGGTCCGAACGAACGGCGGAACCTCGCAGCTATCGCGAATCTCGTTGGGTACATTGCATATCCCGATGCGGAAGCGGCGGACCCTACGACAAAAGCGGGAGATCGCTTCGTCAGGGTACCACTGCAAGAGTATATCCGGACTGAGAGCGCTGCGTTTAGAGATTGGGTCATGGACGGTATGTTTTTTGCTCTTTGACCTTGAAAGTGTACTTGGCTGATTTGTGGATAGTCGCCAGTGTCGAACCGCTCGAATCGTACTTTGAGGCGCATGAGTTGTTTGAGAGTACGCATGAGGCCAAGCCGATCTTGATTACCCGGAAGGAGATCTATGGGATGTTGAGCGTTCTGATGAAGAACATACCTGTCTTGGTAAGCTGAGCCTCCCTTATCAATTCTCGAAGCCAATTAGCTGACCATAACAGACGGGCAACAAGCCTAAAGATCCTCTAGCTATCGTCCTGGAGGAATTGGAAGGCCCGCCTATCGAGTACGACGTGAAAAGTACCGTCAGCTTGAGGTTGACAAATCGGCTTGCCGAGCTAGAATGTACGTATCTCTCGCGCAGGCACGGGCTGACAATGCAGCTGGCGACGCAGATGCTCTCATCAAAGAAGATTGGGTCCAGGCCAAACGACACGTCCTCGCTGTCCTCCGGGTACAAAGCGGTCGGACATTGTACGACGTCCTGGTCTCACGCCCGGAAGAAACGGACGAACAGCGCTGGCTCGAAGAGGTCTACAGGGACATGGCTGTCGAACAAGCCCGAGCTGCGCAACGTGGGATGGTCCACCCCGGTCCCGAAGCGGCAGGCTACCAAATCGAATCGATCCGCTCGCTTACATTCCGCGAAGTCAAATTCCGCGCCGTCGAATTCTGTATGAAACTTGAACGTGCTGGCAAAATCAGCCGGACGGACGCCTACCAAGGCTTACTCGTATCGATCGCTTCTGATATTCGACAGAAGCACCATTTGCGCAAGATGCTCCGACAGAGTTTGGCAGCTATGACCAAGGCGCATGAGGATATGAGTGTGAAGAAGTCTGGGTTCGAGGAGAGCATCAAGAGTTATCATACGTTTATCGACTCTAGTATGGCGAATTTGCAGAAAGGGTGAGTCTATAGTAAAGAGCTTAAAGATGATCAGCTGATTTGGTATAGCAAGAAACGACCCATCTTTATGAGTAAGCAGTATCGACATCAGAAGGGGGAAGAGAAGATGGGGAAACGGGCACAATTCGGGTCGTACAAGTACACTGCTCATGATCTGCATGAGAAGGGTAAGTTTCGTTGGATGAGGTCGTCGTCGAGCGCGAGCTGATCGGTATCCAGGTATCCTACTTGGTATCAGCCAGTTCTCACCTCGGCAATACGACAAGATCCACATTATCATGGCTTCAAACGAAGTGGGAGTCTTCTCTTTGGAGATGACGGCGCCACAATCGCAGTTCGCCGAACCGACTATCGGTCACGAAGAGGTCCGGATGGAAGATCTGCTTCAGGCGCAATTCGACAATGAGCTCAATCTGCTCTTGTTTGATGGGATGGCGACTTTCAGCATCAATATGCTTATACATCAGATAAATAGAAGTGAGTCGTCAAAGCTCGAGGTGTGAAGAGCAGGACTGACCGTGGCAGAGTTTTACTTCACTTGAGCCGGGAGGACGGATTTCTGAAGTTGGGACATGGACAATCAGGAGGGTTCAACATGTATCAGTACAGCAATAGATACGGTTCTAAGCGGTGTCAGCGACCACGAGGACTCAGGCCGATGTGGGCCTCGAGCAACTCCTCCATCTCAAACGCCATAAACTTCCTACATCGGGCAATTTTGGGTTGATTTTGGGTGAAGGATGCAAGTAAGGTTTGCACCCAACTCCTCATTCCTCCTATCCTCAACAACGCATTGGCCCAGTACTAGTCTCAACATCCTCGTAGAGCTTGGCGGTGTGATCTCTAAGAATAGAATAGCTCTACGGTCACCCCAATACAAATCTGACGAGGCTTGATCACCGTCGCTCGCCAGCCACTTGCCCAAACATCACACCCGCCATTGATCGACCCCCAACATCTGACTTTACGCGTTTCGGACGTGTCTCGCCTGTGTCTGAGCTAGAAGGCGCATCTCGACCCCTTCAGCCTCCGAGTGAAATCACCAACTGACGATGAAGGGCTAGAACAACATGAAGTTGCTTAAAGGCAGCAGCCTGGCTCTGCTTCTAGGAATGTATCCTTACTCACCCTCTCTTATTCTCCCTAGACTCCCCTCTCGACGGTCACTTACACAGTCACCCTCGACTCCCTCCCTCTCCTCACCATGCCCCAACCTCTACCCAACACACCAAAGAGCGGCACGAGAGATCTCCCACCTACCCCTTCCCCTCCTCGCGCCCGGACCCACAAGAAGGGTCAAACACGTTTCGAGAAGGAGACTGCAGCCACTGGAGGCAAGAGCGCGGCGGATCAGCCTGGAGATCCCAAGATCATCGGGCCATGGCGCATAGGCAAGACTATCGGAAAGGGTGCCAGTGGTAAGTCTTCACTTCTCGTGGTGGGGGTCATCTCGCTGATCATGTCAGGTCGTGTCAAGATCGCCAAGCACAACCGGAATGGTCAATTCGCCGCCGTCAAGATCATTCCCAAACACGCTCTCCTCATGGCGTCTCGCAACAGCATCAAGGATGCCGCTGGCAAGCAGGAGAAGGCCATCCTCGGTATCGAGCGGGAGATTGTCATCATGAAGCTGGTCGATCACCCCAACGTCATGTGCCTGTATGATGTCTGGGAGACTTCCAAAGAGCTGTCAGTTGCTCTCTGCGCTACTACCGTACGACTCAGCTGACGATTAGATATCTCGTCCTTGAATATGTCGAAGGTGGCGAGCTGTTCGACTACCTGGTCTCACAAGGCCGCCTGCACGCCGACGAAGCCTCGCGCTACTTCCAACAGATCATTGCCGGTGTCGACTACTGCCACCGCTTCAACATCTGCCACAGGGATCTCAAGCCAGAGAACCTGCTTCTGGACTCGGAGGGTAACATCAAAATTGCCGATTTCGGGATGGCGGCGCTAGAACCAAGTGGCCGATTACTCGAGACTAGCTGTGGTAGTCCGCACTACGCCAGTCCAGAGATTGTCATGGTATGTCTTGATGCTCCGCTTCGGACAAACACTGACAGATCAGGGTGTCAGCTACCACGGAGCCGCGTCCGACATCTGGTCGTGCGGTGTCATCCTCTTCGCTCTTCTCACCGGTCGCTTACCTTTCGACGACGAAAACATTCGCGTCCTCCTTCAAAAGGTCAAGAACGGTCGTTTCTCTATACCATCCGATCTCCCACCAGATGCAAGAGATCTCATCGCTCGCATGCTGGTCGTCGACCCCACCAGGCGCATCACAGTATGTCTCTCTTATCACTTGCTCTAGGCTCATGCTGACTTAACAGATGCCTGAGATCATGATCCACCCCTTCTTCCAGCGCCGTCAGTCCACCGACTCTGGCCGTATCGTCCGCTCTGTCGATCCACCAAAGCTGGAAGAGGTCGCACGACCGGTCAAGTCGGAATCCGAGATCGACAAGGACATCCTTCGCAACTTGCGGACTCTGTGGAGCGGCTGTTCCGAGGAGAAGATGATTCGAGCTTTGTTGACACACGAGTATGTTTTAGATTGCTCTGACGCTTGAGTCAAAGCTGACATCCGCCAGAAAGAACATGGAGAAGGCATTCTACTTCCTCTTACTCCAATACCGCAACAAGAACCTCGAGAATTACAATGGCGAGATCGAATCTCCCCGCCTCGACTCCCATCCCATTATTCAGCAAGCTATCAACCTCCCCTCTGCCGATGTCCGCCGCCACTCTACCACTGGTGCCATCGAGAAGAGGCGGGCCAAGGACCGGGAGGCCTCCCATCACAGCAGAGGCGATCGCAAGGTCTCGTCCCGGCGGGGGTCGGTGTCCGCTGTTGTCCCCGGTCATGTCCGCAAATCGAATCGCGACAAGGAGAATATCACGCCTAAGACTGCTAGCCGACCTGCACCTCCCGCTCCTGGCAAGTCGCCCATGACACCATCTAGGCGCAATGTCATTGGTCCTAGACCTCCTAGCCGAGGTGCCTCACCTGCCGCTTCGCCTCATCCGGAAGCGCCCCAGAAATCCACCATCCGGCTTGTCCAACAACGGGAGTCGACGTCAGACTCCCCTCGTACCCCACCCCACCCAGGAGCTCAGCATGGTGGTAACACTATGTCCCCCACTCCCGCGACCTACGCTGTCAATCCTCACCTCCCAAAGATTCTCGTTCAGGTTCCAACCCCTCAGAACGACACACCTCTCGCCGCAGGACTCGGACTCAACATGCCGGTGCACCATCAACAACCATCCACTCCTTCTCCCGCTCCTGCTAGCGAGCGCGCAGCAGCAGCAGCCTCGGGCATGACTGGCTCGCCTCCTATCGGCTCAATTTCCGTGCCCAAAGTACAGGATGCCGCGCTGCAGAAGTTCTTCCACGACATCGCCGAACAGCTCCAGCTTATCGGATCCGCCAGTCCTCGATCTAGCATCGCTATCGAAACGCCCGCACCAACCCCAACTCTCATTCAGGACGAAATCATGGCATCTCCGGTCCAGGTCCCGCGAGAATCTGAGGATGTCGAGATGGATGGTTCTACAGCTCCGGTCTCTTCCCCTCCACCCCCTCCTATCACGCGACCTCTTCCCAGTCGGGCTCAAACCGATCTTCCGCCTCCTACCCTCCGACAGGATCCCATCCGGCGCAGATCTTACCTCGGCGATGCGAGCGAGCGGGACAATATCCGCCCCATCGAGAACCTCCCAACTCCGGTTCGCAAAGTCAGCCAGAAGGAGAGGAAGGTCAGCGGAAAGAGTATGACCTCTGCCACTGGCCAGATGAAGCGCAAGACAAAGCGTGAGTAGCTGGTTTGCATGGACGATTGGATTGATGCTAATCTTCTCAGCTGCTCCGCTCGACTTGTCCCCGAATGCGATGATGCCTGACCAACTCCTCTCACCTACCGGATCGCCCTATCTGGGCACGCCACCACTCTCCGGCTCGCAACCTGGCTCCCCTCTCATCGTCGGCCCAAGCCAAGACGCCAAACACAGCTGGTTCTCAAATCTTTTCAGCTGGAAACCGGCTGTAAGTTCATCAGGAACCCCCTCATCAAGGTGCTGAGCTGACCCTTACCAGATGTTCACCCTCATCTCCGCAGACGATTGCGCTTCCTCCCGAGCTGAGTGTATCAAGCTGCTCGAGAGCTTCGGCGCCAGCGTCGTCGTGGAGGATGCGGATGGTTGGGGTATCCTCAAGTGTCGTGTCGATGAAATCAGAGGTAAGCTTTTCGTCGCATATCAAATGTGAACCATGAGCTGATATGATCAGACATATCAGGCATCATCGTATCCAAGCAAGTCCGCTTCCGTATCGAATTCCTCCCTCACTCAACATGGACGACCGCTTCTCCCCGATCACCCCGCCTCGAACGACAAGGCTCGTACATCTCCGGATCGTCCGGTGCGCCCGTCTCCCCTCGGTCTACACTCAATACCGGTCGTCGGGACAGCCATCAGCAGATCACAACGAGCATGACCATGGTTCAGGAGAAGGGCGCCCTTTCGTCCTTCAGGGCAGTGTATGGTCGGCTCAGAGCAGAGTGGCGCTTGGATAGTCTGAAGAGTCCGGCGTTAGGTGCGGGGTCAGCGGCGGGCAGTAGGTTCGCCAGCCCTATGCCTTCGCCTGTGATGGGGCAGGAGGCGCAGATGGTCTGGGCTTAGGCGTTTGGAGTTGACGAATATGGGGTCATGGCCTTACTTGCTTAGACACTTCTGTTCTGTACCTTACACCCGTTTTAACTTCGATTTCGCCTCTTACATTCTGCTATGTCACTTGTCCCTGTAGCTTCTGTCTGCGCTCTCTGTCTGTGAGTCATGGCCGGGCCCGACCTGTACTGCAAACGTCGGAGTGACTTCATCAAACTTACACAACACTGCAGCTCTACGCTGTCCCATGCATGATGACTTATACTGGTCTCCCACCCCGCTGCATGAGCTATGAAGTCATACCCCGGCCCGGCTGGCTCTCGTTCAGACCCATTTGCAAATCATCAATATTCTCGTTCCTTCCACTGACCTCTCCTCGGCCCTGAATTGACCACTCTACTTCGAGGGATGCGCCGGCTTGGTGGCTTTCGAGCTCTTCGAAGCCGAGCCCCAGATGATACCCCCTGGCTTGTAGCCCCACTGGGATTTGTTGCCAGATGTTCCTGGCTGAGTGGATTTGCGCCCTGACTTCGTATACAAGGTGCTGTCATTCTTCGACCTTCCGCTCAGAAAGCTGTCGACTGCGCTGTCTGCCGCAGGCTGCGCGTGGGATGGCTCCTTCTTGTTCGACGACATGTGTGCGAGGATGAGCGGACACGAATGGTATTCGAGGGGATATGCAGAAGAAACGTGAATGTAAAGTATAAGCTGGACGGCGGCGGGCAGATAGATCGCAAGGGATGTGAGTCTGTGACTTTGTCTCGAAGTGTTGTAACTCGGATCAAAAACAAGTTCTAACGCCTATATGTACGTCTGGATGCTTTGGAATCGATGCTGTACAACGTACCCGCGGATGACCCTCGGGGGAACTCGGAGATCTGATGTCAAAGGACGTTGTAAGGGCCAAAGTCTGACACTGCTCAATCGTCATCCGTCAGACTTGAAAGAACCGGAGAGGCCTTACGTCCTTCTCCGCTTACGAGGGTTCTCGCATTGGCTTGATCCGGCCGGATTCTAGAAACCTCGATCTCGGAGGATCTCGCGCTGCTTATCAGAAGCACCGACGAGCACGTCGCGCCATCATCTTTCGTCTTGAATCGATCATCGAAGGCATGTGAGAGGAAGCCATCCACGAACGCCCGAGGTTGTAGCCCAGGGTGCGCGTGGCAATTACAACGGAGCAGTACTAGTGTATACTGGTCGACCTGGACATGTGGGATCAGGGAGTGACATGCGCGATCAACTTCGACTAGTGAGTGGGTGCATGGGATATGTACCCGGGCTTTCTTTATCCGCATTGTGCCGATGAGAGTGGTTTTGTGAAGCGATGTGAGGCAAACATCATTCCATGAGCTCCATCAGTGGCATGTGAAAGAACGAGGCTGATCCGGCATGTGAACTCACACGTGCAAGCAATGGCGGAGGGGAACTCGAGCCGATTAGTGAGTGGCGATGTCAGCATATCTCAAGATGAGTACGAAATGCCTATGTCTCTTCGCCACGTCATACAAGATGCTAGGGCTGTCGGCTCATCCAGCAATTCACGGTCATCGCCGTCCGCTCTTGTGGCCCATTGCGCTCTCCTCCTCAGTCACCTCATCAATAGTAGCAACAGTCCCCGCATAAGCTGAGCGATCAGCTTGGCCTATAGCAATTTATCACAGAGTGAGAGCTCACTGGAAGTTCTGGGTCGCTGCGTCGGCGCTCGAGATGCTGGAAGAGGCACCGACCGAGGGTCTACAGGTTGATTATGACCGTAGATCGTCAGAGTCGGCTTGCGCTTAGGCTGTTTGGCAGGATGCTTGGATCGTGGGGGATCATCGATATCAGGCTCGCTCTATGCGAATTAGCACCAGTCTACTCCCGGGGAGGAAAGTAGGGAGACTTACAGCTACGGTCACTTTCGGAGCAACACTATGCATAGTCGTCGGTCGACTATCTGGCAAAGCCTGCCTGAGCGCATAATCAATCACACTGATACTCGGCATCATATCGACCGTGCTGGGCATATCGGGCGGGGACAGGACCCGGTCGGGTGAGAAGCCAGAATACACCGTTGGCGCGTGCGGCTGGGATTTGGGGAGCGGGATGGCGTGCGCTGCGGGCGTACGGGACGAGGGCTGAGCGGGCTGATCATAGTATTCGGTCACTACCATCGTTTGGCGCTTGGTTGGGCCAAGATGTTGAGTGGGAAGATTGGAGGGATGGGTGGAAGGTGTCTTGGTGTGAGGGAGCGGGCGGGATTGGGACTTGGCAGAGTGGATGGGATGGGTGGTTGTTGGTCGTGACTTGTTCTGAGAAGACTGGCATAGATCAGCTACAATCTCATTCCCTCGAAGATGCGAAAGGGGGTCAACTTACAGGAGGCTGTATCATAATCTAACCCACATCAACATTCTCTCCCTATATCCTAGGCGTACCAGCTCTTCCGAGGACGTACCGTTGGCGCCTTTCCCGAATCCATCGTTCCTGCCCGGCTCCTCTGACCCCGTTGACCCGTCGCACTCGATGCCTGATGTCTATGCTGTGCCTGATCGTCCAGCCCTTCCAGGCCTAAAGCACTGGTCCTCGGACCCTGAATATCGAGGACGGAGGCATGTACCGCCTGCGGTGCCATACCTGGCGGGACATACAGATCGTGCGCTCCCTTGGGCTTGGTCATGGGGACAGTATCAGGCATGCGGTCGAACATCGCGTTGGTCCGTTCTTGCGCTTGGATAGGATCTTGGTGGGCTGTATGTCGGTGGAAGAGGTTGGAAAGTATGTGGGATTTGGACTGGGCGTGAGGCTCAGACGGGGCTTTGCCGTCTAGGCCGAGTGGCTGAGGCATGCGCGGCTGAGGGGTAAGCTCAGAGACTGGATGTGGCGGGAGATCAACTTACGACTGGACGACCTCGCATAGGTGGCATGGAGGGGGCATACCCCGTCTTTGGCCGTTGTTGTTGGCCAGAGTTGTTCATAGAAGGTTGTGCAAGATGTTGCTGTTGCTGCTGTTGCTGCTGCTGTTGTTGATGCTGAGCGTCGTGCGTTTGGGGATGAGGATGATGGGGCGCCATATTCGCAAGATAAGATCGCTGAATTATCAGTCAAGTGTTTTCTCTACCTGACGTTTTGGGGAGGAGTTAAGCTCACTCTGGCCTCCCTCTCCTCTTCCGCAATATCCGACAGATCATCAATCTCCGTACCGCCCCTCAATGCACCAGCGACCTTCGAGCGACGGCTGACTTTAGTCTGTGGCGTATCGAACATACTTCCAGCAGTGGAACTAAGGGTATCAGCCGAGCCCTTCCGGTTCTCCCGTAGGGTCGAAGCAGCAGACTTACTGAGGCAGAGCAATCCCAGCAGGGTTGACAGAATCGAAATTGCCTCCCCTTGTGTGATGACTCCTCGCCTGCTGATGCGTTTGCTTCTGGTGCGGGAAAGCAGGGTATCGATCTTCGCCATTGAGATTACTCTCATTCCTGGGATGACCATGCAGGTGCTCCAATAGCGAGTATCTCTGCTGGGAATGTTTCGGCTTCCCAGAGTTCATGGTTCCCGAACGGGATTGTCGGATCGTATGCGGAGCCTGGCCATGGCTGTGTGCGCCAGGCGATGGTGTAGGTAGTGGCTTGTCCATCGGTGCCGAGACGGACCGAGAACCCGTTGGTGGCCTCGTATCAGAGAAAGCCGAGGTATGAACCGTTTTACTGTTGGTGTCTCGAAGCATTTGCTGGAGGTGGGGATCATGATCAAGACGCTCCAGGTATGATTCGGCTGCGTTGTGGTGTGGCATAGAGGTGGGGGCAGGAGGCCGAAGGGGGAAGGAACCGAGTGTCGTACTTCGTTGATGTTGGCTGGTATGGCCATGGGGTGCGCCGGTGGAGGGTAGATTGGCAGCGTAGGGATTCTGTGGGGTGCGGGATATGACAGTTGCAGCGCGTTGGGGATGCTGTGGGTGCGATGGGTTGGGGAGCTGGTTGAGACGATGTGGGGCCGAGCGGGGGATGTTCTGAGTATGCGGAGGTTGAGCGGGGAAGTTTGGAACGACCTGCGGTTGTAGAACTTGTTGTTGAGGAAGGGAAGTGGGGATGATCATAGGTTGATAGATCGTCTGAGGCTGCTGATGCATCGGAGCGGCACTGGGCACGGTACCAGCTAGAGCCTGCTGATGCTGCTGCGAGGCCGACGGCTGGGAGTGCTGCTGATGCTGACTAGGGACGGATGTATCGTAAGCTGAGCCGGCGAGTTGAGGCTGTTGATGCTGCTGAGGTTGTGATGACTGTTGCAAAACCATCTCACCAGCAGGGTGCTGCTGATGCTGGAGAGGCTGGAGTGGCTGGAGTGGCTGCTGAGTTTGCGCCGGTGGGAGGGAATCGTAGGCGGTCAAAGGTGTACGTCGCAGAACTGCCTGAGGGACGGATTGGATCGGGTCGACGTGCGGTATAGGCGGGGATTGGCCCATCCATCGTTCGGCTTCTTGCCATGCCTACACGTCAGCACTCCGTCTGGTGGGTGATACCGCAAGATCTGACTCACCTCGGCTCTCCCTTCTTCCCTGCCCCTAGACCTAGCATCCCTGACTCTGAGCTCCTCGTGGTACTTGTAGAGCCTACCTTGTCAGCTGATTCTCTTTGACCCACGGAACGCCAGAGAGACGTAGCTTACTGAACTTTGGTATCCTCGAAGCACTTGGCCAAGCGCCTCTTCTCCTCATCACTCCTTTTGGCCTCCTCCTTCGCCCGCCTGAGAGCACGTACAGCGCCTGCCAGCTCATTCTTCACCTCCCTGACGTCATCTTCGCCCTCATGGCTCCTTCGCTCCATTTGAGTTCGCGCAACCCGCTCAGCGATTAGCGTAGCCTGCAGCGTCCGGAGTTGATCTTGCGTGTCTTCGAGCTTGGTCAGAGCTGCTGCGAGGCTCGAGGCATCGGCGATTTGTTGGCCGATCAGTGCGATTTCGTGTGCTTCTTGAGTTTGGGTGGAGGTTATTAGGCGCTCGCGCATGTCCAGCATGTCTCCACCCCTGTACCATTAGCTTGTTTATCGACCAGAAGCAAAGAAGATAGCTTACATGGTATCATTCGCCCACTCTGTCCTGCCCATAGTCATCTCATCCAAATCCTGAGCTTCGCTATGCGCCGGATGCCTCGTCTCCCAGGAAGAATTATGCTCATTCTCATAATCATCTTGATAATCCACACGTCCATCGACCGGGTCCACGTTTGTTCCGCCTCGACGAGTGCCTTTAAACCGCTCCGACTCGACGGGGCCGCGGTAGGGGCGATACATCTGGGATAGAGAGTCTGAAGGTCCGAGATCAACGGCGGTAGGGGGTTTCTGAGCTGGAGAGGAGGCCGAAGGCTGCCGTTGGTCGGTATGTGGGAGGTGGTGTTGCCCGTGCTCAAACGGAGGGGAGAAAGGTTGGTATTGATCAAGAGGGGGATGGGTACGGGGTCGGGAAGTTTCGGGTGGAGAGAGGAGATTCTGAGGGGATATCGGATTCGTTTTGAAGGCAGAGCCGAGGGCGGCGTGGGGACCGTTTAGTCGGCTAGCGGGCTGGGGTAGGAGGGACTCGCTCGAGTGGGCGTTAAGACCAAGTACTTGGAGTCGTTGATGAAGAGCGTGAAGACTGGGTATCAGCAACGAATTCAAGATGGGTTTCAAATCATGCGGGATGATGGAGATGGAGGGTTGCTCTGTTGTCCCGGCGTGGTCTAACACACAATTGGCTTCTCATCTCCCCTGAATGCGAAGCAAATCTGGACAAAAGAAGACTAAACTCACTCTAAAGGCGCCGAGATGTTGGTCACGTATGTATCCCCGTCCCCTTCACCTTTGGTTCTGCTCCGATCCGCTGTGTCGACCAGGGGCATCTGGTACATGTACTCGTTTGTCGGATCGTCATTCTGAACCCTATTGTACTGGTGGTAAGCGTGCTCGAAGTCAAGGTCGAGATTGCTTGCGGGGCTATGTTGAGAGCTCATTGTTCTGTTAGTCTGGGCAGTGAAGTAGATGTCAAGGGAACAATGGAAACGGATGGGATGTTACTGCTTGGACAATGAGCGACATCTATGAGTATCATGACGCTTTCGGTAAGAGATTGCACAAGGGGTCCTTTGGGTGCATTTCGGCCGCTTTCGGTACTGTACAATAGTGAGCACGGTCCCCTTTCCTGATGGCGTGTGTGCGTGTCTGTGTGTGTGTGTGTGTGTCGTGCCAGGACAATCACTGAAAGAGAGCGCGAGCTGTTTCAAATTCGAAAGAGGCGTCAAGGCCATCCAGCAGGCTCCAGGCTCGACGTGCACTGCTGCGGATCAGTATGATCAAAACGAGGCGTGGCTAAGAAGCCGCGCGAAGAGCTGGCTGGAGCAGCTGGAGAAAGCATGATGAAACGGCCACTATCGACATCTGAAACGCGCCACATCGTCGATAACGCCGGATAACGCCGCAGCTTACCCCTTGTTTCAGGCACGCAGGAATGACGTGTGAGGATGATTTGCTTCTTGCGGTAGAAGCGTAATCAGGAACGTTCCCAGAAAAGAGTCGCGCGCGTTGTCACCGCGAAGTTTCATCCAAGCAGTCTCTCATCAAACAGTCCATACTTCTGCTCCAGGCTATTCACATCCCTCAGGCCCACTCCCAGGTCATATCCGTAAGTCCACTTCTCAGATGGATCATTGGGTCATTCCCCGTCGACATACCGCGAAGTGATCGCGAGAGACCCAAAGGTTTTGCTTTCCCTTGTCCTCCACCAAAGTTTCCCAGACAATAGAAGCTGATGCTTCGATAGCTCGTCACCCCTATCTTACTCCTTCATCCGCCATGGACTCCATGATCCCCGACCCCGACCCGGTTCCTCCTCCCTCCCTCCCCGACCTCCGCGCTCACGTTGCGCGGCTCGAAGCCTCCCACAAAGCGAAAGGCGTCAACCTATCAGGCCGAATCATCCATGTCTGCCATCACCTCCCCGTCGAGATTGTCAAAGTGGTCAGTGAAGAGTCCATATCAACAGGCGTTTACTCTCCGCCCATGACGCCCGAATTCAAGGCGGAGGATGTCGAAGCGACCGTCGAGAGCGTTGATGCCAAGTGGAAGATCCACGCTCGGACAGCCCACCCTGCTCTTATCTCAGGAATGAAGAGTCTGTCGGAGACACATGACCAATTTGTCGTTGCCTGGACAGGTGACGTCCTTCTCCAACCCGAGTCCCAATCCACACCCAAAGTCGCCCAGGAGAGCAAGTTCCAATCCATTGCTCAGCGATTCGTTGATGCCGACACTGGACCCACTTCGCCCAACGGCCGGAACCTCGCTGCTGATCACGAGAAGCCACTCCGAGTGTTCGGTGGAGAATTCACTGACGAGGAGAAGCGGGAACTTGAGGGCGAGCTGAAGCGATTCGGAGAGGTGGAGGCGGCAAGGCAAGAAGGGGGTTTGAAGTACATCCCCGTTTTCCTCCCTCCAGACGTCAGCAGAGGACACTACGAGGGTTTTTGCAAGAAGAGTGAGTCGCAAATAGTAGCTCGGCTAATTTCAGCTATCTGGCCCCTATTCCACTACCTCCTCTGGCTCGACTCAACAGCGACCGTCCCCGCTCCAGATCCATCCTGGATCGCATACTCCAAAACCAACCAGCTCTTCGCGCAGAAGGTTGCAGAGATCTACCGACCCGGTGATCTCATCATTGTACACGACTACCATCTCCTCCTTGCGCCCAAGATGATTCGCGAGGCGCTAGGGCAGGTCAGCATCCCTGGTGGAGGGTGGTCAGGAAGCGCTGCGCCAACTCCTGCCGTCAATAGCGAAAAGAAGAAGTTCGACTGGGAGTCCACACCAACAAAGGATAACGGGTCGAAGGGATCTGTCGGAAATCTCCTGGGTCAGGTTGGACAGGCGTTGGGATTAGCGCCTAACGGTCAGAACGGCCAGAACGGCCACAAGGAGCCAGCGGAGATTATGATTGGGATGTTTGTTCATACTCCTTGGCCATCGTCTGAGATTTTCCGGTGTCTCCCTAGTAAGTCTTCGGTCCATTGTAATCTGCGTGCATGCTGACTTTTAGCCCGCAAGGAGATCCTCGAAGGTATGCTCGGCGCCAACTTGGTTTGCTTCCAAACATACTCCTACTCTCGCCACTTCGTCTCTACCTGTATTCGAGTGTGCGGCTTTGAATCCACCCCAGGCGGCGTGGACGCCAATGGCTCAGTCACCGCCGTCAGCTACTGCCCCATCGGAATCGATGTCGAGCGCGTAAGCAAGGAGCGGGACTCCCCTGGTGTCCTTCCTAAAGCTAGCGCCCTCCGCGCTTTGTATGGCGATAAGAAGATCATTGTGGGGCGTGAGAAGTTGGACGTTGCCAAGGGTGTGTACAACAAATTGCAGGCGTTTGAGAAGTTCCTCGAGCTGTACCCAGAGTGGAGGGGCAAGGTGGTCTTGATCCAGGTCACAACGCCTGCGTTGAGTGAGAGTCCGAAATTGGAGAGAATGGTCGCGGAGCTTGTCAGTCACATCAATGGGACTTATGGTTCTTTGGACTTCACACCTGTCCACCACTAGTAAGCTCGTCGGCAAACAAAGTAAGCTCAATCTAGCTGACACACCAGCCATCAAGCTATTGACCGAGATGAATATTTCGGTCTTCTCTCCGTTGCCGACTTGGCGCTCATCACTTCCCTCCGAGACGGCATGAACACCACCTCGATGGAGTTCATCCTATGCCAGGAAAAGACCAACAAATCCCCAATGGTGCTGTCCGAATTCATGGGCACCGTCGCTTCCTTCTCCCACGCCCTCCAAATCAACCCGCACGACCTGCTAATGGTTGCCGAAGCTATCGATAAGGGGTTAAGCATGTCCACGCAGGAGAAGGAGGAACGGCACGATATCCTTCACGACTCCATTGTGGGGCACACCAGTCATACTTGGGCTGCAACGGTGTTGAAGCAGCTCCTGGAGAATGTGGGTGGGGAACACCAGGCACATCAAACGCCATACCTTGATACTGCCAAATTGACCTCGGCATACAAGAACGCAAAGAAGCGATTGATGCTCTTCGATTACGATGTAAGTTTTTCTTTTCGATCTGTAGAGAACGCAGGATGAAGCTGACAATACCAGGGAACCCTCACACCAATTGTCAAAAACCCTTCAATGGCCACTCCGACCGAACGGACCCTAACAGCCATCTCCCGACTTGCCAAAGATCCCGATAACATCGTTTACCTCATCTCTGGACGAGATGGAGACTTCCTCGAACAGCACTGGGGGCACGTGGAGGATTTGGGAATGTCGGCTGAGCATGGGAGCTTCGTTCGTGGACCTGATGACGAGGACTTTGTCAATATGACCGAAACGCTGGATATGAGCTGGATGTCCGAGGTGGAGGAGATTTTCAGGTATTACATGGAGGTCAGTTTGCGTGTTTTGTGCGAGGCTACTAAGCTGACTCTTCTAGCGCACGCAGGGGAGCACGATTGAGGTGAAGAAGGCATCGATCACCTGGCACTACCGGAATAGTGATCCCACCTTTGGCGAGTTCCAGTGTAAGCAGGCTTTGGACTTGCTGGAGAGTTCACTAGCGCCTAAGCGGCCTATTGAAGGTAAGTTCGCGAATTCCCTCCAAGGCTGGGCCCAAGAGCTTACTCTCCAGTGCTTGTCGGCAAGAAGAACCTCGAAGTTCGACCATTAGCCGTCAACAAGGGCGAAATTGTCCGTCGCCTAATGTACGAAAACCCTGACGCCGACTTCATCTTTTGCGCAGGTGACGACAAGACGGACGAGGACATGTTCAGATCACTACGCACCATCTTCCCTCCTGGCGGTCTTACCGTTGCTGGCCAACCTGTCATCCTCCGCCCACCTGTCGCTGTCACTTCATCACTTGAACCCGAGGAGATTGAAGATTTGCCCGATGTGGAATTATCAATTAGACCCGATGGGATCTTTGCGACGACCGTGGGGCCCGCAGCCAAGAAGACGCTTGCGGGGTGGCATGTTACTTGTCCGGAGGAGGTCGTGGAGGCCATGGAGCATTTGCTACAATAGGGGACTGTTAGCTTTTGGCGTTTGAGGTTGAGAGACAGGGGGTGAAACGATAGAAATTATACAGGTCTAGTGTGATATTGGTCCGGTTTGCATATATATACGATCAGATTATGGCTATGCTCAATGATGAGAGCAGAGATGTCACGATAAACGTCCCGAGGTCCTTTCGAGTACCAAGCAGTAATGTACAGGTAATTAACCTCCCTCCCACTTCCTACACTCCCTGCTCCTCCTGCATATCCCCTCCATCCACTCTACTCCGTTTCCGTCCATCCTCCCCTTCTCCTCCGTCCAAACCACCCGCAACCGTCAACCCCCGCCTGACAGCTTCTTCAACTACAACCCGTAATCGTTCCCCTGGATCTTGGCCCGTACGCTGTGCCTCCTCCATAATCTGCTGCGCTTCCAGCATGAGCTCATCGGCATCTCTATCCGCTATTCGGTCTGCACGGGCATCCAGGCCTGGGTTTATGGCGTCGGGGGATGTGGTGGATAGTGGATTTGAGAGGGAACGGAGGTAGGCTGAGATTTCTGGGTGATCTTCTTCTAGGTAATCGGCAGCCTATACCGTCAGCTCAAACTCTTACCGATACATCTGTCTTCACATGCATCGACGATGACAATAGATGGGCAGCTTACAATTTGACCGTCATCATTCTCTAGTGCTGGATCTGCTCCGTGTTCAACTAACCACCGAGCAGCCTCCACACCCTCTACTGTGAATAATGGCGTTTCGCCCTCTGCATCAGAGATATTGATATCACCGCCGACTGATAGGAGGTAGGCGAGGAGGTCGAAGTGATGATAAGATGCTGCGGCGTGCCTGCAGGTCAGGTCAGTCTTGGTCGAAGTGATGAAGACGAAAGGGCTTACATTGGCGTGTACGAGTTGGAGTCTTTCACATTGGGATTGAGACCCTCATTCTCTATCAAGTACTGATGTATTCAGCACTCCGCTAAGTTTTCGAATCCGATTACTCCAACAAGATGTTCGCTACGCATGGGTACTTGAAATCCAAGGATGATCGAATATCGTGCCCATGTTGAGAAGTAGTAAATTAGGAGATAGTCCACTTACCTTGACGCGCTCGATATCGCCATCCGATGCGGCTACCCAGATATTCTTGCTCGCTGAAGCTGCTTGGACCATATTGATGAGATGTGAGGAGGGAGATGAAAGATACAAAGATGTTATGATGCAATGAGAGAAAATTTGAAACACCGATGCAGTGTTTCATATAACGCCTCGGCCTCCACCTTCATGGTCCAGATGCGACTTGCGATAACTGAGGGTTATGCGTCCACTGGCTGAGCTTGTAGAGACACGGTCGCAAACTCAGATGACAGCGAATTTGCTTTCAAGGCAGACAAGGAAATCACGATGTTCATTCGTACGGCAATGGGAAGGTTGATACTTGGACACTTTAGTGACGCAGAATACATGAGCCAACTACATGACTCCTCGATGCGGCTCAGTGGTGGAGTGTCGTGCCGACCGAGTGCGTTGCGCTGAGATCCTCTCAGTCGCGACTCGATGATGGGTGAGCGCTGAGCAGTCGCAGTGCTGTTCAACTTTAGGCTTCGGCAAGGCTTCGGGATTAGCGGCGTTTTATGGATGCCGGCATGAGGAATGAGGAGGTAACCCTTATCATATAGCCTCCTTCCTCTAATTCGTTTGCTGAGCACACAATCGGGTACACAGGCCTAGTTCCGTCTTGCTCTCATCTTACACAGCTTGCGGGGAATGTGTCTCGGCGTGAATGGTGCGGAACGTCGTGCGGAATGGATCGAGCTTAATCTTTGTGCGTCACCCCAATGCTGACATGAGGATTGATGCTTCCTCCCAACTCCAATTCTCGGGTTGGGCTCTATCCGTGAAATGCAGCGCTGATCTACAGAATCTTTACCAGGTACAGATCAGCGTAAGTGTCGGGGTCAGCACTCGAGGAAATCATCAGTAGCCGCCGCTGATCACGCACAGATCTGAACCAACCTCTTCAGATCCACCTCGAGTGTCGGATTGGTTCAATGGCGAGCCGTCAACTACCGCCGTCTTATCCTCGGTGCCCTGGGAAACGGTACCAACGCATTCGCCGATCAGACGGTCTACCCAGGCCAGTTCGCACTTGATGTATTCGCGACTGGTGGCATGAAGGTCGCTTACAAGGTATGCTTTGTTTTGTGATGTTTGAATCAATCGGAGATGCGCGCTGATGCGTCAGTTCCGACCTTCTCCTTTCGGCGAAGCTCAAATCGCCAAACACCACATCCGCCTGGACCCCGCGGCCACCCGTCCAGTTGACAGAGACATGGATCACAAGCTTCTCCTCCTCGAATGCCAAAGAGGGCTCCTCCTATCCGGCCTTATCGATTTGTACAACGACAAATTAAAGGCAGTCAAATTTGACGACTACTTTGTTGACGGAGAGGCCGGCGTAACATACAGATACAGGGGACGAGGTTTCGAGCGTCGCCCTGAGCGATCGTACCCCTTGACCTTGAACCGACTCCCATCCACCACCGTGCATGTACCCTTGCGAAGATGGTCCTGGACCACCACCGCCCGTGTACATCTGATAAGAGGGTCCCGGTCCCCCGCCTCCGCCCATGTAATCGTCCGGGTACCTCATGTTACGCCCACCGAACCCACCACTGGGAGGTGCTCGCGTCGGGAGAAGAGTGGGGAGGCGTGAGCGAGGATGAGTTCGACCCAACGGTGCCGAAATATCGGGGCCGGGAGTTGTTCTCAAAGCGCGGCTAGATCAGTACGGTCAGACCGGAAAGCAGGAGCGTGCTGAGCAGCGGAAAAGGTTGATCTTTGGAGGACGGTATATTTTGGACCGGAACACGAGATGCAATTCTTACAGTATTGACTGAGTTCTGTAATGTCAAACGGAGTGTTGTTCTAGCGCATCGACAAGTCAGACAAGTAGTGCTATTGGCTAGCCTTGTAAGTTGCTAGCTGATTCTCTTTGCATACACGTTGTGAATCGAGCATGTATGCACAAGCCTGAAAGTGCCTTTACGGCATGGTCATGATGCGCCTCGAACTGCCTCGAAGCTGTAACGACGCTCTTCACCAACTCTTCACAATACACCTCCCAGGTTACAATTTGTCGCGTCCCTTCCGCCCGTCTACGCTGTCCTGTGTGCCGCATATGGCTGCTCAGATGTCCTCAGCTCAGCAGATTGTATCTGCATCTCGCGTCACTCCAGCCGCTGCGCTCCAAGCTGAGGTCCGGCAGCACCTCGACAAGTCATTCTCTGACCTGGATTTCGTCCTTGGTCATGCTGGTCCGAGCAAGCACGCCACAGCTAGTCGGTTTGGGAAGCGGAAACGAACTCTGAAGGAGGAGATAAGCCATTGGGAACGAGATGAAGCAGCGGCAGCTACAGATGTCAGCTATTCCCTTCCCTGCATTTATCGTCGTCCCAGCTGACAAGTCCAGCTCGGAACAACGAGCTCTACTCTCCCATCACTACTCGAAGAGACACATACGAAGCTTCAGACTTTGCTCACCTCAGCTTCAGGGCTGTCAGTCGAGCGCTACATTGTTGTCGACCAGCTCGCTGGGCTGATAACTGAATTAAATGCTTCAGCGGACGATGGTGCGGGAAAGACGGTGCTGGAGCAGATGGAGAACATGCAGTCTGAGCTAGCTAAATTGGAGGCTGGGCTTGCTTGGGCTAGCATCATGGAGCAGATCCTTCGTCTGAGGTGCGTCAAGCGGACTTAGAATCGTCGTGTTTGAGCTCATGGAGATGCAGTGAGCAGACCCTCGCCCCTGCGTCCCACCGACCTTCGCCCTTGGCTGCCCTGCCTCACTACCGAAACCTTCACTCCCTTGTGGAATCTCTTCAAGAGCGATTACCACCTACCATGTCGCTATTAAGTGTTATCATCGACATCAGAGACAGGACGTGGACGGGGCTCCGCGAGGTATTATCGAAGTGAGTGTCGCTCGAGATTGTAAACTAATTGACAGAAACTTACTTGACGCTTGCGAGGGTATTAAATGGCCGTCAAGAGCCCAATATTCGTCATTGAGTGTGGCGGACAGACGGCACTTCGAAAGAGCATTCACCGACTTGCTATATCTTCAGATTGAGTAAGCCCATAACCTGAATACGCGCTACAGGAACCCTCAACTGACCGATCCAGAGGCGAGAATCTACATGGCCCGTCGAGCTCCTCCTGGTCCGCTGGTGAAGCATTATATCCATTACAAGCTATGATTCAGCCCATAGCTCTTCGTTTCAAGTACCATTTCCAGGGTCCTAAATCTACGAATCGGATAGACAAGGTATGTTTCCCTCGATTGTGCAAGCTGACCATTTAGCCAGAATGGGCATTCGCAAACATCCTTGACCAAATATATGAGCATACAAACTTCCTAACCACGATCATTCAGCCTCTAACGACGCAATCCGGCTTTCCCGAAGTAGATGTACGATCGGAGTTCATCTTGGCACTCTGCCCGACAATACTTGGTCTGCTACGATCACGAATACCTTTATTGCTGGACCGACCCGCATTGCTTGCTCATACAGTCTATCAGACTGTACTTTTCGACGATGCTGTGCGCGAAGGGGGGTTCGCGATGGCAGGCACGTCAGCGGGTGTCGGAGTGGAGGGAGACTGGGAGGGTCTTACGGGTGTGATTCTGAGGGAAGAGGGATGGTTTGAGAAGTGGCTTGCCGGAGAGAAGAAATGTAAGTGTACATCTTTCGATAGTGTGCTGATGATCAGTTGTTGATTCTCAATTCCACGCCATAATATCCTCTCAGGAAGCCTGGACAATCAGCGACGAAGCAATGGACGACGACGAGCTAGCCTCTGGGCGCAAGCCTACGACAAGCTCTAGGCAGATTAAAGCTCTCATTGAGCAAGTAACCGGTGGGTTCTGTCTCAGACCTTGCATCGACAGCATGCTGATACAGTTCAGATCGGTACTCTCCCCTGCCCGCCCTCAAACATCGATATCCCTTCCTGATTCAAATTCAGCTACCGACGTTACAAACATACCATCAGCGAATCATTGGTTCGCTCGATGCATTCGAAAGCCTATCTTCGGCTTTCGCACGCCACATCCCCGGAGCGCTCTCGGCGACAACGCGCTCCGGCGTGCATCTAGATCAAGCGCAGCTGACCACTGGTGAAGCGGGATTAGGGAGATTGATGAAGGCGAATTTATCGGCGGAATGGATTCTGCAAGCAGTGAGAGCATGGTCGGATGAGACTGTAAGTTTCGACATATTTGTTGCATCTGCGAAACGGCAACAAGCTGATCTCTCAAGTTCTTCATTGAACTCGCCGCCGAGTTGAGAAGTGCCAATGGAGACAGGTGGAGATTGCAAGATTCGCTCTTGCCCCAAGCGATTAAGCAAGGGGATCCTCAGAGCGAGAATGACATCTCGGTGTTTGACGCCTTGATCGAGAAGTACGAAGCGGTCTGCGAGCGGTCTGAGGACATGATTGTTAGATTAGTAACCAGCGAGGTGGAACACGAGCTGAAGGAGCATCTGAAACGGTACGTGTTGACCAAGGCAATTCCCAAAATGAATTGGCACCTAGCTGACCTGCTGCATTAGGCGATGGGATCAATCACCAGGCGAAACCACTCCGCCCTCCTCACATCTCCTTTCTGCACTCACGACCTATACTTTACACCTCCGCGCAATCGTCTCAGACCTCCCTCCCGTCCTTGTTTCCCGACTGTATCGCCGCATTGTTTCTCACATCACCAACCACATCACTCAACGAGCCATTTTCTCCGGCTGGTCGAAATTCAGCATCACAGGCGCCACGGAGCTCAGACAAGAAATGACAGACTTTGTCGTTTCGTCCTCTGACATTCTAAGCTCAATGTCAGTGGGACCCGCTGCACGGGGAAGTGAGATCCCATGGCGGCCTCTCATGGACAAGATCAAGGTTTTGACTTTGGCAACTACTGAGGAGAGCGGTAAAGAGGGTCAAACGGCACCGATGCCCACGTTCAGTCAGGGGATGGCGGTGGCGTGGTCGGATAATCCTGAGAATCTCAGGACGTTCTGTGAAAGACTGGAATTGAGGGACATGGATCAAGCGGGAATGCAAGGGGTGCTGAGGAGGAGGAATGAGTGTTGGAGATGAATCCAAATGCATGATGTGTATCGCACTTATTCGTATTCGGCGATACAGAACTGCCTCCGCCCCCCTCTTCTTCTTGGGTCCAAGGTCTGTCTTCATATCCCCATCATCGAATGCTGATTCAATATACCTGTTATTCCACTTCCCCGAGCCCCCTCCGCCCTCCAAAACCCTCATCCCTTGCTATCATTGCCTCACGTGAAGGTATTGCCTACGGATAATGGCCGCATGTCGTCCGATCAAAGCTGGAGCTCTATATGTGCATATCGATGCGCTTAGGCTACATACATACATAGGAGCCCGGGATTAGCTATCCCTTGTCAATCTCACATCTACCTAAGAACGATCTTCATCTCATTCCATTTATCGTTGCTTGATCACCGTCAGATTTTCACACCGCACAAATGATATCATAGCTCAGTATCGTCGTGGCGGCCCTCCACCGCCATACCCTCGGGGTGCTGGTCGTGTCAGCCCTTCCTCGTCCAAGAAGATTTAACCAGGAACTCACGCTCAGATGCATACACAGGTCCTCCCGTTGAAAGCGGATAACCTCCACCCACAGGTCCCGGTCCGCCAGTGGGCGGCCGGAGGCCGTCTGGGCCTATAGTGGAGAACAAGCCCATGATATCGTCTGCCCTAAATACTGGTCCTGAAACTATCAGTATCGTGTCCATCTTCAGACTGTGATGGCGGCACATACCATCAAATGACCTAGCAGTGGGTAGTTGTCCCACAAACCACGCAACAGCCTTACTCACGCCCGACCTGTCCCAGCCCTCTCTGGGCGGCGGCACGTAATTCCCCATCTGCGCCGGGGGTGGAACTCCCATAGGCGGTCCAGCATTGCCGGAGATATTCCGACCTTGTCCCGGTGGGGGATAGGCGGAAGAAGGAGGGTACGGCGGGACAGCCATACTTCTCTGATCGGGTAACGGCGATCTGCCTCCGGGTGCAGGACCGTAACCCCTTCCACTTCTACCATTGGGCGGCAGAGCCTGCTGTACCGGTGGAGGAGGTCCCTGGTCGTATCGCCGCGGAGGGGGAGGTGGCGAATTGGGTCGATATCGTTTGTGCCCCGCACCGAAATCAGCGCCCTGCGGCCCGCCGCCGCCTCGCGAGGGAGAGTGCGAGCGCTCGATAGATCTCCGAGGCCGCTGTGGCGATTGCGGGTGTGGTCGCTTACCGTTAGGCGAAGCTGCCGCCAAGGGGGGCGGGGGGAGGGTATGGGCTGGTAAGGCATTTGGTGGGATCTGTGGTTGTTGTAGATTAGGAGGTGGGGGTATAAATTGGGAGTGAGGAGCGGGTTGGGTTCGTGGGGTAATACCGAACCCGAGATCCCGGCGGGCGATTTGGTCGATCCCGTTGTATGTATATCGCTGGGCGAAACGCTTAAGCGGTGAATCTGGTTCGTCAGCTTAAGCCTCGATCTCCACATGCAGCTGAGGTGGAGCAGTGTAGAGCAACTGACCAGACGGGAATGTCTCCGAGAATCTCTGCTCGAGCTTCTGTACAGCGCCAAGATCACCGTACATGTACTCGTACTTTGCCCAAGTATCCCAGAGTGATCGAGATTTCTCGGCAGGGATTTTCAGTGCCGAGCGTTCAAACAATGCTCGAGCGTCTGTTGAGTCAGCTTGAAGCTCGCAAACAGAGGAAAAGAGAGAGAGAGAGCGAGAGAGGGAGAGAGACAGAGAGAGAGAGAGAGAGAGAGAGAGAGAGAGAGAGAGAGAGAGAGAGAGAGATAGAGAGATCGGGTCAATACTCACTGGTATCGTCATTAACATTAAGCAGGAATTGCAAATATCGCACGACGTAATCTACATCCTCCGCAAAGAGCTTGAAGCCCAATTCGAATATCCGGATGGCGACGGCTGAGTCTTTGTTGACGTGGTATTCCATCAATGCTGTTTGAGTCAACTTTCATGACTGGTGAAAGAACAGAGAGCTTAAGCGAAGTGACATACCCGAAGCTTCAAATATGTGCCAAGTGACATGAGCGGATTTACGCGCTTTACCAAAGATAGCTCGAGCAGCCTTAATGCCCTGTTTTCTCATCAGCCCATCGCCTTCTCACAAAAAGGAGGAGAACGCTCAGCTCACCTCTGCCCGTCTAGCATATCGCATATACATGACCCAAACCACACCCATGGCTGTCGCTAATTCCTCAACCTCCCTCCCTCTTCGCTCACTGACCATCTTCCCCCTCTCCTCCCGTTCGTCATTTAAGCGGTTGTACGTCGCCTGAGGTCCTTCGCCATCAACATCCATACCCTCTCCTTGGGGCTTGGGGATCTCAGGACCCTTGGCGACAATCACCTCCTCCGCAATGACTTCCGTTAAGCGGTCGCTATCCTGTCCGAGATGTTCCAGGAGGTCCGAGAAGAGGGTGTGGGCCTCTGTGAAATTCCTGCGATCTTCTTCCACCTCGGCTGCGGCAAATGTGAGTAGAATACTGGGAAGATTTAGCTGGTGCCGAAATGCTATGTTCGCTCTGAAGCTGATAACTCACCTTTTTGGACAAGCCTCGACTCCGGCACGTAAGACTTCAGCAGCCTCTTCAACAGTCCCATCCCTCTGGAAGTGCTGCGCAACATAATGCCTACAGTATATGAGCTTCGATTTACCACTCCAGGGTATTGGACAACTCACCATATCTCTGGGAAATGTCTCATCTCCGCCAAACATTTCCTCATTGCATATCCCACACGCCCAGCTAGGACTTCCTTATCGTCAATGACGAGCGGATTGCCCTCTTCCCACTTCAAATATGCCTTCCAGCCCGCAACGAGTTGGCGGTCCGTGTCGGAGAATGTTGGAGAGGGGGGTAAGGTTGGGTGCGGGAGGGAGTCGGTCAATGTGCGTAATTCTCGAAGAGCCGTGCGGGCTGTCATGTATGCCGGAGAGCGTTCTGCGAGGAATTTCTTGGACTGCATGATGAGCTCTCAAACGAAACGAGACGCTTTGGCTTGCTTGAGCTCACAGTCTGTTTATTGACGCTTGCCTCGAAAGCGTCATACCCCTTCCAGAGGACTTCAACGTTATTGAGCGGGATGCAGATAGCCCGTTGATATATCTTTCGCAGAGTATCTTGCTGCGCCTGGGTTTCCCAGGTGTTCTTAGCCTAAATAATCAGCTCCAGTTACGATCATTCCAAAAAAACCGCGCCGCGTAACTGACCTTGGTATCCTGAACGAAAGCGATGTACTCTGCCCAGACCTCCCCGGCCTCCCTATCAACCCCGCATTGCTTCAAAGCGAATTCGTACGCATCCGTAATGACTCTCCGCTTGGCTTCTTCATCCGCTGCGCCGGTACCGACAGGGTTCTGACGCCTGATGTAGTGCAGATACGCTTTCCAGATGTTGACGTCTGCCGATGCTGTGATTCCGCCTGAGGGACCCTTCAGGGCCCGAGCGAAGAGAGCCTCGACGGCGGCAAAGTTTGTGAGGGAAGATTCGAGATTGATCAGGTCTAGCAGAGGCTGAGACTGGCGATTGTCAGCATGATGTGGGTTACTGTATAGAGGAGGAGGAACTGTCGCGAGAGTACATACAGCTGTAGGGTTTTCTTTCGCTAGGACGGCGTACCATCCGCGTGCATCGATAACCTCTGAGCGCTGAATCGACCAGCTGAAGAGTGCGAGCACAATTTGAGGGTTTGTGGGGTCTGGCCTGTCAGCTTTGATTGCCTCCTTGAAGCGACGCGCAGCTCACCTCTGCGCCAATCTTGGATGATCTGTGGATTTGATACTACACTCGGGTATGACGCCAAGATGCCTTCGGGAAGGGGTCCTGTTGGGGCAGAGGAAGTGCTCGCATCGGGCGCTGTGCCGGTTTCGGTGGGTTGGACAGAAGGAGGAATCAGAGAGGCGGGGATTGGGGCCGTGTCATGTCCATTGACAATGGTGTCGCTGGTTGAGGCATCCTGCGCATTCACCGGAGCCTCTTCGACTGCGTCTGAAACCGCCGCATCCTCGAGAGCCGGAGCCTCAGTCACCGCAGGGTCGGAAGGCCCATCGACTTGTATGGATGAGTAGCTATCGTCGTCGATGTCGATTTCGTCGCTGTTGGCGATCGCAGATGCTTCTGCGATGACGATCGGTTCTGGCACTGCGGCAGCACTTTGTTGGTTATCGGCAGAAGGAACAGCTGCATCGGGATCGTTGAAGGATGTGTCTTCTTCGGTAGATGCAGCTGCAGCGGGATCGTTGAGGGATGTATGTTCGTCGGTAGATGCAGCGGGAACACGCTCTGGGAGTGTCGGTAGTGCAGCGGTCGAATCGGACGCAGTCTCCATTACGGCCTCGGTGTCCGGCGCTTGGGCAACAGCATCTGCTGCAGCAGAGGGCGGTGCATCTGGAATGGACTGCTCAAGGACCGCTTCCATTGCTTCTGCACTCTGGAGTACTGGATTTGGCTCTGCTTCGATTGCACCTGGCTCTGCTACTGCTTCAGCCGGTGGAGGGGCTAGCGCAACCGCCGCAGCGGTGTCTGCGAAGTCACCCTCGATGTCGGTCAACTGCTGCACGGTCTGAAGGATAGTCGCCATATCAGGTGCAGAGGAAGGTGTGGGTATATCGGACATGTTGGGCGAGGTGCTGCGACTATGTGCCCCTTTTAATCAGATGGCTGGATGATACACTTTCCAGGAGATGAGGCTATCTGTGTATTGTTGTCAGAGGGAGATGTTCATGCAGCCCATGCGATGAATGGTCGATGTATGTATAGGAAGAGAAAAAGGAAGGAAGGAGAAGGATGGTATGTGCGAAAATGGAATGCTTGGGTCTCAGTTAGGCGCGACACCCACGTTGTGTGTCTAGATGTTTCACAAAATAGGCGCGACCTGCGTGAAACTCCGTTTACGTACACGGCGAGAGACATCCGGAGTACGGGATTCGGGAAGGGTTGAATTTTGTCAATTCTAGACCTTCTCCCTTTATATTCAGTGGTCAGGAGTATCTCGGACGCCCACAGGCTGGTAGGAGTGGGCAAGGGGCCATAATTGGACCACCACACCCACTCAAATATTCCTTCTTTATTCCCTCTCGCTCGTGTCAACACTGCGAAGTCATCGCCATGTTCCAACCTCCCTCCGCCTCATACGCACCGCTCCCCTCCGATGCTACCTCACCTCAACCGCAGCCTCCAATACGCTCATCTCGGACACTCCGCCGCATCATCCTGTTCTCTCTCGGGGCCGTAGCGCTCTTACTGGCATTGGGAGGATGGGACGCGCACCGACCCGAATCACGAACCCAGAAGCTTTTGACGCACACGGGCCTCGTCAAGCCAGACCTTGGCTTAGGCAGGGTCAGTAAGCACCGCGAGCTGGTCTCGGTGGTGCTTATGGTTGGTGGGAACGATCATGGGATTCTGGAGGTGGTCAGGGCTTTGTTGTCAACGACGGTGGGGCCGTATGAGCTGATCGGTACGCTAAATCAAAGCAGAGCACAATCAGTGGCGCAAGCTGATGAGCAGGGGTATTCACTGAGCCGAAAGACCAGTCTCAGCGAATCACGTCGATACTAGCCGGTCACCACTTTGATGCTGGTGTGGATCGACATCGTAGGGGTCTCGTGCGATATCGAGCTGTCAACGTCACTGCCGATATGCCGGACTACTCGGCGGCGGTGTTGATGGGCATTCGCCAGGCCAAGGCGGATTACATCGCGATCCTCAACGCGGACGATCAGATGGTAAGTTACTTTCCTCGTGCTACGTCAGCGCCCGTGACCTAGCTTACCCAGCAGAACGAATTCGGGTGGGACCGTATACTCCTTACAGGACTCAAATCCGATCCCTCATTACTCGCAATCTCAGGCCGAGCAGCTGCAAATATCCAGATTAAGGATGACAGGATCCACTTGGCAGATATACAAGGCCAACCAAAACGGACCAATCACGACGTCATACCCAGCCCCGCCGTCATTGAAATCCGCGATGTCGCGCTTAGATCGCCGATACTGTACGACGCGAACAAGGCGAGCGCGCTAGATTGGATGGACATGAACATGGAGGCTGATGGTCTGGGAGACGTTGATGTGAGTTCTATGGCGAATCTTGAGGGCAAGGGCTCGGGCTGAACATTGTAGCTGTGCCTGAGAGGTCGACAGATGTACTTCGCTTGTGGATTCTATCCTGTATCTACCAAAACGGCGGAAGAGTGGAAGGTCGTACCAGAGAGTGTTCGAGTGGGGAACGATACGACGATATCCCTGTCATCGACTGCGCAATCTGTGCTTGGCGGTCTCATCGGATCTGCCGGTGGTACAACGACGACCATCCGAGCTATCCCGAGAGAAATCGAAGACATCCCAAAGTGAGCTTGCTGGTACTCTTCCTGTTGAGTCTGAACCGATAAGGGACCCCACAGCTGATGCTCTAGAACAATAGTAACAGCCTTCTCAGGGAACCACCAGCACACAGTCCAACAATGGTATCGAACCCTACATCAATCCCCTCATACCCGATACATAGCCTATGTTCTCCCCTCCGACGTGGCAGTTGAGCCCGAGACATACGCCTCATGGGTCGGAGTCGAAGTTCGCGTATTCGACTTTTCCCGCTGGCCAGAATGGATGGACGTTACGCGAGCTAGAGGCGAGTATGCATGGAAGGGCGTGATTGTCGAGCAGGTAATAAGGGATTATGGAGGTCTGGTGTTCTGGATGGATGCAGGGAATGAGATCACGGACGATTTCACGCAGACGTGGAGGGAAGTTGCGGAATTCGGGGTGTTTGGGATCAGTGTCGGTGGGCCTATATCTCTGTAAGTTTTCCCATGCCCGAACTCCGTGCGACTAGAACTTACAAGTGTAGATGGACACATCCTGGCACTGTGGCGTATCTGAGTCTACCGCCAAGCATAATGGACGGTAACAACTGTAATGGAGCCATGTGGGCGGTGAACTCGCAACATTTCGACGGGATGAACAGGGTGTCTCGACCGGTCAGTTTTCGTAGAGTTTGGAATGATTTGTCCAAAATGAAGCTGATCAGACAGTACTTTGATTGTGTCAAAACAAGAGAATGCGTCGCACCACTCGGATCAAACAGATCAAATCATCGTCAAGATCAAGCGGCGCTCTCTGCCCTTATACATCTGAGCGGATACCGATGTGACTCGCACGCTCCAATACGAATGGGAGGGGATGCGCCTGGTGATGGGAGTAAATTCTGTCAGGATGAGAATGGGAATTGGGGCGAGTGCTGAGGGCATCGAGCACATGGAGCGAGGGACGACGAGGAGAAGGACGAACAATCTACACGGGTGTAACTAGGGTCTAATGGGACGAATCGTTAATAGTACATTACTGTCTATATGTTGTGCATAGTATCAGCCCACTCATCCTCGCTGGAAATCATCCCCGGACTGCAACTTGCCCTTCAACCGCCACACTAAGAACCGAACCGCTGCCACGTGCTGGCGATCCTCAAATTCTGAAACGTCAATTACGTCATTGGATCGTCATGCGAAGCATCTCGAAACCCAAGTTGCTTCCAACGCGCCGATGTAATCAGTGGACTAGATCGTTGCCCGATCCACACCACTTCACGGTAATCAGCTAGCAGGATGAGCGTCCCAGGTATCACCAGTCCATTCCTTGAGGGACTATCAATATCCAAAGAAGCCGGGACACCGATCCCATCCCCGCCGAAGCTCCGAACGGCGCACGGTCATTTCCTCCTCCCACCTCCTTCTCCGGGTCTCCCCTCCCCATCGGTCCTTCTACGAGGCGTCAACCTCTCTTCCACATCGAAGTTTCCCCCTTTTGAATCTATATCCTGGGCTACGGCTCAGGGTGAGACGAGAGAAGAGCGGGATAAAGCACGATTAGAGGAGCTAGGGTGGAGGTCCGATTTACCGGCTGATGGGGGCTGGTGGGATGAAGCGCAAGCGGGAGGAAGGGAGGGGTGGTTTGTTGGGAGACCACTCAAAGAGGAAGAGGCTGATGTGAGTCCCATTCTCAGCTCTATAATGCATCCCTCTGGTGTACATGGTGCTGGAGCTGATGCATCTAGGTTCATTTTCGGAGGTTGAAGGCGTGGGGATTCACTGTGATTCGATGGGTCATACCTTGGGAATGTCTTGAACATGCCGGACCGTAAGCTTCCTGTCCGAGAGAGATTGGTCTCAAGCCGTCCGGAAGAGATCGATCTCAAGCTCACAAGACAGAGGAAAGTACGATGAGCTGGACATACAGTACACTATCCGGATTATGCGCAAAGCCAAATCACACGGTTTCAGGATCTGTAAGTTCGCCAAGCGTCCTCGTTGATCAGGAACGATATAGCCAAGCTCACACTTAGACATCTCCAGCCATCAAGATGTCTTTTCACGCTTCACTGGCGGGTCGGGCGCGCCGTACTGGGCACTAGAGGCATGCGGGATCAATCCGAGACGGGTGCATCAGACCGGCGCGGCGGTGCTGCAGAGTCAGTGGCAGACCGAAGAATCGGGCGGGGAAGAAGGGAGAGAGGCCGCTGAGAAGGGCGAGACTGGGGAGTATCCCGATAGTGCGTTTATCAGTTTCCGCCCTCTCATCTTGTGGTGATGAGACCGAAGCTGACCCTATAGTGATCTGGAACTCTAATACTGGTCGTCTGGCCGCTAGGCACTGTTTCACCATGTTCTGGGCAAGCGGAACGTTCGCGCCAAAGTGCACGATCGATAATGAGCCCGTTGGGGATTGGCTACAGCGGCACTTTGTTGGCGCTTATGCTCAGTAAGCTATATCGGCCTGACGTGGCGTTGGACCACAGTAAGCTGATACTTCAGTCTTGCCAAAAGAATCAGCGAAGCCGGAGACCTCAATGATGATTGCCTGATAGGGTGGGACTCGATCAACGAGCCTCACGAGGGATTCATTGAGGTTCCCGATCTGAGCAAGATCCCGGAATCGCAATCGTTCAGGTAAGCTCGGTCGCCCGCCTCTGCTTGGTCCATATGCACAAGCTTACCATCTGCTCATCAGGAAAGGTCCCTCCCCCACCCCACTCCAAGCTATGCAACTCGGCATAGGTCGCTCAGTCTCCAACATCGAAGATGCGGACTTTGGGTCATTTGGTCTAAAGAAGAAGGGCACAGTGACGATGACGCCCCCCGGAGGGGAAGGGGTCTGGCTGACGAGGGAAGAAGCTGCAGAGGCGGGGAAGCGGTGGGGCTGGAAGTGGGACAAGGAGTGGGATTTCTGGGAGGGTGGGAAAGGGGGATGTGTTTGGGCTGGCCATGATGTGTGAGCTGACTTTCCGCTCCAGCACCTATAACAGTGGGCAAGAGAGCTGACTAAACGTAGGTGGGATCCTGCGTCGGGATCAGTAATGATAAAACACCATTTCAGCAAGAACGCAGATGGTGGAGAATACGATTTCATTGATAATTTCTGGAAACGTGAGCTGGGATGCTCCCTGCGTTGTTTCTGGGTATCCAAACTCACTGTCATAGCTGCCTACATCAAATACATAGCTGCAATCAAGCAACATCATCCGGACGCTATCGCTTTGATCAATCCTCCGATATTCGCAGAACCGCCTAACCTGACCAGTCATGTCATTGACGATAGGGCTGCGCTGAGTTCGCATTATTATGATGGGTTGACCATGATGGGCAAGCGTGAGTACACTTTCATTGATCTTGGTGCGAACTTTACTGAACATGATAGGCAGACACCTTTTCAATGCAGTCAGTTGCCCCCTACTTGACACTTGATTATTGCGCAAGCTGACCAGAAATAGGATGCCGTTGGGATCCAACGCGGTATCAAAAGTATTATGCGGTCCATCGTCGTGGGTGAAGACAGTATCCGGTCCAATTTCCGGAATCAGCTTGATGAGCTTTCGAGCGATGCTAAGAAGACCGATGGGATTGCGGGTGAGGGTGATGCGCGGGTCTGGCCAAGTCAGTTATCCCTTTGATATCAGGGTTGCA
Source organism: Dioszegia aurantiaca (assembly GCA_001600655.1). Lineage (NCBI taxonomy): Eukaryota > Fungi > Basidiomycota > Tremellomycetes > Tremellales > Bulleribasidiaceae > Dioszegia > Dioszegia aurantiaca. The sequence goes on along the minus strand of BCKN01000002.1, from coordinate 1,509,777 downwards.
AGTCAGCTAATTGGACTCAGCTATCATTGGGGAAATTGGAACGCCGTGGGATATGAAAAAGAAGAATGCGCTGCTGGGGATCCTGAAGGGTAAGACTAAGCAGGAGGATTACGAGGAACCCGCCAAGGTGAGCTAGCTGATGCGAAAACGATTTATGGAGTTCTTGTGTCGACCCTCAGCTGATGGATTCAGGCGATGGATCAGCTGCTTCATGGTTGCGGTCAGTCAGTCAGCCCCGTGTATCACAATCCAGCTGATAATCGTAGATGGTCATGATCCCCTATCATATACACTGTGGGCATACGAACCCCTCAACACGCACAAATACGGAGACGGGTGGAACGGCGAGGATCTATCGCTGTTCAGCTACTCCGAATTAGCGGGCGACGACGACCTTGCCGCTGCGGATCCCAAGGATCTCTCATCACTCATCATGCTTGGAGCTCGCGGGCTTCAATCGTGGTGTCGAGCCTATCCACTCGAGACGACCGGAACCATCACGAAGTTCGACTTTCACCCCAGCGGGAAACTCGAGCTCGCCCTTCATCTTCCTGCTCTGGACAACGATCCGCTCATCGAGAAGAGAGAAGCGGGAAGATCATCTCCCATTTTTGGGTACACAAAGATATACCTCCCTTACGCGCATTACCTAGCGTGCAATCCCCCTTCGGGCGACGTACCGGATTCGACAGACAAACGGCTTTTAGGGGAGCCGGACGCGGAGGGGTCGGAGTGGGTACAGGGGCGAGGAGCCGCGAGGATCGATCTGAAAATCTCAGAGATCAGCGAAGGGACTCTGGAGGTTGTGGGTCAGTGGGGCATGTGGCGGTACCCTCTCAGTAGGGACGCCGCGCGAGAGGTGCGGCTGGTGATCAAGCCTTGGCGAGCAATTTGAAGCTCGCTCGATGGAACAATTGGGTCCCCTTCGGACGATGTAACTCCTGTAAAGATGTATAGGACGATGTGTCGGCAGAGTACAGGGTTGATGTCGTTGTCAGCCAAGGCATGATACGATGCTACGTATCGGCCGCCGACATCTTCGCGAGATGGATGGCCATTCCGTATTGCCGAAATGGGGAGTCTGTGCCTGTTTCAGGGCGGTTATTACCGGAAGCGGTATTTATCCACGCGTCTAAACTCAAAAAAGTCGAACGCCCCAAGCGCGTACGATTCATCGAACGATACATTCCAACAACGAGTGTATCTTCTTTGTCCATCTCCTCGTATTTTATATACACGCTCCTTTCACCCCTCTCCATCTACCCTACTCAACCAGCTATCAATTCAACAGTGAGTTGCGCTGCACTCACACAGGAGTTGCGTTGAGCTCACCCCGCAGTGGTCGCCGAAACCCGACAGACTGAGCGAGTGCAGCAGTACGCTAAGCGATGGGACAAAGACTCGGCGAAGGACACGGACGCCCACAAGCAGTCCAGGCTGGATGACTACACGGAAGTCGTCAACGGTGAGTGACTGCAGTGCGAGCAGTTCTAGCACGACCGCCGCAATTTGAAAGTTGGGCTGATCTCCTAGGCTACTACGATGGAGCTACTGAGCTATACGAATTCGGATGGGCCGAGTCTTTCCACTTCTCCCGTTTCTTCAAGGGAGAGGGTCTTCTCCAATCCGTAAGTTTGCCGTACATTCCCTTTTGCCTGAGCGCTCGTGCTGAGCAAATAGCTCGCCAGGCACGAGCACTACCTCGCCCACCAGCTTGGCCTCCAAGCCAACATGCGCGTCCTTGACGTCGGATGTGGTGTCGGTGGTCCCGCCCGCGAAATCTGCCGATTCACCGATGCCAACATTACCGGTTTGAATAACAACGACTTCCAGATTCAGCGCGCCAACCAGAAGACCCGAAAGGCCGATTTGTCCGAGAAGGTTAACTTTGCAAAGGGGGACTTTATGAAGCTCGCTGAACAGTTCGGGGAGGAGAGCTTTGACGCTGGTACGTCGAGCCAAAGACCTGAAGGAGGGCGTGGGTAGGAAGTGGCTGACATGCAGTCTACGCTATTGAGGCTACCGTCCACGCTCCTAATTTCGAGGGTATCTACGGAGAGATCTACAAGGTTTTGAAGCCTGGAGGAAAGGTCAGCTGTCACTTGCCTGTCTGGGAGCTAGAAGCTGACTGCGTAGTTCGGTGTTTACGAATGGTGCATGACCGATGCGTGGGACCCTTCCAACCCTGAGCACAAGAAGATTGCCCACGGTATCGAGGTGAGCTCCTGCAACCCGTATCACGTCTGGCGTTGAACTGACACTTTCAGGTCGGAGACGGTATCGCCGAGATGCGCAACATCCACGCCGCCCGCAAAGCGTTGAAATCTGTCGGTTTCGAAATCTTGCACGAGGAGGATCTTGCCAACCGTGAGTTCGGCCGCTTAGGAAGACTAGGGAACACTAAGCTGATTGTGAGCAGGTCCCGACCCCGTTCCATGGTACTACCCCCTCGAGGGAGACCTCCGCAAGGCCCAGACGTGGTGGGACTGTGAGTTGATTGAGCCAGGCCCCTCATTATGCGGCACGTAGAACTGACCATTCTCAGTGGTCACTTGCTTCCGGACGTCTAAGGTTGGAATCAAGGTCACCCAGAACTCCGTATGGGCGCTTGAGAAGGTCGGATTGGTGCCCAAGGGGACATACGACGTCGGAGAGACTTTGGTTGTCGCTGCTCAGAACTTGGTTGCTGGTGGTCGATCCAAGCTGTTCACGTGAGTCGGGAATCTCTCTCATCGAGCTCGTGAGGGAACAACAGCTAATCATGCCAGACCCATGATGCTCTTCGTTGTGCAGAAGGTATGTTTCCGCTTCCTCTGTCAAGTAAGGGATTGAAACTGACATTGCAGCCCGCAAACTAGGATACTACCCTTCCATAATCTGTTGCGCCACGAACAATTCTAGAAAGTATACATGCATTGGGGTCATCCGGGATTCCATACGATCACCCACGCTCAGATCTGGACGTGGCGGGTCTTTCAAATCGGGATCTACTTTTGATGACGCCGGTGTTGCTACCCCACGGCGGGGCTTGCAAATGAGCTGTGAATGGCTGACTGTATAGCCGTCATTACCGTCAACACGCAAAACAAGCAAACATGGGACGAGAGACGAAGTTCGAATGGGCGAATGTCCCCAACACACTTCAGTTTGCAGCTTCGAATTGTTTTGCCCTTCGTACCTTGTTCTCGGCGCTAAACAATTCGACAACCCGACCCTGTCTTCTTACTCACAGGCACGCTCACATTGATCATTGGTAAGTCGCAACGACGCAAGTTTTGTAACAATGACGAGCTGATGCAGCCAGGCCTACCCAAGGATGTACTCCACCATGTCCCCCTCTCAGTCCCCCTCATCCATGTACTCTCACGCCCCTACGGTGATACACCACTCAGCGCACCGATCGGCCCTTGCCAGGCGCGCGACGCGACAATTATCTAAATGGACCGAATCACCTTCTTCCTCACGCGATCATCATTCCGACACTTCCTCTCCACGCGCCTCAGCACCCACTCCCGCCCGACAACAAGCGGACTACACCTACAATGGGAACTATAGTTCCGAGTACAAGAAGACCTCGCAATCCCCTGCTCAAATCCTCAATCGATACCAGCCATCTTACTCTCCATACAACGACGAAGACGGGAATAATAATGACGCCTATGCCGAAGAAGGGGATGATTCAGATCCAATCACTTCTGTCCAATCTCAGTCTGGGCCGACGGTGCGCAAATACTCTGAGCTCAATTTTGACGACGAGGATGACGAAATTGGGTTCGTGCAGATGGGCCGGAGAGAGAAGGTGGGGCAAGAGTGGGGGACGCCAGAGAGTGCTTTGGCGGGTATTGGGCGTCAGGCAACGCGGATGATGCGTGCTGCGACCACAGGCAAGAAGGGGGTGATGGGCAACGGCGTGAAAGATGGTGGAGGGGCAATGGGCTTGGGATTGGGGATCGGAGGTATCCTCTCAGGCGGAACCTATGGCACTGGGGCCAAAGGAAAGGATATCAGTCCTTCAACATCAGTCACTTCGAAAACGTCCAGCGGAGCACGACAGAGGATGGGCGACCTCCTGTCTACCGCCAGTCGACAGCAAAAGGGCCGCGATCGAGCAGAGCGGGATCGCGACTTCCTCACTTCCGGTTCGTCTAAAGTGTCCATCGCCTCGGATCGCTCGAGAGAAACAGCTACAACTCGGGCATCATCCAGCGAGAGTTCGGTCGGAGAGGCCATCATCACTCCAAACCATTCATCAGCGTTCACACCGTACCACGATCATGCGTTCAGCTCAGCTATCAAATATACCTATCCCACACGCTCGACAGCTGCTGCTATTTCGGCCAATCGAACACCTACCCTCGCGCCCAGTGCTCAGATCTACGATCAAGCAACATCGGCCGGCGGTCCATCATCCACGCTCTCCCCGTCGCCCGCGGCATTCTCCCTCAGTCCTACTCCCTCAGGCTTCACCGCGTCAGACCGGCCCCTCATGTCTTCCGGCTCGCCAGGGTTCGGCCTGATCTCTCTCGAGGTCGCCCAGGAGCGCGAGCGCGTTCGACTTGGCGGTCCCACACCCAAATCCTCCTCCTCCAAGAAAGATAAACTCCAGCAGCAGCAGCAGCAACAGCAGACTACTCCGCGCCTCCCCTCCGTTCCCACGCTCTCTACGACACAAAGCCAAAAAATCCGAAACAAGAAGAGCCTGATCTCGCTCTTCCGCTCAGCTACGTCGTACGCCAGTGGGAATGGAGGTGGCAATGGCGGTTCGGGATCAGCACCGCCTGTTCCCGGATTCAGTATGGTGGGGACGGGAACGAAGAAGATGAATATCGGTGAACCAATGCCGCTCATCTACCCTGCGGGTCAGGCGGAGATGGCCACACCCTCCGGTCCAGGTAGCGGGCGCCATGAGCGGGAATCGGCAGCTGCATTAGCTGCAGCGGAGTATCGCGAGGCGCAAGACGCTCGATCTCGAGATATCTCCCACACCCAATCCCACACTTCGACCCAGCGGAGCCTGCTCCCAGGGCCCAAACTCGAACTCCGGCCAGTGAGCATGATGCTCGCCAACGGTCTTCCGGAAGACTATCTCGCCTCAAACTCTTCGTCCGACATCACAGCCGACGACGGCTCATTTGCCGGAGGCGACGGTCGATCCAGCGTCTTCACCACTACTGCTTCCCTTTCCACCACCTCATCCGCCAATCTAGGGGACGATATCGAGGGGTCCGATACGGCCTCGGCGGAAGTTCTGGCGCTGAGAAAGGAACTGGCGAATCTGAAGAAGACACACGCGTATCAACAGTCGGAGTTATCATCTCAGCTCCGAGAGATGAAGGATCAGCTTCAGGCCACTCGGGACGAAATGGAGGAGTTGCAAGTTGAGAAGGAACGAAGAGCGCCGAGGGAGGATGGGTGTACAGAGTGCGGATGTACGTGCGGAATGGCGGTATCGGAGATGCTTATGGGGTCTGCGCCGTCCCCTAGGCCAGCAACAGCCAATGGCAGCGTGATGGGAAGGGCGAGGAGCGGGACCACGAGTCGATCGGTCCGAAGTGTCAAGTCCACGCGATCAACAACGAGTGGACGGACGAATTATTCGGGGATACAGGTACCTACCGCCCCTCTGCCTGAAAGGTCTGGGATCGGGTCGAAGGGAGTGATGGATCGGGGAAGGGCCAAGACGGGAGGGGCAAGAGGGGTGTTTGGGACTGGCAGTTTGTATGAGTGGGAGTGATGGAGACCGTTATGGCTGGGCTTTTATATGATAATCTCGATTTGGCTTCTCAGCGTAATGCATTTGTTGTCTCTGGATCTTGGGGCATCCAGCCTTGACTTTGACCGAAGATCTGCTCGGAATTGGGAGATTATAATGCGAGCATGCATACAACTGGGAGTGATGGAGCGTCGCGCAGGCTTTAGATACAAATCAAAGATCCCTTCCCTTGCCTACTCGGCGGAGATATCCTTCCCAAACGTGTACATCCCCTCAATGACGCTGAGGACGGACAGGAATTGCATGAGCAGCTTTTGACTGTAGATCCATTAGCAAGACTTCCCAAAGCCTACGTGTGACCCATGAAACTTACGCTCTACTTGTCGTCGGCGAAGGCGCGACCGAACATTCCATTAGCTGAATTGCGACAAATCGGACTTTCTGCACCAAGGACGGTCCATTCGTAGCGACCTGTGCGCAGTGTCAGCCTTCAAAGCCACCACTGATGAAGCGCTGCCACATCAAGAACTCACACACTCCACAGGCAAGCTGTTAAGCCCATCAAGTAATTCACAAGCGATTTCCTCTGCAGGCTCCGTCGCTTGCATCCCCGCCAAATTCCCCATTCCCTGTACCGGTAAATGCGTAATAGCTGCCAATTGCACCAAGAGAGCTTCTTTCGAGTGGAGCAGGACGAGCCGGACAACAGATTGCGTGACGAGGATGTTGCCCTGCAAGACGAGGTAGGAGTTGAGTGTGTGCGTTTCGTCGCCTGCTGAATGGAAGAAGTCGAGGAATCGAGCTTCGAGTTTTGCTTCCCAGTCGTGCGCTGGACTAAGAAGGTGAGCTGGAAGTTCTATCGCCGGCAGCGAGTTAGAGCCGGGAGCTCACCTGGAAACTCTCGAGTCCATCGATGTCTTCAATTGTAACTTGGACGAAACGTTCTTGGTCGTAAATAGAACCTTCTCCCGTAACTCATTGACATTCTGCAGGTCCGCTAGGATGCTATCCACCGTCGGAGGCGCTTTGCGTCGTTGAAGAAGTAGCGCATCATTCATGATTCTGCCAGAGTATCAGTTCTGCATCGCCGCGGGGGAGCCGACGATCGTTCAAGAGCTTCTGTCAGAGCAACTCACCTGAAGAGATTGGTAACGACGTTGAAGCCGGCAATAATCGGTGTTCTTCCATTTGTCTGCATGGTAATACCTGTCGATGTGATTTGCTCGTCATCCACCTCCGCAGGCAACTTGAGAGACTATTCGCATGTCAGCAAAGCATACCTCGCATTTCAGAGTGGACTCACAGCCGCATCTTCCAGTCTGAGGTTGATCGTCCGGGCACGCATACACGCTGTACTCTTGTCCGCTTGAAATAAGAGCCAGTACGTCCTCCTTCTTATCTCTGACTCAATCGGATCGAGGCCTTCGTAACTCTGCCGTATCAGCCGCATCCCATACATGAGCCCGGCGCATTTATTGATTCACTGACCGATTCTTCATTCAGCCTCATGGCTAATGCTAGATGGTACGCATTGGCTGTACACATAATATGCGCAGTGTTGTTGCCGAGGAGAAGATGAACGATGCCCTGAAAATACGCCATGACAACTAAGGGCCGTCAATTGTATATCGCCGCAAGGTGCTGAGGGATGGGTGCGGACTGACCAAAGTTAATCTCGACAGGCACGCTCTCTTCGTAGATGAACGCAATCTTGGCCCTGGCTACTCGGACGCACCGACGAGCCAAATCTTCCACTTCAGTTTTGTCAAAATTTACTAGGCTCCTGGGCACTTGGACCAGGGTGGAAGCGAGTACGGTCAGAGTCAGAGCGAAGAAGACGGGGTCCGTTTTGTCTTGTCTGGCAGCAAGGCTTGCGAGAAATGTCGGGCGGTGCAGGCATGGCGTGAGTGGGTAGATCTGAATGTAGTCAGCGAAATGTACTTGCGTGTGGTAGGTAGATGAAGTGTTTGGACGTACATAGTCAAAGAACAAGTCGATGATGCTTGATACGACTGGAGCACTGACGACTTGGTCGAGGTTATCCGGTATCAGCATCGAGGCGGTAGTCGTGCTTGGTGATCTGTCAAGTTGTGGGAGGTATGACGGCGACGGATCTCCGCTAAGTTTATCAGCCTCATCCTATCCATCGCTCATCGCTGACTTGAGAAGGCTCACGAGTGATGTGAGGAACCGCCACCTCGGACAGAGCTAGCGTATCCAAGCTGATCATGGCTCATACCGCTGATCCCACTCAGCCCACTACTACGCCTTCGATCATCTATCCATCCTGATCCGTATCCTTGGCCTGCACCTTGCCCCTGTCCGTAGCTCATTCCCATCCCCGCCATAGGTGTTTGGTAGGACTGCATCTGGTTCGAGCCCATGTCCATGGGCATAGGCGTCGACATGGGCATAGGCATCGGCGACGCTTCCATCTCCATCAATTGCCCCATCCCATCCGCAGGTCCGGCCCCAGATCCAGCTCCACTTCCGATTCCAGTTCCAGAGCCTGATCCTTCTCCGAGCGCAGGTGTAAATCCATACACTGCGTCAGAAATCGCTGATAGATCGACGGCAGGGGGACCTTTCCGACGCTTCACCTCGACTCGCGTGCATTCCAGTGCGAAGCGCCGACAGCGTGCGCAGGGCAGTTTGGCGGCATCAGGGTGAGAGGCGGGGACGAGGGGCGAGGGTTCACATCGCCTTTTACCTCTCCGGCAGGCTAGACAACCTATAGGTTAGCAACGGTATCCTTGCGAATCATTGGTGAAGACGTACTGGTCAGACCCGAATTTATGCTCTTCTTCTTACTTCCCTTGCCCGCTTTGGATCCAGAACCAGATGCTTCGCCGCTTGGTTCAACAGCTTCATCCCCTTCTTCAAGCTCATCAATGTCATCTTCATCCTCCATCACCTTGTCTCCCAGCAACGATGCCTGCGCGCCTGTGTCTGGTATCCCCACCGGCAGACTAAGTCGCTTCTTCACACCAGTCCAGGAGCTGGATGAAGCCCCATTATTATCCGCTTCTCCCGCCCACTCCCTATTGTCGTATATTGAGGGAAGTGTTTCCCTCCGTAAACTAGAGGTAGACGGTGGTACCTGAGGCAGTAGTCCGGTCCCGGTGGAGGAGCGGTCTTGTCGGAGATTCGAGTCCAACGGAGTAAGGCTGGGGTGGATGGACATTCTTGGTGGAGGGGAGGATGGTTTGCGATACGTCGAAGACAGGCTGAGCGAATGATTGCCGTGTCTTGTATAAGAGCGACGACAAGGAGGTGCAGCCGCCAAGTGTCAAAACAAGTGAAGTCCGATTTTGAAGGGGATTGGTCAGAGGCAAAGGATGGTCGGTGGCGGAGGCTCGAATTTAGACTGGAAGTAAAAGGCGAGCAGGCAGGGTGCTCAGGCGATCCGCTACTCCAGTGAGCTGCGCACGCAGACAGAGCAGGCTACAGTATACGGTATGGTAAGGTGAGATGAGGGAGACAGTGATGGGTGGTTGCGGTGTTATTGTGCGGGATTTTGACCCAAGGCATTGTGCGGGACTCCAGGCCACCTCCACCGTAGTCTCGATACCCGACTCTGGGGTATGACATATATGATTGTCATGCGATGCGTTACTTAGGAGGAGTACGACTAAGGGTATGGCAAGCGAGACTACTCCACCGACGATCTAGATACCACGACTGATCAGCTCCACTCAGTTGATGTCAGAGGCTTAGTCGAGACTACAGCTCACTCTCACTGTACTAGTACACTGTGGCTATGCTACAATTCTGTCGACCTAAACCATCTGGCAAGCTATGAGCGTACACCCGGAAGACGTGCCCATCTGAATCTCCATCTCGACCCTACATGACGCCATCCTCAGACTCTGAGTCATCCTCATCGTACAGCCCATCCGTCCAACCCAAGTATCTCCAAGCCTGAGCGCGGGGCATTTTCGGGAGTGGCGAGATGATGGCTTCGCCATCAGGGCCTGTCGAGATTGGCACAACGCTCATGAATTGTCGCAAAGCCTTCGTGGCCTCCACCTTGCCCAGAGCCTCAAGTATAGTGGTCACCCACACACTACAAGGGTCCGGGTCCGAGACGTGATCTCGGGCAGCATAAGGTATGGGCTTTCCGGCCGCTTCTATCTCGAACGCCAATCCCAGCATGTGGAGTATGTCGTTACTGGGGTGTGCGGAAAGAGATGTGCTGGCGTAAAGAGCAGACGCCTTCGATAGGAGCTTCTTCATAGGTTTGGGTCTTAGGACTATGCGATTGGCGCCGGGGAGTTGGAGATGAATTGCCAGCGTTTGCGATGGCTGTTTGCCCGTTATGGCTTCTTCGACCAGTCTGCAGTTCTGTATATCTTAGCTCGATTGCCATCTTCCCTTGACGACCTTTGTACTGACTTACGCTCTCGAAGTCTGAGGTTTCCACTGGCGCGACAGGAGCAGGCAAGTGGCCCTTCGTGGCCGAGCCAGAAGACCCGTCAGAAAGCTGGTCCGAGAACCTCTCAGCGAGCATCTTCACTACGCTGACGGCGAGGAGGGGCTCCTGGGAGGCCAAACTCCGCGCTCTGTCCTCCAGCAGCTGAGCGATCGCAAGCCGGTCGAGCAGCTATTATATTAGCATCAGCAGCGTCCGGTGGAGTACTTCGGGGTGGATCAGGACAGTGTAGCCCCGTTCAAAGACTTTTCGCCACTTGCAACTTGTGCGTGAAGGGCGTAAGTTGGGTGGGATGAAGTGGTTGAGAAGGATCACTCACCCTGCTCGCCCTGAGCTCATCCGCGGCTTCCTCAAGTTCAGCAGCTCTCTCGATAAGTCGTTGAACTTGCGTCTCCAGCTTAGATGTTCGCGCCGGCGGTGCTGCTGCCCGACCGTCCTCCAACTGATCCAATCTTGCTCGGATCGAGAGCTAATACACTGTTAGCACATTGGTTGATCGAGATGTGAGGATCCCAACACTCACCATAATGGCTGCTGCGTCTATTTTAATGTAGAGTTTGATTGATTAAGCAAGAATGGAGAATGAGAGATGATATAAGATACGTACGTGCATGTTAGGTTTTGGGGAATATTAATGACACCTGCAAAACCCTGTAGCTGCTGAGTTGTCCGATTCATCCGTGATGGCTGACTGCCCGGTCAAGCACCCAAGTAGAACTGACAGTGTGGTAATTGCATGTGCACCTCACGCAGTAACCGCAACCGCCTTCAATCCCTGCGCAACAGCCTCGACGCCCGTCACCTCCTTTCCTTCCCAGAACCGCGGTAGCTCATTGCCAGGAATGAAGTGGCGCTCGACTTTGTCCTTCGTGATGACGCACATACGGATACAGCCTCCTGAAGAACCGTCTCGAGACATTGCTAGTGCTAAGGCTGGGAAGGTCAGCTCAGCCTTCGTATGAATGTAAATACAGATCATGTTGGACATACTGTTCTTGACAAATTGAACAGTCTGCTCCTCGCTCCATCCTTCCTGGTAGGTTGCGTCGCAGTAACCGTAGACATATGTTGAACCGGAACCTATACAATCAGCAGGGATGCTTAGAGGATGTCAGGCTCCCCGTCGGGACCCGTTTGACCCCTTCAGTCAACCAGGATGATCCGACTCGACGCCGATTAACCGCGTTCACAAAGCCAACACAACCACGCAATTCCGTCGCCTGACTTACCTCCAATCGCCCATGGCTGTCTAAAGATCCCTCCCCCTAGGGGGATATTGTATACGCTTCCTCCGACCTCCGGGTCCCATCCACCCACAATGATCCCAGCCGACAACTGGTCCTTGTTTTCATAACACATCTTCTCAAATAGCGCAGCGACAGTAGCGACGGGAGGCGCGTGTCCGTAGATTGCCGTGTAGACTTGAGCGTGCTGGTGCACGATATCAGCTACGGCCTGAGTGTCGGCCGCTGAGCCGGAGCGACAGCAGTAGATCCGGTCGTGGATGTGCGTAAGTTTGTCTGTTACTCGGTTGGCCTGAAGGTCAGCTATGATCAAGGTATTGCTTCGGAGCGGATGGGGAATGGGTTGTGATTCATTGGGCTGTTCGTCAAAGGATAGTATAGTATTAGATGGGCTTCCTCAGCCCCAGAGTCAGACGTCTCTACCCTCCCCAGTATACACGAATGAAGCATAGCACTCACAATGTAAGCTCCCGTCGTCGTTCTCGTATCGGCCCCTATGACAACCCCTCCTTCGAACTGAACAGCCATGATGGATGTCTACGGATGTCAGCTGTACCCTCGTGATAAGAACCAAGTCAACGACACAACTGACTCCGAGGTTCACTTCTCCAGCCTTCAGATGGCCGATGTCGACCTGTAGGTTCTGCATCATTGCTGATGAAAGGTGGTCGTGACGTTCAGCCGGTTGAGTGGATAGAAGGTCGTCTGTGGCGATTCGGGTGATAAGTAGCTGGGATTTTTTCGCCAGTCAGAGAGTATACGATGGTCTGTCCGATCTGGGGGGTAGCTCTTGTGTGCTTGCTTGGTGATTGTAGCTTGTGATATGATGGATGTGGATAAGGAATGTGTAGTTGGCGCTCGCGCAAGCGCTGGACAAGCTCAAGAGCTGCTGACGTAAAGTGGTTGATCAGATCCCGCTGAAACCGCATCTGTCATGACGCTTCGATCTCCACCTAACATCTACAAACTCTCGCTGAAGGTGCCGCTGCTCCAGAGAATACTCGGGTACAGCAGAGAGGCCCAGAGCTTCGCTTGCCTGAGAGCTATCGCTTTCGCCGCGAAAAACGATCACGCTCAACGATAAGCTGCAACGGTAGAACGATATCGCCACAACTTACCCGCCTCGTCTGTCGGCGCAAGGGCTAACAATCTACATTTCAAACACATCGGATACCTCACAATCTACACAGACATCCATAACTACCGGTGACGTATCGGTTTTTGCGGCTCTACAGCTCCCGCAATCAAACGCGCTACGCTACATTCCTCAATTTCTTGGCATCCCCAAACCGGGCTCCTTCGACTCACCCGCACCTAGTTGCAGACTCTCCCGGCCATGCCGGCTCTGCCTTCCATGGCCCACGATGGAGATTCGACGCGATACGCTCCCCTTCCGGACGACTCGTACTCCCCCTCGCCAGTCCTATCGCGCGTCATGCCACCCACTGCCGGTAAACCCCGAGTCCCATCAATAGCCTCTTCGGTCTCGTCAGATTCCCATGGGCAGAACGGGTACACATCGACTGAGCGGCAGATGTACTCTAACACCCATTCCGGCTCGGAAGAGACATTATCTGCAATGCCGTTCGGAAAAGGTCGGAGTCAGCAGAGAGAAGTTGAAGATGAAGGGGATGTGGGCGATTATAGGGAAAAGGAGAGAGAGCGGGAACGGAAGGGCAAGATGAAGGCTGCGGGACAGGGCAATGGGCGTAAAGCGTGGGATGAGGAGCAAGGGCGTGTAGAGGAGGTGTATGGTAATACTGGAGTGTACCCTCCTACAAACGAAGAAGAGGCGGAGGAGAGGAAAATACAAGAGGTGAGCTGAATACCACATGAAATCTCTAGGATGTTAAGCTGACTGGCAGAATCTAGCTAGGATGGCAGCGAGAGATATGGCCCGTCGACGGGCTTCTCGATTGTCTCGCCAAATCTCACCCTCGCCTAGTAATACGCCAGATCCGAATGAAGGCGGAGGATTCTCATCTTCCACTTCTTTCGGGCGGAGACCGACCTCTTTGTTGAGCATGGGTAGTACGGGTAGTAGTGGGTCGAAGAGGGGAAGCATAATGGGTCTTATGGAGGGTATCTGGCCAAAGAGTGGGGGAGGAGGAGCTAAGGGGCTGGAGAGGATTGATGATGCGGGGGAAGTAAGTTGATGGCGACACACCTTCTCGCAGCTCAGGCTAACACAAGTTTAGCTATCACTGACTCAATCCCATTCGCGCGTCTCGTCAAACAATCCCGACGCCCACCCTTCACCAAATCTACAACCCTACACGAACCCCTACGACGCCAATGGGCGCACGATGCAACCGCCCCTCTCCCCCTCTGATGGCCGCTCACCATTTGCGGACCCCGGACCGGACTCTCGGACACGATCTCATGGCCGGCAAGCCTCCACAGCGTCTGAGCAGGGATTCAGCTACAGTGGGCCGGGATGGAGAGGCGGGGCGGCCGTAGCCGGCGCGGGGGCAGCCGCAGGAGCGGGAGTGATAGTGGCCAATGGCTATCAGGGCGAGAATAAGGAGAAGTGGTGGCATGCGTTATGTGCGTGGGGGAGCGATCTGGACGGTGGGCACGGGGAGGATGCGGATGGCCAGGCAGGGAGGACGAACCCTATGGAGTGAGGGATGGGATGGAGTGTTCTTGACTTTGTGTTGACTTTGTGTTGATTGATAGTGTGGACTTGAGGGACTTGTAACGGTGTGGATATACATGGGGTGTGCGCTCTAGAGGACTGCTGTAGCCGTGCCTTCTGTGCATTTGAGGACCTTTCCAGGACAGTGGGTACGGCGAAGAGGGGCCTGGCGGTGATCGCCGCGCCGCGTCGGAAAGGTTCCGTCCTCGGTGTCCTTGTACACACAAAGCCAAGCGACGAAGCTATGCATGCATGCATTCATCCGGTAGGTACAAGTTATAATCACATTCCTCAGTCACGCTACACGGGTCACCCAGGCATACGCGTGGAACGAGGGCGAAGCGATTGACGCAACTCCGCCACAGATCCAACTTGCGAGTCAGTCATCCAAATTCGCCGCCAGAGTCAACACGTCCCGAGTGACTTTACTTTCTTCGACGCGCCGCGGGGCTGATAACGATATCGATACCGCCAGAAGTTTCACGCTTCAGGCAGCTTCGTGGACGATAACCACTCGCGCCAGCGAGTCTGCCTAACCCGAGGCCGCGAGTCAGGGACTGGCGACTGCTCAGATCTGGTGGAGCCGAAGTCAAGCATCAACCCTGCTGCAGATCCCTATACCTTCTGTCATTCTGCGTGCAGGCGCCTGATTTCACTCGGCTATGGCACGCGAAACACGAGGCTCGGCAGCGTCAGATGCCGCCGCTGCTGAATCTATCGGTACGTACATGTCCTAAATCACGCAGAGACTGCCTACCTACCGCCCTCTCAACTCGCCTGTTGTTGATCACCTGCTGATTCCTGCAGAACCCCCTGCACCTTCCAAGCGGAAGCGTCAACCCTCAACGACAGCACATACAGAGCAGACGAACGGGCCTCTGGCTATCTCACTCAAGGTCACTCTGCCGGCCCAGGCGCCCACTACTGCCACTGGTCCAAAAGTTCGGCTGAATGTCTCGCCTACCAAAGGCGAAACCGAGCAGCCTAATGGTGCAGGAGGAGGAGTGAAGCGACAGCGCATCAGCCTGAAAGTCAAGGGGTCGAAGAAGAAGACGAAGGGGGTCAATGGGGATGAGGCTATAGTGGAGGTTGAGGCGGAAGGGAAGAATGGGGATGGTGCAACGGGGGCAGAAGGTGATCCCACACTGCCTGATGATGAAGCTGAGGCTGTCACGGGAGATGGAGTGAAGGAAGAGGCTGTTGAGGCTCAGGAGAGTGTGGTTAGGGTGCTGGGTAAGGATGTGAGAGATGCTCTGGCGCTGGTTTTGTCGCGGTGAGTTTACTGTCCTAAATTTCTGGAGAAGAATGCGTGGCTGATTCCTACAGCATGGCTCTCGGCCTCCCGCGACCGCTGAATACCCTCCTCAACCTCTTCCTTCCACCTCACTTTACAGAGAAGCCAGAGAATACACTAGGTGTAATCTTACAGCAGGACGACTTGACATGGGACCGATTAGTGGTGAGTATCTCTTCATCTCTGTCCACTTTCCTCGAAGTCGCCTAGCTGAGACCGCCAGGACCTCCTCCACACATTCTCCACCCATCTCCTACAACCTATCGCCTACCCCTCCCCTTTCCCTCCCTTATCACATATCCACACCTCCGTTCCCCCGCTAGCTCCACATCAGCCCTATCATCCGATATACGCTTTCTGCGTCTCGATGCGGGACATCGTTCTCTCCGTCGAGCCTCGTTCCGACGCCGAAATCTCAGCACCACCAGCAGTACCGGCAGTGGTGCAGAAATGGGGGTTGATGATGAAGGTTCCAGGAGGAAATGAGGGGCGTGGAGCGGGAGAATGGTGGACTGGTATAGCGGATTGGCGGGAGGCTGAGAAATTGAAAGGCGCGGATGGGACCGTAAAAGGGGAAGAGGAGGAAAGTCTTTTGGAGAGATTAGCGGCGGATGGCAATAAATTCGGTACGTGACAGGCCCACTCTAGCCATCGACCACAATCGCTCATCTCATAGGGTATGCTAATGCCGTCTCGATCGCCTCGTTAGCTGGATCTTCCTCCAGTCAAGCGACAGCTCCAAAATTGGGAGACTCCCTCGTCCGGATCGCCAGCCTCAAAGCGCAGAGATGGAAGGAACAGCTCGCGAGGCGGAAAGGAGGGTTCGGCAGTATACAACGGCCTGGTAAGTTACCGACTGACACTCCATTGTGGTGGACGTAGCTGATGATGAGTAGTAAGTGTACCGGTAGTGTGTATACCTCCGAAACCAAATCTGCCTCTCCCATGGACCCCATCCTTCGCACCTACATTCGACTCAAACTACGCTTCGGGCGGAGCGGGGTATTGGACAACTTTGGAGGCTATGCATCAGCGGAATCGATATAAGGCTTGGACGGATCCGGGACGGAATAATGCGGTGGATACGAACGGTGGGAAGGGATATTGGGGATGTTTGGACTTGGATGAGAAGGAGCGGCAAGGGGATGATGTAGCGCTCACAGAGGGTGTGGAGGGTACAGTGGCGGATAAAGCGGTATCGGAGATCATCGGTGCGGAGAGGCAAGTGGAAGATGTCTTGAAAGACAACGCGGAGTGGCTGGATGAGTTGTTGGGCTGGCAAGAAGACAGAATCAGGCGAGGGGAGAAAGACCCCGGCGAGAGGGAACAGGTGCTCGGTGAGTTTGAAGGCGACGCAGGCTGGCAAAACATTCCGCTGACCCTAATCAGCGGAAGAACTCCTCAACTCCTTATCGACCCTAACATCGACTCTGTCACCTTCAGCTCTCCTTCCGACTGTCCAACCGGGCTTCGCCCACACCATATCCCGGAAACTCATCCACACGCCCAGGCCCATCGTTCGCGGGACACTAGACCCCCGACGTCCTAGAGCCATACATGACAATGCGACCATCCGTCCGCGCCCATCCTCCACTATGCCCCCTATCCCCTCGATGTCGAACCCGCCAAGTATACAACAACAGCTAGCTGGCACGCCTAACCGGTCCGCTGCGGGCGGACAATCCTCTTCGTACTCTCTCTCTGCGACAGGGTACGGCGGGACACCCACCCCCTCATCTGCTCATCCTGGTCAATCCCGCTCTACGGCGAATTACGCTTATGCGTCTACTGCCAATGGCGTTCCCTCAGGTTCGGGATCGCGATCGAATTACTCGGCGGGTCAAGTGAAGGAGTACAAATCTACTCTCCCACCACCTAGCTCGCGCTCGTCATACCCCCACACCCCCTTCTTACCCGGTCTGGCGGGATTGGCACCGCAGGGCAATACGATCTACTCCAATCGGTTGTCTACCCCAAACACGCACGCGCAGGCCCAATCAGGCGGTCAGCAGGGCTTGATGAGTCCTAGTTTGAGCGGAGGGGGATCGCCGTCGCCTACCTTGGGTGCTGGTCCTGGGTATGGGCACGGCCAGTATGCTGCAGGTGCAGCGGGACGACCGAGCATGATGCCTAGTGGACTCAGGCAGAGCTTTGGGCCAGAAACATCTTCGGCTCCGGTCTCGGGGACGGCGTCGCCTGTGGTACATGGGCAGCAGCAGCAGAATGGGCAGGTTGGGTATTTCTCGGGAATGAACAGAGGATAGAAATAGGTGGGTTTTTGGGTGGAAGGGGCGTATCAGAGGAATAGAAATGAAGACTAGATCTATGTGCATGCACCGTAGCTGTATGCGTCAGATGTCAGAGGGCTCAGCCCTCGGTGCTTATCAGCTATGGCAAAGGCCGATTCTAGACGTCTAAAGTATACCCCTCGGACTATGGTGCCGATTCAGAATTCAGGCACGGGCACGGACCGGTCGGAATTTCCGCCGTATGCCATGACTCGATTTCGACGATAAGGATGACTATGAGTCGACATCATTACACACACGACATATAGAGCTCTAGACATATTGGACCTGTCAGAGAATAATAGAGCCCTTCTTCCGACCCCTCGAACAACCCGATTTACTCCACATCAACCCGAAATGCCCATCCTCGGCCTAAAAGTCCCCGGGCCGTCTAAGCCCGCCCACTTCTCTCTCGAATCCCTCATCCGACCCAACATCCTCGCACTGCAGCCATACCGCTGTGCACGAGATGACTACTCTGCTGGCGTCTTATTGGATGCCAACGAGAATGCTATCGGCCCTGCCCTTCCCTTGGCGAAAGCGACCAAGCCTGCCAACGGGGACAGTAATGGGGACTCTTCAACGACAGCTATTGCACTCGAGACGCTTTCTCTCCTTCCTACTGGAACCGACCTCAATCGATACCCATCCCCAACGCACGATGAGCTCAAGAGGCGGATAGCGCACCTCCGCGGTGTCCCCGATGAGAACTGGGTCTTCCTCGGCGTTGGATCGGACGAGGTGATAGATATGATGTTTAGGGTACTGTGTGTTCCAGGCAAAGATAGGGTGATGACTACTCCCCCAACGTACGGGATGTACAAGGTCACTGCGAATGTGAATGATGTGGGCGTGTTGGAGGTACCGCTCTTGGCTGGAGAGGGGAATTTCCAACTGGATGAAGATTCTGTGAGTGCCTTCATGTATTAATTTTGTGGGGACGACGCAGCTGACCTCGGTATAGATGAATGCTGCATTCATAGCCAACCCAGGACTCAAGCTACTATTCATCTGCTCCCCTGGAAACCCTACCGGCACCCTCATTCCCCTTCCTGTCATCCGACGCATCCTCGACAATGCAAACTTTACCGGTGTTGTCCTGGTCGATGAGGCATACATCGACTTCGCACCCTCGGGAAGCTCAGCTGCTGAGCTTATCAATGAGTATGCGAATGTTTGCGTTACTCAAACGCTCAGTAAGAGCTTTGGGCTCGCAGCTATTCGGTAAGTTCGTTCGCAAGTCTACGATTGGTTTTGAGGCGAAGAGCTGATTCCCTGTAGTCTCGGATACCTTCTCGCTCCCCCTCCCCTTATCCAGATCCTAACCAACACCAAAGCTCCCTATAACATCTCAGTCCCCACAGCCGCCATCGCCGCATCGGCAGTCTCCGACGCCGGTCTGGCCGTCATGTCCCAAGCTGTCGACACCCTCAATGCCAATAGAGACTACCTTCTTGAGACCCTTCCGACCATCCCATCAATCGGCAAGATAATAGGAGGGAACGAGGCCAATTTCGTCCTGGTCCAGATTCTCGATGGGCCAGATGGGCAAGTGAGCAATAAGCGCGCGGTGGATATCTACAAGACTATGGCGGAGACTAGGGGTGTGGTTGTTCGGTATAGAGGTGGAGAGTTTGGGTGTGAGGGGTGTTTGAGGATCACGGTGGGGACTAGAGCGGAGTGCGAGGAGGTCATCAAGCAGCTCAAGGAGATGTTGGTATAGGATGGATAGGGGACGGGATAAGCACTGCATCTTCAGTACCGTGTGCCGTCAGTGGCTCGGCCCTCGGTACGGCGGCAATGGCGAAAACTAATTCACGATCACTGACGACGATTGTAAGAATCGGTCCCCCGGGCATGAAGATACAAAATCGACTACGGTCATCAATTCAGTCATTCCCAGGAATTCAAGAACACGCAAGTAGTAAGTACACGCTACGGATAGCACCTTTATCCCAGCCCAGTTCAAGCGCGCTAGACCCAAAATACAAGCGCGCGATCATTTTCTGCTCTGCAGTCGGGCGATCATGCCCCTCGCGCTGACCGTCAATGCTAGTGCCACTACCGCTGACTGACCCAGGTCGCCTGCAAAGCATGCGCTTGACACAACCGGGTTGGCCTTTCAGCCTCCGACTCTCTTCTTCATAGAATTTCTGTGTGATGCTCTGGTATCTCTGGGGTGCACGTCGGAGAGTCATGGCTGCATGATCTCGTTTCCGATCTCGTAGCAGTCAAGTCACATCAGAAACTGGAACGCTTTGATCAAGTGCTGCGAACGCTCCCACTACCTCTAGACCGATCAATACCCCTACAACCACAACCTGCAAGCCTCTCCGACCACTATCGTCTCTCTGCTGAATACTTGCGAGTCTGGCTGACTGAGGCTTGCGCCTCTCGATGAGATCGCCTCTAGACATATACTGCTGAGTGCTCTCAGTTCCCACCCTCATCACGTCGCGTCGCTGTCTCTTCCGACTCAAGCCTCGCAAGGCTCAACGCCTCTTTACACAGCCCGATACGCGTCCTCACATCTGCCTCGCTCATGCCAACGAGCTCAGTCTTGACGGTGACCCTGAATTCGTCAGGACCGCATGACCTGATGGACACCGTCATCTCACATGCCTTCTTGGCTCGAAGAATGCGCGCATACCATGCTTTCTCTGACGTCTCGCTGGGATTTGCTGTCCTCTTCGGGCCCCGTTTCTACTTCTCATCAGCGCCGTGCCGAGGTTGGAACGTCGCGAGGATGCTGTCCATGTACCCGCTGGCGTAGCGCA
The DNA here is from genome assembly GCA_001600655.1 of Dioszegia aurantiaca. Taxonomy (NCBI): domain Eukaryota; kingdom Fungi; phylum Basidiomycota; class Tremellomycetes; order Tremellales; family Bulleribasidiaceae; genus Dioszegia; species Dioszegia aurantiaca. The sequence continues at coordinate 1,489,391 of BCKN01000002.1, read as the reverse complement.
ATTTGGTGAGTTGTACTTCGAGAGAAATGAGGTCATCTTGCGCCGGGGACAAGGTTGACAAGGTCTCTGAAGCAGCTTCTGAGGTTGTCTCGACCCCCGACCGCCGTGCCTTAGAGTTCGCTGCGTCCTTCAAGAGATTCCTTTTCGATTCCTCCTCCTCCTCTTGCTCCAACTCCAATAAGGCAGCGAGAATTTCAGCCTCCAGCTCATCGTCCGCCTCCTCAATTCACGCTCGCACTGCTGCCTCGCTGTAGCGCGCGCTCGCGGGACGCCGAGTCGACCGACCCTGGCTTCTGATTTCGAACGAGTCGCTGCAGTCCGAAGTGTATTCGTCGGCCTGTGAGTCGAAGTCGGGCATCACCTCTAATGGCATTGGTCCGAAAGCTGTGCTTGATTGCGACGAGATGAGGGAAGGGGTTCTTGGTAGTTCGGAGTGGCGTGACGGTGCGTGAGTGGGTCAGGCAGTAAATTCTTGAGCAGTGACACCCTTCTTCGGGGCGTGGACTCGTTGTAATGTGCCGGGGGTGTGGTTCAAGTGGCCAAAGAGCAAGTCAGGTTGACCCCCTCTTATAGTTCGTGTTGCACACGGTCGGATTGACTTCACTTTAGCGTCTCCTTTCAGTCCACGCCCCCTTGCCCTTGCTGGCGCTTTCGCCGCGCACGATAGGCCAGTCAGACGAGTCATCTTTTCCATCAGTGGCTCCACACAGAAGACATGGCCATACTGTTCCCGTGTAACCCGTATGTCTGGCCGTTCTACCTCAACCAATGCGTGATCAGGTAAGAATACTAACACAAGTCTCATCGAGGGAGGAGCTATAACCCCGCGTATCCCCCTTCTGGGTGAGCAGAGAAATATCAGCTTATTCTTCCAAGCACCGCGCCTCTCCCTCAGCTTCGAACGTCAGTCGTCGGCTTTTGGACCATATGGTGTCGAGGTTTCTGACTCCAAGGGTCGGTCATGCGGTCCGTGTCTGAGCCAGGCAGCTTGCTACTTCAGGATTGATCAGGTTCTAGAGCCGTTCATCACAGACAGAGCATGGAATGCTCAAAGGTCGAGGACATTTGATGATCTTGCTGATGCTTCAAAGCACCGGTGTATTGCTTTCGATGGAAAGGCGCCGGCCAGCTCGCGAGTCGCCATCGATACGGCCGCTGTATGCCCAGAACTTCGGGACCGTGCGCGCAAGTTCGACTCATACACCTTCGCCACAGCGATGTGCTGGAACCAGGATATGGTATGGTTTATATAGTACGAGTATGCTCAAAGACTCCTGCGAGCTAGTTGCGAGCTGCGAGCTACGGAAGGGGCAACAAAAGGACTGCAGGTGAGCTGTACGTAAACCCCATTCACTAGCGTCTTTTGCTTGTGTCAATCAGGCACGGGCCAAATGACCACCAGATCATGGAGAACAACACTTTGAATGCAATTCACAAGACATTCGCTGACCATACACGCTCAGCTTTGAGTTCCCCGACTAGCTCGACGTCTTGACTCTTCGGCAAGACCTGTAATTCAGATTGTTACGCTAAGGAGTATCAGCTCCATATAGTCGCTTTACTCGATCACGGGAACATTCCCACGAACTTTGTTGGCGCTATCGTGCGAAAGGGAACGAACGAGTCAGCAGTGAAGCTCGGGCAAGATAAATAGCGAGTGAGTACACCATTATCTGCCCTTTCCAATGTGGTGGATTGCTTTTCTCGGAGGAGGAGGAGGCAAGTGGCTGTGTGATGAGTGGGCACAGACAACAAGTTTCCTTGGAGGGCGCGTTGTGCCTGTTTCATGCCAAACTCTCAAACACCTATGCCTTTGTCGATCATCGGCCCATATGGTCGACATTACAAGAGAGGATCATAGAGTATAGTTGCTGATCGCTGCAGTTGCCATTAGTCACCTTATACCTGCAAGCTGTCTTTACCACATCCGTTCGTGATCAGCAGCTGGACGCGGAACCCAAAAGATTCAAGGTGCAACCTAAAGGAACTTTGTCCGATCGGCGGTTTTCCGCCTAACCCCCCTGCAAGCCCGCTCGGACTTGTAAGCGACATCCCCTCGAATCGTATCCCAGCTAGATTTCTATTCGCGCTTCGCTACACCTTTCGCACTCTAACGTCCCCGAGTCCTACACTCAGCCGATAGTCGCCCGTTAAGAAGAGGCGAATCCAACAGTCCGATCCCTTTCACCTACGCCCTCAACGCGCGGCAGCGACATTCTCCTCGACGCGACGAAGAGGAAGTCTACGGTACATCATGGGCGCATCATGTTGCAAGCCTGAGGTATGTGATGTGACAGCAAAGGGCTGTGAGACATGCTGACTCCATTCAGGCGATAGATTTCGAGGGCGAAGTCAATCTCTTCCATTTCTATCTACTGCGAAGTGTCGGTAAAGGAGCTTTCGGAAAGGTCAGTATTCGCGTAACTACGCTGACTCAGTAATGATGCTAACATCGTGTAGGTCCGAGTCGTCCAGCACAAACACACCAAAACGCTTTACGCATTGAAGTACATCAATAAGGCAAAATGTGTCAAGATGAAGGCCGTGGCGAATATCGTGCAGGAAAGAAGATTGCTGGAGGAGGCGAGTGATATCGGCAGGCTCCACCCTCTGTCGTGTGCTGACTGTCAGATTGACCATCCATTTGTCGTCAATATGCGATATGCCTTTCAAGACGATGAAAATTGTTTCTTCGTCCTAGATTTGATGCTGGGAGGAGATTTGAGATGTGAGTTTCATCTACAGTCGGATGTGCCTGCATCAAGCTGATACATAAAGTCCATCTGGATCGGGCAGGAGCAATGACAGAGGAGACAGTCAGGTTTTATATCGCCGAAATAGCCATGGCAGTCGATTATCTGCATTCAAAGCGTATAGTCCATCGGTAAGCTTTCGCGACCTTTGGCACCTTAGGCTCAAGCTGACTAATGCAGGGATCTAAAACCAGATAACATATTACTGGATGAGAGAGGTCACGCACACATCACCGACTTCAACATCGCCGTTCACTTTTCAGATCGAAGGCTGTTGACGGGTGTAGCGGGGAGTATGGCGTATATGGCGCCTGAGGTATTGACGAAGCGGGGCTACTCTGCGCCAGTGGACTTTTGGAGTTTGGGCATTCTGGCGTGAGTTGAATCCATTTTTATCTCCGATAGTCAAAGCTGACAAGAGTCAGATACGAGCTCCTTTTCGGCAAACGGCCTTTCCGAGGACGGACCAACACCGCATTGACAAATTCGATTTTACACGAGCCCCTGAATTGGCCAGAGGACGCGGCGAATCGATGTTCCAGCTCAAGTATGCAGGCTATTAGGGGTGTAAGTTTTACGCTCCCGATACACCGAGGTGCTCGAGCTGACAATTTAGTTGCTTGAACGAGATCCAAACAAACGATTGGGATATCGCCCGGGAGGGGGAGGCTTTGAGGATATTAAACGGCACGCTTGGTTCAAGGGTATCAATTGGACTTCGCTACATAACAAGGAGGTCATCCCTCCATTTGAGCCTGACGTAAGTCTCCTGGCCAGACATTCGCCCTGATGGGGCCGTTGAAAGAGTGCGTCCAGCTGAGTCTGATAGTCCAAACGGGCCAACTTTGACGCCACCCACGAGCTGGAAGAGCTGTTGCTTGAGGAGAACCCGCTAAAGGCTCGGAAACGCAAAGAGGGGCAAGACGTCGAAACCATGACTCCAGAAATGCGGATGATGGAGGATCAGTAGGTCCGCTCAATTTGCACGTTGAGTCAGTCATTGATTAGAGCAGCTTCAAAATCTTTGATTTCAGCCGAGCACAGCGTCGATCACATTACACTCCCACCATGTCTAATCCCCAGACATCATCATCCGCCACAGCAGCAACGGCCTCCACAGCAGTTTCCTCTTCCCAACAGTACCCACAACTAGATACGAAGGCTCTCGACAATTTACAAGCGCCCTCGCCTGTCCGACCGGGGACTCCGTCAGATCGGACGGGCGTAGTGAGTCGGACAGGGCTGGATGTAGAGGCTCAGATTCTTGACGGGGGCGGAATGGCAAATATGGGCGGAAGGGGCGGATGGCGGAAATCGGAGGTTGGGCTGGGGTCTGTGGGATCAACAAATAGCGCCAACTTTGCCGTCGTGGGTCAGAGCCAGTCTCCGGGTAGAGATAAGGACCGCGAGAGGGGGAAAGAGGAATTATCGCCTGTCGGGTCAGCAGAAGGTCAAGGAGGAGGCGGAAGGCCCGTTAGGCAGCCAACGCCATTACGAACTTCATCAACGTGAGTTCAGAAACTCGGCGGTCGGGATCCCGTAGGGTCAAGCTGACCAGTTAACAGTGGCGAAAACATGGAATTACCTACTTTGTCGAGAGATGTAGGGAGGGCGGCATAGGCTCCATATTCTCACCTGCTCACTTCCCATACCTTCCGCCGCCCTCAATTACGACTCCACACGCCTCCGGACAATTCGACGACATCGTGTATTTTATGTCTGCCCATTCTACGAACTGCACCCGCGTCTTGCTTAGCTTTTAGACTACCCTCTTTATATTTTAGTCCAGCTGCTGTTTCTAAGAAGGTGTAGGGTGCCATTGATGATATTATAATCCCGGCGTACGAGAGACCTGCACAATCACATCGGGAAGTCGCTCGACATTCAGGACTACGATGCGCGAAATGGACAAAGTGCAAGCAAAATTTCACGTATCCTCATTGATCTACTTCCCTGCTCGCCTCTTCTCCCTCTTCTTCTCACGCTCCATCTCCTTCTCTTCAGCTCTCTCAACCTGTATACTCCCCTCGACCTTCCGCATCCTCTCTCTGTATCCTTCATCCTTCGACTTGGCCTCTCCAGCCTTGACACCCGCCAAGAATTTATTGTCTTTGCGCAATTCGCGAATGGCACCCTTCTTCTCCTTCTTGTACAATGATTTGAGCTTGGCAGTGGCATTTCTGTCCGCATCAGGATCGTAGTGCTTGCCAGGTGCGAAGTCGGATTCGAATTTGGGTGCGTGACTGCGGATAGCGAGTGGTTTGTGGGATTGGAGCGCAAGGGGTTGACGAGCAGTTTGAGCAAAGTGGATCTGCCGTGAGAGGGTGGAGAGAATTGTGGCATGACGTGTCTGTTTGATCAGTCTACTGGACTATCGTTTAGAAGATGGACATACCTTGATGACCGGAGATAGCTTGGCGACTCGACTACCCTCGAGAATAGCCTGGATGGGCTGGAAGAGCTCAATGAACGCATCGTGGCTCGAGTACATCATGGCGTACGTCTCGACCAAGCTGAGCGTTACGACGAGCAGGTTTACGCGGTATTGATCGCTCTCGGCCGGCGTGATGTCCGCTACAGAAAGGCATTTCGTCAGGTCGACAGGCTCGGTCGGTGACGAGGCGATTGACGGGCTGATGAACAGGTTGGTGGAGGGGGTTTGAAGATCGGGGTATGACGAGACAGTCGGAGCGTCTTTTCGCCTTTGCACGAGGGCTAGTAGAGCGGCCGCAGTGAAATTGACCGCCTCGGGGACGATTCGCTTCGATTCCTCTTCATACTGCGATATCAGCACCATCCATGGAGGGCATTCCACCAAGACACACCTGGGCAAGGATAGAAACCATAAACAAGCCCGCAGCAAGATCAGACACCTTTCGTATTCTCGCCTGACTCAGGTACTGGCCCATGAGCAGCACAGCAGGCACGACGACCGGATGGCTAAAATCGCTGGTGGACCATACGGTGCCCATGATCCTGAGGAGAACAAGCTCCGCCGCGCCGGGCCATGTTCGCGCTTCAAGATTATTGGGACCTCGAGCCAGACCGCGCGTGAGGTTCTTCTGCATCAGGGCAAGTTTGGCCGTAAAGTGGAATGCGGCCGTGATGGGGTTGAGCTTGACGAGCGCTATGAGATGGGGCTGGAGGGCTGAGATGAGGTTGAATGCTGGGGTGGGGCGGGAGGCGAGGAGAAGGATCAGGTCAATGAGTACGCCGAGGAATTCCCAAGTAAATCAGCTGCAGTTGCGGATGTACTGCTTAGATGAGGGAACATGACTCACTTGTAACTTCTCCTTATTCCCCTGTGCTAGACTTGGGTGATGTAAAGCTCGAATACGCTGAACGACAGTCGGGAATACTTCGTCGTCTAGGTCCTCTAGGATGTCCTCGAACTCCTCGATTGTCGCTGGACAGGGGAAGGTGTAGGGAATTTCCTTGCTCGTGCGTTTGCTCGATGTGGAAGCGCGGCTCTTCTTCCCCTTGACTATCTCTCCCGTCATCTCATCATCTTCATCCCCTGAGCCACCCTCGACATCGTCAAGATCGGCCATAGACGACGTCTCACTCTCGTCTTCGTCCTCCTCGTCCTCTTCCTCATCACTTCCCTCCTCTCCTTCCTCATCATCGTCGTCACCTTCCTCATCCCCTTCTTCTGAATCCTCCTCCTCTTCATCACTCTCATCCACATCCGTCGTTTTGGGCACCTTCATATTCTCGATACCCTCCCTCGTCAATCCAGGTCCCAGCAGATCATCCTCCACAAAGTCGTCTTCCAGATCATCCGCATCGCCCCTCTTCTCCTTCTTCCGCTTCTTCCTCCCTCCCGCGTCTTCTTCATCACTCTCTTCTCCTCGCATCCGCCTTATCCGCTTCGCTTCAGCAGCCTCCAACCGCTCCTTCTCTTCCACCGCCAATTCCTCCTCCGTTTTTGTCCTGTTCTTGGGCTTGGCCCGTGTATCGAATGCCAGTTCCCGGACGAGCTGATCGTACTCTCCATCGACGCCCTTGGGGTGCGAGGTCGTCGGAGCTAAGCGAGAGGGACCGGCAGTGGAGGGGAAGGTGACGGTGGACTTCGTTGGCGCGGATTCTTGCAGTAAGGCATGTAGATCGTTCATATCTGCATCAAGAGCCTCTCGCATTCCAGCATCGACTTCTTGTTGCTGCTGACGAGCGAACTAGCTGCGTCAGCTCGGTGACCGGCAAAAAGCGACAATTGACTGACCTTGTACTCCTTGCTCTTTGCCATCACTTCCGCCATGACCTCCTGCTTGCTCTTCTTCCTCCCTTCGCCACCCTCCTCTTCTTCTTCCTTCTCAAAGCCACCAAAATGCGTCCTATCCACCACTCTCCGATTGATGTTTCCCCGCTCGTCGTCGTCGTCATCGTCATCCCCCAGGCCCTGCGCCATGAAGTCATCCCCTTGCAAGTCCATCACACTCCGCCCCCCATGAGTCAATCCACCCAGTGCTTGACCCTCGTCGAAACCCAGCAGGTCCTGCTCATCGTCCTCCAGGTTGAACATCCCCTTCTTCCCCTGTCCTCGCTGTCGTTCTCGGGTGTATCGCTCTTGCATCCGTTCATCAACTGACAGACCAGGGTTATTCTCTCCGAAACGGCGATCATTGAACGTTCCGGTATGGTTTCGCAGTTGATGTTCCGGCAGCAGGCTCTTCTTTCGCTGAGCAAGGTCAGCTTGATGCTACTCCGTTTAAGAACTACGCAATAACTGACCTGCTCGAGACCCGCTTGCTTGCTCGCGCTCGGTCGGCCTGTGACGCCCTTGATACTGCGCCCACCGACGTCGTGCTTGATCTGACTGGTCAGCAGAGTTTGCAGCAGTATGCACAGCTGTTCAGACACACCTTCGTCTCTCGCTCGTCAAACTTGTTCAGGCCCTTGCGGATATCATCGAGCTTGTCAAATTTCTTCTGACGGTCGGTTTCCCTCGCGCCGCCCTTCTTGAACGTTTTCTTGTCCTTTTTGCTGATAGATTTCCTGTCTAAGCCAGCACCTGAGAGTGCAGCCTTGAGCTGGGACAGCTGTGATGGGGCCATGTCGTTGTAGAGGTGCTAGAAGAGCTCTTACACCCCCTTGCAGACCTCTTGCTGTGGCAACTTTTGCACGGAGATCCAGGGCATCTCCATGTTTACGTACCGGCACGCTGCAGCAGCCACGCTGAGTGACTTATGCGACCTATGTATGTTGCAAGCGAAGCTATATATCATAGACACTCATACAATGCTCATCTAAACACCGGGAATCTGGCAGAATGGAGACAGATCCTTCAAGGGACAAGGACTACTCGTTTGCCAGACTTGCGGATCTCAAGGACATACATGTCACGCTCAAAATGTGAGTCGTTGTTCGACGGTGTGGTCGAACATGCCGTTGACCAAGCTAGCACTGCTCTCGAGGGCAAGATTCCCAAGCAATCATACACCGACATTTTAAGTAATCCCGAGCTGCGCCATGCAGGAGGCCAGGACGAGTAAGTAATCCGCCAGCTCGTCCTGACTCATATCAGTGAGCTCTCGGACCTGTATGTTACCTGCCAGCTCTGGGCGGATGGGAAGGACTACACATTGCCGTTCAGGACGCCCTGGAAGAGTTTCTCTTCTAAATACTCGTGAGCAAAGAGATTCTGTGGAAGAAGCCAATGATCCAGCTGGAACCAAACAATCATACTTCCAATAACGTATCCCTCGTTGCTGCTTTCTTCGCAGATTGTCTTTACGATATGGGACGTCCAGGGAGCAGGCGAAGCGGTGCCGGTAGGTGGTACAACTATGCAGCTCTTCACGGATAAACGGTGAGTCGAAGGACATTGCGCATGGCCCAGGCTGAAGAGAAAGAACGCTACGTAGGGGTCAACAACGGCTGTTCGTCCATCGCGGTGTCGAAGCGGACCCGAAGCCTGACTCGACCACTCCCAGCGAGCCGTCGGATCAAGGCGAGGACGAGATGGGTCGATTGGAACAGGTCAGCATCGCTCATCATCGTGTCACGGCGCTTGGCTGATCTTCTCCAGCTGGTCAAGGACCACGAGAGAGGCGACATCCCAAAGATCGACTGGCTTGATCGCTTGGCGTTTCGGCAGATCGCAACTCTGCATGCTGTGAGTACACTGCATTCGCCTGGATAATGTAGCTGATTGCCGGTAGGCAGAGACAGCCAAGTCGCCACATCTATACCTATACATCGATTTGCCCAAGTTCGATTTCCCCGTGATCTACTCCGAAGCAGAGTCGCAGATCCCCTTACCACCTCCGCCAGTGCTACCTACTGTGACCGCTCAGCCACAGATCGTTCCAGCCCTCAAACCCAATTCTATCGCCAATAACCCATATCTCTGGCGCACCTACGACCCAGACGCATGGAGAGAGAATCCTGTTGAAATCAAACATCGGAAGTTGCTGCGAAGTCAGAGACTGGGGGATGCCGGTCGTGATTTGAAGCCTGGTCCTGGAGATAGGGACAGACTGAACGTACGTCATTCATGCGCTCAGACATGGGAGTTTAGACTCATTGTTTGTAGGAAATCTTCCGCTTTCCGCCGACAACGCCTCTATCTCCGGCAGACAAAGATCTTTTGTGGAAATTCCGTTTCTCCCTCTTTAGGTCTCCTCGATCTCTCACCAAGTTCCTCAAGTGTGTCACATGGTCAGATCCCGTCGAAGCAAAGCAGGCGGTGGAGAAATTATTACCACTCTGGGGCAGTGAAGTCGGGATTGACGATGCCCTAGAATTGCTCGGTCCTGGCTTTAAGGACCGACGGGTGAGGGCGTTTGCAGTCAAGCGACTCGAGCGGGCGGATGACGATGTGAGTTTTTGTCGGAGTATATCTTGCTCTTCAACAGTAGCTAATCACCTTAGGAACTCCTGCTATATCTCCTACAGCTGGTCCAAGCGCTCAGATTTGACGCAGTCAGCCAGTCTTCGTCCCGTTCGCATCGGAGGCGGCAGAGCGTCACAACTCCAGCGGAAGCGGACAGCGGTCTTGCCGACTTCCTCATTGACCGAGGCGCAGCCAACTCCATCTTCGGCACCTCTCTTTTCTGGTACCTCATGATTGAAGTCATCGACAGCTCGCCCATATCGAAGATGTACGCCAAAGTCGCCGATGGCTTCATGCGGAAATTGGAGAGCACACCGGAGGGCACGGTACAGCGGCAAGTCCTTAAGCGACAGGCGGAGTTGGTGGACATGCTGTCTGGTCGAGCGAAAGATGTCCGAGCGAGCAAAGACGCTCGATTGAAGAAGATCGAGAAGCTGCGTCATTGGCTCGGCGACAGTAAACTCGGATTATCACCTCTATCCTCGCCGCTCTCCCTCCCGCTCAACGCTCGAGTTTCAGTCACGTCCGTCACCCCCGAGAAATCCTCAGTCTTCAAATCGAACCTCTTCCCATTGCTATTGTGGTTCGAAACTACCGACCCATCGCCCAATAAATTGGATGATGATCCGGATGTAGAAGCACCAGCCATGATCACCCCGGACTACCCGGTGATCTTTAAGAATGGCGACGATCTACGACAGGATCAGCTAGTCATTCAGCTCTTCTCACTCATGGATCGGCTGCTTCGGCGGGAGAATCTGGACCTGCGATTGCTACCGTACAGTGTCCTAGCGACGAGTAGGGAAGAAGGAATGATCCAGTTCGTGCCGAGTAAGAGTCTCGCAGCGATCATGGCAGAGCACGGGAGTTTGCAGAATTTCATGCGACTCGAACATGCCGATGATGGGGCTTTGGGGAGCTATGGGATCGAGGCTGGCGTCATGGACACTTTTGTGCGAAGCTGCGGTAAGTTTCAGGTTGTTGAAGGCAGCTCAAGAGCTTACGCAAATAGCCGGATATTCGGTCTTGACCTATGTTCTGGGAGTCGGGGATAGGCATCTCGACAATCTCATGTTGACGCCTGACGGCCACTTCTTCCACGGTGCGTCTAGTACTTCAGCCTGATAGCACAAGGAAACGTCGCTGATTCTTCCAGTGGACTACGGATATATCCTAGGCCGCGATCCAAAACCTTACCCACCTCCAGTCAAAGTCTGCAAAGAGATGGTCGACGCAATGGGGGGCACGACATCGACGCACTATGCCCGATTCCAATCACTGGCATACACCGCCTTCATTGGTCTGAGGAAAAATGCCAATCTCATTTTGAATTTGGTGGCTTTGATGGTGGATGCTGGTATTCAGGATATACAATTGGAGCCGGATAAGGCTGTTTGGAAGGTTAGTTTTCTGAACCCTAGCCGCTTGAAATGAGTCAGTGAAAGAGCTGACACGCTTGAAGGTGCAAGAGAAGTTCATGCTGGATGTCAGCGAAGAAGTTGCCATCAAGCAATTCGAGGCGTTGTTGAGCGATACGAGCTATTTGACTGTCATGTTTGATCGCATTCACGACTGGTAAGTCGTTTTGGTGCACTGTTGCGGATGCACCTGTGGAGTCGTCACTGACTGAAGTAGGGCCCAATATCTGCGGGACTAGAGAAGCTTCGACGCAGTCGTCCATCGCCACACCCAAACGCAGGGGTCGACTGCCCCTACACTGATCCCTCAAGACACAGCGGTCCGAGGCCGTCTTGGCTATAGCAGACACTGCAGTATCGGGGACCGAGTCTGCACTACCCTAGATGCGAGGGGAGCGGGATGGACACAGCTAGCTGCCGGACGCTAGGCAGATAGCCATGATCGGATCTCCGCTTGATCAAGCCTTGACCTTCGGTTCGGCATGCAGTAGCATGCAGTAGCATCCTGCCTATGCCACTCTAAGCCACTTGAATATCTCGAGCGGTCAGTATCCAGGTTCCTATCAGCATTCCTCGGAGATAAGATGAGCGGCCCGGATCCGCCGGAGCCGGACCCACCTGGATGCTGGGTGGGTCACTCACCTTGGCTTCGCAAATCTCGCTGTCCAGCGTAAACGAGTACGATGGCTTCAGCTGTGTGTGATACTACACAGTTATCTCCCACAGGGCATATACTGCAATGTTCAATCTTGAGTATAGCGTAACGTCCTGGGGATCGCCAACTGCGCCTAAGCGGGCCTTGCTGCTCCATGGATTAACCGGCACTGGAGCGGTGTTCTTCAAAGTTGCTGAGATACTCATCAAGAACGGTAAGGCGTCTTCGTTCATCCCATCCATACCGGCGCTGACTGTATAGGCTATGTAAGTAGACGCCAACTGGTCCCGCACGATGACTCTTGGATCTGACTTCCTGCAGCGCGTAGATGCCCCCGACTTGCTGGGCCACGGCTGGGCCCCCCATACCTCCGAAACCTACACCATCCCCCTCATTGCAAGACACCTAGCCAATCACATCTCAATGGAGAGATACGACGTCATAGCTGGAGTCTCTATCGGCGCAACTGCCATCCTCCCCCTTCTCACGCAACTGAGATACCCGCCAGCCCGAGCTGTCCTCGTGGAGCCGGTCCTGGATGTACCTGCGGCGTCGGACGAGCATATCGCGGGGATGAAGAGCAAGTGCGCAGATCCGCCGCGTGAGGAGGAGCTGTTGAAGGGGAATCCGAAGTGGATTAAGGAGGAGGCAATTCTGAAGCGGCTCGCGTTGGCTCAGATGGACCCAAAATTGATTTCGGACTTACATGATGTGAGTTGGAGAGGATGAAGACGGGGAAATCCAGTCACAAAATGAATCTGATTAGCATGCAGGAACGCCGGCAGGGAGCATGCTCACATAGTCTCATCCCTCCTTCCTCTGCCCTACCCAATACCGAACTCGTCATTCTCGCTGCAGATCCGACAATGAGGAGCGTCTATCCAGCTGGTAGAGCTGCTATGCTCGAGAAGGATTATCCACATGTCAGATTCGGTTGGGTGGCAGGCGTGACGCATGATGCGCACAAGACGGGGGCGGAGGTCGTTGCGAGCGTTATTATGGAGGGAATGAAGGGGCAGATGGGGATACAAGTCCTGCGCGGCTGATGGGGCAACGTTGTTCGCTTGGAAAGGACTATTTGCATCTGCTGTCCTTAGCCCTATAGCCCAGCCCGAGCATGGAGTTCGCTTGAAGCAGTTGAAGGTGATCGCTGCGCAGTAGCCCGGATATACCCTGTTCCTCCCAGCGGATATAGGATAGTCACCTTCGTGAGCTGGAATGTTGGGGGGTCTCCGCTTGTCTGTCACATGCAGGATTGGACACTTGTAAAGATGGGTATCTTCCCAACGCCTGTGAAGTACTGACATGAGACCTGCGGATGCTGCATACGCCAATTACAAAGAAAGCGAGCACCTGCAAGTAGGACATCCAGCATTCCTCCTTTCGGGAAGTACCGGCTCCGGCCTACCCGGGCCGGAACCGCTATATCAATCCACCGCCTGCAGCTGCGTCATACAAAAGTTGGCAGAGCTGATGCGAGCAATCTGCCCAACACACCATACCTCGGCCATCCCATATCTATCAGAATGTTCAATCTCGAGTACAGCGTGACGTCCTGGGGCTCACCGACCGCGCCCAAGAGGGCCCTGCTGCTCCATGGGATGATGGGCACTGGGGCCGTCTTCTTCAAGGTCGCTGAGATTCTGATCAAGAACGGTATGTTATGGCTTGAAGGCTCATATTTAGATCAAGCTGATATCATCAGGCTATGTAAGTCGGCATGACAATGACGCCAGAAGATCGCCCGGCGCGCAACACAGTCAACAGAGCTGATGTTCATCCTAGCGCGTGGATGCCCCAGACCTCCTAGGCCACGGCTGGGCACCTCACTCGACCGAGAGATACACTGTCCCCCTGCTCGCTTCTTACCTCGCCAAACACCTCAGTGAAGAGAAGTACGACGTTGTCGCTGGTGTTTCTTTCGGATCAACCACCATCCTGCCTCTGCTCTCTGAACTCAAGTACCCACCCGCCCGTGCCGTACTCGTCGAGCCTATCTTGGACATGCCTGTGCCTTCAGACGAGCGGATCACGGAGATGGTGGGCGGATGCGAGAACCCGCCAAGCGAGGAGGAGCTACTGAAGAGCAACCCTAAGTGGATAAGGGAAGAGGCGATCTTGAAGAGATTGGCGTTCGTCCAGATGGACTCGAGGTTGATTTCGGATCTCTTTGACGTGAGTACAAGTGGGATACTGGTTATAGAGGGGCTGAGAGCTGACGGTGTGTAGGAAGTCCGCCAAGGCAATCTCTCACACGACCTCATCCCCTCACCTTCAGCTCTACCCAACACTGACATAATCATCCTCGCTGGTGACCCGGAGTTGAAGAGTGTCTACCCTGCTAGCAACGCCACCATCCTGAAGAAGGCGCACCCTCACGTCAGATTCGGTTGGAAAGCTGGTGTGACCCACGACACGCACAAAACAGGGGCGGACGTAGTGGCGGATGTCATTATGGGTGGGATGACGGGGAACTTGGGGGTGGAGGTGCTCCGGAAGTAGAGATTGTTAGTGGGAGATAGATGGCAGGCAAAATGACATGCTCGTCCCTAGCTTTGCAGAATGATGGGGATCTGAGTGGCCCGGCAGCGACCCGCAATTGGCTGAAGGTGAACCCCAGCGCCCTCTGCTAATTGCTACTCGTTCTGATGATCTGATATGACATCTATCAGGGTACGTCGGTGGTGCCCCATCGGAATCATCAAAGCAATGATGAGCAGAGGTCCCTAACACTTACTGGTCACGACATCGCACAGCCTCCAGTACACACAACAGTCTACCCTCCTTCCCCTGATCGGCACAAAGGATCCAGTCTTGCGCGGGGTAAGGGGTAAGATTCATACCTTTATTGTCACCCGAACTGCAGCTAAACTCGAGGACGATCACATTCCCCCCGCTCGCTGCTTTCTCAATATACCGTCGATCACTCTGACTTTGTACATCTACATTGAAAAGACTCCTTGACCGACCAGACCACATTCTCATCACCGTCCCATCTGACGCACATCTGCCCAAAATGTCACTCACATTCAATCGTGCACCCCCTCTCGCCCCGTCAGCCCACCACCTCAATCTCTCTATCGCTCCTCACGCCCTCGCCGCCTTTGGTGGCAACTCCCCTCGCTCCCCTCCCCTATCTCCTCTCAACTCTTCTCCTCCTCCCTCAGCCACTCTGTCTTCCTCTCAGCCCACATCACCAGTGACGTTCCCCGCTGGACCTCCACTCCGCGGTACGAGGGCTGTGCCCGCTCCACAGCTCTTCGGTCCGGGACTCACCCGCGAGATGCAGACTCCATTCAACACGCCCGCCTCGCCTCGTCGGGCCGCACCCATCATGTCCGCCCATCCCAGGTCGTCCATTTCCGGAATGACTTCACCTGGAGGCATGAACGCCGGGACAGTTCCCTCATCCCTTTCCACACCACTCGGGAGCGGGGTTCGCCCACTCAATACCGTCTCTGCCATGCGTGGTAGGGGTATTGGTATCGGCGCAGCGCCGGGCGTTGGAGGAGCCGCGACCAGGTCCGTCGGTATCCCGAACGGGGCAGGTAAGGCTGGTGAGGTCGTGCATGCGAACACGCCCGAAAACACACCAAGCTCAATGGAAAGGATCTCGAAACGCATGGCGAGCAACTTAATGCTGGGGAATCACACGGGCGGAGTAGGGGGAGTCAACAAGATTGTGCCAAGCTACGAGTGAGTGGGCCCGTTGCTCCGCCCGGCCAGTGTGGTTGGCTTGATCTGATAACCAAATAGTGGGCGATTCCGGGCTGGTCTGAGTGATCTGGGGTGAGTGCTTCCGTTGAGGCGAGAAGGATTGTACTGACTGATCGCAGAAATCGGCTTGACGAGCACGTGCAGAGCGGGTGAGCTTTTCAGCGTGGTTTCGCCATCCTTCACGCTAATATAGTAGGCTCCGGTCCCCTCCTCACACCATTTCACCCTCCATGGGTCAAGGCAGGGCTCCATTCCTCGGAGCCAGCGTCAAAGCTGAGTGGCCCACCAACTTCGGGGAAGCCAGTGAGGGCGAGGAAGCGCAGAGTGAGTGTGATTGACGCGATGGATTGCGGGCCAGAAGACCGATTTGCTGACATTGCCGTAGACGGCAAGAAGATTTCATAGATCGGTATCCGTCGACCGTGGAATGTCGTTGTCGGATGATGATCACGTCGGGCATTAAAATTGTAAGATGCATCTGTCGCGCTGTCAGTCGTCTTCAGTCGATAGGCATCAGCCCAGTCAGTCAGACCAGCCCACGTAAGGCCACACACACCAATATCTTATATCATGCTCTTACCTCCGCCTCCGTCGCCTCTGATTGCACAGCACTCTGCTCCAGATTCGACAACGCATCTCCTCCCGTTTCTTCCCGCCATGTCTTCAACACGTTCCCCACCTTGCTCTCTGGCGCCTCCATGGGATAGATCTTTAATCTGTCGAGCCGTCTTTGCCGGAATGTGTTTTTGGGCAACATGCCTGATACTGCTCTCCGAATGATCTAGCGGGTCAGCTGACATGGTCGCAATGATTTGGCCTCGAGTATGAGGTAGCTGATAGTGTGAGGTGAGAGAAGAGACTCACATCTTCTGGCCGTCGCTCTCTCATTTGGGTGATAGGCACTTCTTTCAACCCTCCAATGAACCCCGTGTGATGCTTATATATCTTCTGCACCGCCTTCTTCCCCGTCAGACGCACTCTCAAAGCGTCGGAAACTACGACATAGTCGCCCGAGTCAACTGTGAGATCAGCTTAACTTTTCTTGTAATCGTTATAAATTGCGTCTGATGGCAGACAGACTCACCAGCAGGATCATATGTTGGCTTGTGCTTCCCCATGAGCACCCAGGCGATCCGACTGGCAAGGTTACCCAATACTCGATCCTGGGCCGAGGCATGGTGCCATACTCGAGTAAGAGCGAGAGATGTCTGTTTAATTCGTTAGCTTAATGATCGCGGTAGCGATTGTTCGGCAACTTTGGCATCATCGAGAAGCGCTGACTCAGCGAGCGTACCTTTCCTCTTGTCGCAGACATGGTTCGTAGATGTATGAGCGTCGAAGAAGATCAATGCTATGTATGGCGTCGTTGGCACCGCGGCGCGGGCAAAGATTGTGCATCGGTTGCTTCCGTAAGCGCAAAAGAGTCCGTGCGGGTTCTAGTTGGCGTTTCAGCGCGACAGGGCCTGAGCTGCAGTACTCCTCGCTCAACACACCAGTACCGTCAGACTAAACATGCGCTGCGCACATAGCTGCTCCCTCTACACATATACGTGGCCTCTAGCAATACCTCGCCAGACTGGCACTGACCGGTCTACTGCGTTCCACCTCACTTCTCCCGGGCATCTCCGCCAGCAAGCTCCACCTTTGGGCTTAAGACTTCAAGATGACGTCGGTTGACAATGACCTCAAGTGCAATAACTATCAGTGTCGGGCGCAACTGGGGATGGAGGCCCAGGCAGTGGTCACTACCTGCTCCCGTGAGTTACCTCTCTCCCTCGTCTCGTATCCGCGGGCTATAGCTGACTTGCCCAGACATATTTTGCCGTTAGTGGAGGTCTATCTAGTCTCCTTCTCCTCCTCGCTTTCCTCTCACGCTAATATCTCGGGAAGGATCACACATCCTTCAGTCATCGCGCCAAAAAGCGAAGCGTAGAAGCTGAAGATGTAGTCGACTGCGCAAGCCAGCAGCTGAGCGCGAGGATCTGTCCGGCCTGTGAGCAATTACTGGAGGACGAGTGAGCTGCTTCACGATGTTCTCGCAAGTAGACAGTCAGCTGATCCAACAGTGATGATATCATCGTGAGCTCCAGCAGACAGATCGTCCCTGCCATAGCTGACGCTTCAGGTCTGTGCGCTTAGCCCAAGTACGAAATACAAGACGGTAAGCTTCTGCCGGAGCGAGCTCTCAATGGGCGTTCTCGTCACATGCTGACATTCAGACTATCCTGGCGGGGATGACCCCTGCTGTCATACTCGAAGTGGCGTCGCGGTGAGTCATTCGCGTTCTCACCAAAAACTCGTCGACGGACATTGACGCCGATTAGGGCTCTTGGTTTCTGGTCGTATCAGACTTCTCAAGAGGCGTGAGTCTGATTACTCACTCAGGTCTGCCAACCCATGCTTCGAGAGCTGACTCTCACAGAGCGTTCCAGTCTATAGCACTGAGGAAGACCGAGTCCCAGTTGGAGGAAGCCAGGCAGGCAGAAGGAGGAAGTACGCTCATGATTTTCTGACCTTTTTGGTATCGAACGAGGATTGTAGCTGACAGTCGATAGTCCATAATGAGCTTGCGCGTGAGTATGTGACAAGCCTGAGCTCAATCCAAAGGTGCCCAACGAGCGATCAAGGGTGAGTTGACGAGGTCTCGGGCGCAGCGTGCCCGTCACGCAGTCGAAACTCATCAAAATAGACTTTCAGAATCAGCTTAGCAATGAAAGACGCCGCTCTCACGGCTTCGAGCAGGCTCTTAAGGAGAAGGAGAGGGAATTGCTAAAGATGAAGGGATTGAGCGATAATGTCAGTTTTCTGTCGCACGTCGGAGTTTCAGGCTGACATAATAGATGATGAAACGGGCTGTGCTGGGCAATGCGGCGCAGAATGAAATGCTGAGGCATAATGGACATCAGCCCTCGCCGCATGAGAACGGTCGGAATCAGGATCGAAGGCGAATGATGTCGGTGAGTCGGCGCGTGAGATAAGATGCATCCGTAAACTGATACGGCAGAGTACGCCACTCGCCACGAACACCCACGTTCAACAGACCTTCCGCTCCACTCCCAATCCATCTCAGTCCCGCGGAGGACAAGGTAACGGCGGAGGAGGGGGTCCGTTTTTCTATCCCAAGATCGCATCCACTACCTCAGCGTACAATACTCGGCCTGGTGCTTCCCCGGCCTCGTTCCAGCTCCACCCCGCCAATCATGGCCATGCACAAGGCTCTGTGTCCAGACAGAGGATTGCGAGGGACATTGGTTCAGGCGGTCAAAGGGGCCATGTGGCGGGCAGCGAGGTGTCTGGTGAGGATGGGAGGCGGTTGAGGGGTCGACAACCAGGTGAGTTCGTTACGTCTTGCTGAGCGGACAGAGTACTGATCAGCCTAGTTGGGCCTGCATATTATGGGGCACCTTAGCTAGACTGTCCGCATCCGGTCAGAGTGGCGGTTTGTACGGCGGGAGCGAATTAGGTCTGACTCCGAGGCCGACTAGCGGAGAAGCTTGTGCATACCGGGGTTGTGGTCGACATACTTGTTTCCTTCTGGGGAATTGTATTCTTTGCGGACCGAATCGCTTCGACAGCAGGTATCTCCCCGCCCAATGCCACTGAATGTGAGAGTCTGAGGGTGTCAGCGCGAGTTGAGTACTATCTGCCCCTCAGCCCAATATGTCTTTTGCCACCGACCGGGTAAGTAAATCAGGCACGTCCCTCGAAATTACTGGGGTGGACGTCGGGATCATGAGCCGAGCTGAGCCGGGTGGCTTGTGGGCGGAGGATGCAGATGACGCATTGAATGATAGTGTGCCGAGAACGCCGAGAAAAGAGGTTTTTGCACGTTTCGGGCAACTCCGATTCGCTGCTCGGCTCATCTATCCTTCTCTCGTGCCTCGAAACTGGTCCCTGTCCTCCCCCTGCCCCAGAGAGAGAGACGTCAACAGTAACTGAGAGCACCCCCGGACCTTGGTACTATCGCCCACTGGGATCACTGGGGAAGGCCATCGCATCTTCACTCTTTCCATTACCAACCCGCATCGACCGCTGAGCGCTGAATAATCCCAACAACAACAAACACGCGCCACTCCTTTTTCAGATTGGACGATTTCTTCACCTTGGCACGATACCTGATGATCAGTGAGAGTTCAGGACGCAAGTGAAGAAATTATACCATTGGTTGTCTTCGCTGAACTTTGCGGAAACGAGATCTCCCGTCTTTGGGCTGAAATCTTTAGGGGCGGTAGATGTAGCTTGTCGATGATGCAGTGCAAAGTCGGACATTAGCTTTTCAAGGGCAGCAACGCCTACAGTAATGAGCTTCCATCGCTCAGTCTCAGAGCGATTGTTGAGCTTACTCTTGTCATCCAGAACCTGCACAGAGAATCCGAAAGGATCCGAATCCCGGACAGCAGAAACGTAAACGTCGAGATATTCGGGTGCAAGAGCGGTTGCAGTACTAGCATCTGCGACGGGTGTCGCCTCTTCGCCGGTGTAGTTGGACCATAACTATCCATCAGTAGCGCGCACGTTAGTGACTCACGTTCTTCTGCTCCTTCTTGGCCTCTTCCTCGGCGGCGATCAACTCGCGACCGAATGGCAAGCTTTCAGCAGTGTACGTGTGGACATTCACCAGACTGAAGTATCAGCAACAAAATCACCTTCCAGGCCCGCTCATTGCCACTCACCCGCTCCGAACGAGCTCGACAGCTACATTCACCCCATTGATGTACATGGCACCAATGAAGCCCCCCTGCTTATCTGTGCTGTCGAAAGCTGGATATCAGCTTCGCTCGTCAAGTTCACGACAATGTGACGTACCAATCTCAACATCTCGCTGCATGTACTTTGTAGCAAACTTGTGGGCCTCAGGTCCGTACGCTTCACTCTTCTCGCCGCTGCCTGTCCTGGCGACTCGCGGTGCGCGAATACCGGCAAGTACGAACGTGATTTTGGTGTTTTCTTTGGGCATATACAATTTGAAGCGAGAGCCAGAAGCGACGAAATCCACCTTGACAGATCAGCGACATATTCTGCCGAGAAGGAGTAGACTTACAATGGCGGTGTGGCGACCGGCACGTTTCCAAGATGGGAGGTATTGTGATGCGCGCGAACCAGTCTCTGAGGCATCGACAATTCGGGGTAGGCTGACTTCTTTGGCCGAGTGCATTCCGCGAGTCTCGGCCAAGGCTCTGCTTTGGTCAGAATGATGGTCTTGCTGAAGAGATGGGTCTTACGCTTGTTCAGCAACAATGAGCTTGTCCAGCTCCGCTGATCGATCCTCGTCTGATGATTTGTGGCGCAGGACAGTAGCGAGACCCTTCTCGATGAGTTGTTCGCCGACATTACTGGGATGATTAGCTCGAGTTTCGGAGTCGCGATCGCAGAGGCCATGCTAGCTTACGTGTTCTGGGTGCCATAGGTGATCGTGACGCATTCCCGTTCCTCATACTCGCCATCTTTGGGCTTGACATAATCAATGAGGACATGGACAGTCTTGCCAATGAGACGTTTCCGTATGAACCTCATCAATCAGCTTCGATACAACACAGCCTTGAGCAGAAGCGAGACTCACTCTTTCGCTTCGTTCGCCCAGTACGCCTCCCTCGCTCCAGTTCCTCTCGGTCCTCGGACAGAAGCCAGCTGCACCCTCCTCTCCGCTTCTTCGCCCTTCGCAACCAAGCTCAACTGATCAGAACCCCAGATCCGCACGACGGTGGCATCAAAGCTCTGCCCCTTATTTGTGGGCGCGGGGGCGTCCGGAACCGCACCGCCATTCTGGGCAGCGCTTCTCGTTCCGGCCACTGCGGTGTTCTCCCAAAGACCGAGACGTTTGTCTTTGGCAACCTTCTCAGCAGCTCGGATACGGTCCAGACCTCCATGTGCTGCAAGTAGGCCAGCGTGCCACTAGTAGTCAGTGTCTTGTTGTACAATGAAGGAGGAAACATACATCGATGACCTTGGCGAGACCGGCTGAGCAGAGGAATTCGGCAATGTTACCATTGGGATGCATCCTGCCATGTCAGCGTAGTCTATACTCTAGATGTTATAGATACTTACACTGTACCGATGATCACGCTGGAACCTCCGCCGCCGCCTGAGGGTAAAGCGGGCATACCACTCCCGTTCGCTTTTTGGGCCGCAGCGGGCGTAGGTCCAGATCCGAGAGACACTGGGGCTGAAAGAAGACGGACTTTGACTGGGCGCTGGAGCAAGCGGACTTCGGCGAAAGCACGGGCCTGGAGTTGTCAGGGTTTGAATCCCATGAAGGTAAGGTGGACTCGCCTCTTCACCCCATGTCTCAGCCGTAGAAGGCTCGCCATCTCGAGCATTTGATGCTCGAGGCGACTTAGCGCCCGCGACGGTCTACACCGTCAGTTCAGTATTCGCCAATGAGCAAGGGCAAGCTCACCAGATTGATAAATTGATGATGGTGTTCGTCAAGCAACAGTCGGACGCGGTATTGCGTGCCGTCCCGGACTTGCTCGATGAGCGCGTCGACCTCTTGGTCTTTGTACTCGGCGATGAAAGCATGGGGATCCGCAGGCATCTGGAATGATACAGTGCGTTGCTGGTTGTCAGTTATGTCGGCATGAGCGCTTACAGTCTCAGGCTGCTCGTCCCACACACCCCTGCCCTCTGCTTTGGCCTGGCCTTCTGCATTACGCAAAGTCTCGCGACGCTTGGCCTCAGCCTCTCCGAGTCGCCTAAAAATGGTCAGTAGTGAATATGGCCGGGAGGATCACCAAAGGCGTACCTCACAGCCTCCTCGCCCTCTCCGACGCCTTCCCGGACTCTTGCCCATCCTGCATTCACAATCAACATCGACACATCTTGAGGCGGTCCCCCTGGAGATGCAGGAGCGATGAATAGGGTAGCGAATTCGCGGTCCTGCCCATCAGCGACAACCCTGGCATATTGAGAGGTCTAGCTCACCCCACCGCCGGAGCCATTGGCTGCAAGAGTGTGAGTGACGGAGACAGCGACTTCCTTGCCAACGAGCAGCGCTCTGAGATACTCTCGAGACGAGAAAGCGAACGCCTGTAAGCATCAGTGCTCACGCTCACATTTACTCGGATCAGAGTACAGCCACGTATGACAGACATACCTCATCTTCACGAGCTGTGGAACCCATGCGAGGCGCCGACAAGCCGGCAATATGCAGAGTCCTCTCTTTGATAGGTTTCCCCTTCTCAGGCGTCTCCTTCGACCGTACTATCACGGTGTCCCCAGACAGGACAGCTGAAGATGTCAGTAGATGCGCTGGACCCAAAAAGTCGTCAGCGTGTGCTTACATTTTACAATCTGCACAAATCAGCTTTTCCCTCGAGATTTTCGATGTCATACTCACTACTCTGTTTGACATGGCTATGACCTGAGTGCAGTAGAGGGTGGAGCGGTAGGGTAAGAGATATCTTCAAGGTATGGGCACTGGATCAGCTGCTGCTGCAGTTGTTTCGGACCGCCTTTGCCAATGTCACGTGTATGTGGAGATGGCTAGAACTGCTCACACGACTCATAGATCTCATTTGTTCTTACAAGACTCGCTCAACTGCTCAAGAGATAGACAGAGCGGGCCTCAAACGCTCGGGCTTCTCCCCATCTGAGCACAGCTTTCGCCTTTCACCGACCGGCGCACCCGCCATGTCGCTATCTCGCGACACTGCTGCCCAATCCTTTCATCCTTAGTTTCCGACCCCGTGCGTGTCCTTGTCCCCTTGTCTGTTCTGACGCTTTGGCCAGCCGCAACCCTGACCAAGCCTGATGGACATATAAGAGCTCTTACTAACCGATAGTATCCTTGCCGTTCTCATTCCTCTTGCGAGCACGCCAGTATAGCTTCAGCTCGCTTAGATCCGTCTTTCAGCTCAAGCATCCATGTGTCGACTTGTGAGTACCTGTAACCATCCTCTCAGCACCGTATAGCGTCTATCTCGATCTCGGCTGACAGTATAGCTTGTATACAAAGGCAATGAGCCAATCCAGCTTTCCCACCTCGTCACCCGTCCTCGCCACAGCATCACCAACCAAGCCTTCGAGTCCAAATTGCGATTTCCCTCCTCCCGACCCATGAATGTACGTTGTAGCTTGGCTCCCCCAGTAGACGCCTGGAAAATGCTGACCATCTCAGGCCGATGGCTTCGGTATAGGATGGTATGACCCTCAACCGCCCACATACAACATCCATGCGCCCCACCAGCCCCACCCCACCGCCTCCCCGGCGCCGCCAACCCAGAGCAGGCCCTCATCGCCTCCCTTGGGTGGCAAACATCCACACCAGTCATCACCCTTGGACCTCTGTGAGCCCGTCGCTGCCCTCGATGGAAACAGAGACACCGATCATGAAGTCGCGCAGAGGGAGCTCCTCGCCAAGCGAGATGCTGAGCAGGCTCTGGCCAATGAGCGTCCATGTCTCTTCAAATCTCTGTCTCCGGTATGTTCTAACTTGATGTCGACGGCGCAGTATCCGCTGACTTGAAGGCTTGGAGCAACGCCAACCTCGGCCGATTAGCCGAGAAGCTCCGCAGCCCGCTGGTCTTTGCCCACGTCCGGGCTTCAACCCAGGCCGGTGCTCGTAAGTTGCTCCATAATCACATGAAGACCTCATCCTGACATCGCAGCGAGTGAGGACAATGCTCATCCCTGGATGTTTGACAGGTTGATGGTAGGTTGCTTCCGTGGAATGAAAAGGTACTGACGCTGATCAAATTAGTGGATGCACAACGGCGAGATCAGCAATTTCTCCAAGATCAAGCGTGCTCTGCAGCAGTCCCTCCCAGAGGAGCTCTTCCTCTACCCATCTGGCTACACCGGTGAGTCACCTGCCTATACCCTACAAAGTTGTCCGCTAATGTCAAAGATTCTGAATGGGCGTTCATGGTCTTTCTCTCCAAGGTATGTTAGATGAGACAGTGACTGTCTTGGCAGAAGTGCTCATTATTTAGCTCAAAGACCCTCACTCTCGCTCGTTCACGCATATCGAGCTTCGCAACGCAATGATGGAGACCATCAAGCACATCAACAAGCTCTCCAAAGATGCCGGCATCACTTCCCCACATCTTCTCAACTATGTGGTGACAGACGGCGAAAGCATCGTGGCTACGCGGTAAGTCGAAGTTGCCCTTCAGTAACGAGTATGCTGATTTTCAGCTACATTTCTTCACGAGTCTTTGAAGCGTCATCCCTGTTCTTTTCCTCGGGCACCGAGTTCAAGGAGTACGAGGAAGGCGGGATCTACCGAATGATCAAGGCCGACAAGCGCGAGAACGTCATAATGATTGCGAGTGAGCCATTGACGTATGAGCGGAGTGATTGGATGGAAGTCAAGACCAATACGATGATTGTCATCACGCCCAAGGTATGTCTACTCTGCTGAGACTTGAAAGGCTGTGGGCTGATGAGCAATCAGATGAACGTCCTGCAAGTGCCAATCATCGACGAGTTCTGGGTGGCGCCGCAAGATCCTGAAGCACACGCTCGGACGCAGGACTTCGCCATTGCCAAGGGGTTCGGTGAGCTCGTGTTTCGCTGGCAAATGTGACGTTGCAGCGCTGATGCCATCCTAGGTCACGGATTTGCCTCGATGGAAGCCAGTCAGGAAGTCATAGCTCACTGAGGTATCAGAAGTCGACCCCCAGAGTTACGCGTTTCGCTTTAACCTTGACGCTTACATAGTCCAGAGTTCTCAAGCATTACCTTTCAGGCTTCGATGCACGAATCCACGCACGAAGCTACGCGCTGACTGACTGACGACTCTCCGTCTCAGCCAATTACAATCCACGCCTTGACAGATGTTCGATGATAATCTACACATTGTATGAGAAGCGAGACAGCAGTTCGCCATCGCGCATGGCAAATGCGACTGACCTGACACACTACTCTTCAAGCTTTGATCTGCACTTGCTTGAACTTAACAATCTCTCATGTCACTAAGCCTTTTCGCCACGCGCATCTTATCATGTTCTGTCTAACACAGACTGCAATTTTGCCGAACCGAGCCCAACAAGTCTCATCAATCGTGGACTAATGCCAGATCTGATGCCGTTTTCGACCATCACATGTTGACAGACTCCCTCGATGTATCGCTATCGCCACACACTTCCCCCTCGCATCGCAGTGCCACATCATCAGGAGCTATACGGTGGAGAGTGCCTTGACATGTCGAGTTCGACACACAATTAGTAATTACGGACCGAGGTTGGCCAGCTTATGCCCGCGAGTCATGTATGTTGCTGGTCGATATCATATATCAGAGCAAGCATGGGAACACATTACTCGACAGCAAATGTATGTTAGGAAAAGGAGGACTAGCCCGCCCCAAGGATTCCCGGGATGTTGTAAATCTCAACAATGTACACGGACGCCGAAGTCCGGACGCGGTTGGATGTAGAAATTCTACAGTAGATCATCGTCCAAATAGCTCTACGGTAAGTGAAAGTGCATCAACTACAGAAATCAGAAAGACACGCAAAGTCAAGCTTGCGAATTGCCAGAAGCAACGATGACGTCCAATTCGGTCATGATTGACCGAATCTCCTCCTCGATGCTATTGACGGTGGAGCTCATCGAATCAGGAGATGTGTTGGCGATCTCCTTCCAAACCGCAAAACGCTTGTAACAGGACGGAACGTGCAGTAATTTCTGCAGAGCCGCCCTCTGCTTCTGAGCGAATGAGCTGGCAGCCTGAGCTGCATGATCGCTGATAGTCCCGGACGCCCAGATGCGTTTGATCGCAAGGTTGCACCGATCAATGTCATCACCTGCGTGTTCCCTTGCATCAAAACAGCAAAACTCATTTTTCGCGCTTGCCATGAGACTGGGCGGAGAGGAGAGCGCATTTTGGAAGACGGTTTTCTGCTCTTCTGCGGAGTCCGCGTTGGCGGGAGGTGCACCGTGTCGGTAAGTGGCAATCAGGGTTTTGAGTGTCTCGATCTTGACCCGATGTTCATGGGTGCTCGTCTTGAATTCCCTCCCCAGAGCTTCGCTCCACTCCGACGGGTCTTTGACTTCTGTCGGTCCTGTGTCGTTGTACACAATCGTTCTGAACATGCCGAGGACTGAGCAGCCTGGAGGCTGTGGTGAGTGGCAAAAGCTTCAGAGTGTTAGCGTGTGAAAGGTCATGAATGAGTGGAGCGCAGCTTGGTAGAGAGCAAGAACGTACGAATGGGTCTGGTGCCAGAGCAGGTCAGGTCAAGATGATTCTCAGTTGTAAAATGCGGGAATGGCGAGGGGTGAGAGTGAAGTGAACCTGCTACGAATCCTGGGGACACCAGCGACTACGCACTGCCGATCCCCTCGTCCGCTCAAACCAACCAGAAGAGTGAAAGGTACGCTTCAAAAGGGAGGGCCCACAAGGGTAAGTCAAATTCAAACACGAGAACCCGGCCAGTACGTCACGTTACACGTACATGCGTCGAGGGGTTGTACTGAAGCTTGAACATGCGACGATGTAACGCCGGGGGTATCATGTGATCGTTTTACTGAGACGCTGACCATCAGTCGTTGTCAGAACAGGAGGCGCCGATCGTGGCTTCCTTTGCCAGGTTCGTGACCTTGACCCTGGGCATGTGGCTGTCGGTCCAAGTCAATATGCCTATAGAAAGTGGAGTAAGCACTAATGAGGCCCATGAGCAGCAGCTTAAACCTCACCTCCATACCTCAGTGTGGACAAATCACACTACGATGGCACGAGTTGCTTGTCTCACCCGGCGAGGCGAAATAAGCAATAAGTATGCGGTCTTCGGAATGTTGCAGTCGCGTCTTGTCTAAGATGTCATCCTGCTTCAACTGAAGTTCGGTGCCCACTCCTCCCTCCCTCTCCGCCTTCTATCCAGCGCCACCACTTCCCCATCATCGTCCCCTACCCTGCCCACCAGTCTCGCACGATACGCCACCGCCAGCCCCGGATACATGTCCAGGCTCTCCACCAGTATTCGATTTGTATACACCGGTAAGGGGTGGTGACTCTCGTGCCCCCCAAACACACCGCCAACTTCGCCCACAAGTGCTTCGAGACCAAGGAGACACCATCCGGCGATAAGAGTGACGATGACCAGCGAGGGCCCTGATATTGTGCACAGGAGTGAGAGCGGGATGGCGGCAAGGTAGATTGTCAGAAGGTGATACGAGTGGAGGCTGAGTGGAAGAGGTGGTGGAGCTGCGGGATCAGCTCGACTTTGAATCTCAAATCCGGGGACTTACTGGAAGATAATCGCTCGGCATCACCTAAATGCTCCGATAAAGATTTGACGATCCCCAAAGCTCGATCCCGCTTTGCTTCGCTCCATCCTCCTCGAGCTGCAGATACTTCCGCCAGACCGATTATATACGCCTCGAGCAGCTTGAGGATTGCCAGAGGTAAGTTTGGCGGTGTCGGATTAGCAAGATTGCTCTTTGTTCTCGGTGCGGCAGCGCAACCACTCTGGTTCTCCGCCCTCATCCTCCCAGACTTCCCGTCATTATCGGTCCCTCCATCTGTAGAGAGTTGGCTCAGCTCATCAAGCTGTTTCCGCAATTCTTGATCCTCTACCCCTCCTAAACCAGCAACTGCGTCCGCGAAATGCGATACCGCCTCTTCTGCCTTCTCCCGCAGGTTGCTCAATTCCCACTCATCGTCCCCGTCACCCGCTACAGAGCGTTCTTGAGAGGTAGGCGGACCGGTAAACCGTCTTCGAAGGCCGGGACGGGGCATATCTTCGGTAGTATCGAGGAGGACAGCCGAGCTGTCGGCTTGCTCAGAAGCAGAGGACATGTGGTCTCCTGCGAAGCGCACGCGGGCTTCGGTTCGTTTGAGCGAAGCCAGGTATCCCGAAGGTAGAAGGTCGCAGAGAGGGGGTTGTGGCAGAGGTCGAGTATTGTGCAGGTGATGTCTGTGCGCTAAGCGGGTTTCATGTGGGGCTCAGCTCGGTACACGTACTGTAATGCGAAAGCGAAGCCCACAAAAAGCCCAGCAAGCTCATCTGTCCTATCTGAGACACTATCACTCTTTCCATTGTCACTAAGCTGACGCTGAGGGCCGCCTTTGCCTTGAGGAGAACCGGAGAAGCGTTGGGCGGGTTTACTCGGCGATGATACCTCGCTTGCCGAAGTTGACATACCGAGGAGACTGGGTGGGCTAGAACTGGAGGGAGACTGAGGGGTAGGTGTAACGAGAGAGATCTAGGAGATCAGCTATGTGAGCTCGGTACTCAGGACAAATAATGCACCAGGCGGGTAGCATCCCGGACGTTCGTCCTTATCGCCACCCATACCTTCTTCCCTTCTTCCCATTTGGACACAGCAGATGAGAAGCGATGTGAGAGCAGCAGGCCGGTGACTGCACGTCAGTCATACTCTGCAGACAGGAAGAGAGATCATACCCATGCTCAAGACTCCCACAATGGCTAGACCTGCCTTCCCAACAGCCGCCCTATCTATCCATCTCTTGTCCGAGGCATAGACTATACTTAGCGCGTAAACCGCCAGTAATGGTAGTTGACGTGGCGGTAGTCGAGATCTGACAATCAGCTTAGCTCATCAATACAGCTTGCTTAGGCTACACTCACAGTGCATAGGTCAACAAGGCGAAACGGGCCTGAAGTGGCCCGACCTCTTTCGCAGGCGCTCGTCTTTGCCGGTTGCCCGCAGCTGCTCTTCCGCCTGTACGCACCTTGCGCACCGACGGTCGAAGATCTCTCGGCTGGTAGCTGGGGCTCGACATCACGGCGAGGTGTCACTTAGATGTAAGTACAAGGTGAGAGTCGAAGCAAGAGGGCAAAGCAAAGGCTGGCGCAAGATGAAACACGAGGAGTTGGCAAGGCGTCCATATTGACCTTTTGTACGTCCTCCTCATAGACCTTCATGTCAATCCCCACTACCTCATCGCTGCTCACAGCTCGCGCACTCATACTCCTCCAGCTCCTCTCTCGACTCATAACTTTTGGCCTCAATCAGACCCTTATCCGCTTAGCACCACCAGAGGTCTTCGGCACTGCAGCGATTCAATTCGACCTCGTCTGTTCGACCATCCTCTTCTTGTCTCGAGAAGGTATACGCAATGCCCTCCTGCGTTCTCCGGGAAACACAGACGCGAAGACGACAACCGATGTACGCCGCCAGCAAGATCGAAGGCTGGCGACTGTGCCCTTCCAGCTCGGGCTGGCCATTTCATCCATCACGATAGCCATATATCTCGCTCGACTCCCGCTCACCACGTCGCAGCAGAATGACTTTCACCTGTCATTGTTACTGTATGTAACCTCGGCACTCGTGGAGCTGGCAATCGAGCCACATTATATTGCTGCTCTGCGAAGTAACCCGTCAAAGATTCGGGTGAGGGTACAGGCCGAGGGGGGAATGGCGATCACGAAAGCTATCGTCACAGTTGGAAGCGTGGTCATATTCGAGAGGTTGGGGCAGGGGAGACCGCTCCTGGCGTTTGCGGTCGGTCAGCTTGCTGGTGCGACATGGCTATCAGGGAGATACATCCTGGAGTTTGGCATAGAGGGGTTGGTACGGACTGGACGGCAGCAAGGGTGAGTGATTTTGACCTGGAAAATTAGGTGATGTTTGTGTATACTTGGCCTTGTTCAGAGGGCATGAGCAAACTTGGGGGAACATAGCCGGGAGATGTTCAGAGGACGCTTCGCTGACTGATCAGCCAAGCACCACCTTACGATCCGGCTGCGACCTCACTCGCATGGGCTAACATGCGGCAGAGCGTGGTCAAACACGTCTTGACTGAGGCCGACCGGATTGCAGTGGGTATCATCTGCCCGCTGGAGGATCAAGGTGGATATGCCATTGCGATGAATTACGGTACGATCCAGCCACCCGTGCTGCTGACGCCCAGGTTCCCTCGTCGCTCGCATTATCTTTCAACCACTCGAAGAAACACTTCTTCTGCACTTTTCCGCCTCTCCAAACGCTCCTTCCTCCATTTGGCTCCTCAGGGTCGCCGTACGGCTCTCCGCGCACCTAGTAATCATTGCACCCTCATTCATGCAACCACTACTTCCAGCGCTCGCACCTTTCCTATTGCCGCGCCGATATCTCACCACGAACGCCCCGGACATCCTCGAGGTCTACCTTACGCGGCTTATCCCGCTTCTCTCCCTCAATGGCATACTCGAGGCGTATCACGCAGCCACCGCTACGCCTGTCGAAGTGAAGAATCAGATAAAATGGATGGTCGCGTCCTCGTTGGCCTTCGTTGGCGCTCTGGTTTTGAGCACCCAGTTCGGTGGAGGTCAAAATATCGAAAGCAAGTTGATCGCCGCTTCCTCGTTTGCCATGATGATACGTATCAACTACGCTTGGCGCCATGCGTGTCGGCGGGCTACCGCCACCGGTCAATTCCTCAACCTCCCTTCGGTCTTTCCGCGGAGGGACTTCCTAATCGCTATCATAATCAGCATGGCGACGCTTCGTTGGCTGGCCGATACCGGAAGATGGACTCAGGGTTGGAGAGGGACAGCAGAGTTGATCGGGATCGGCGCCGTCTTGGGCGTCGGCACTCTGTGGGCCATCGTTCGAGGCGAGAAGGACGAAATCATGGCGGTGTGGAAGGCCAAGGCCGATTGATGTGACCGTGTATATCGGCATATCTGCGCTTCACTCTGGGCAATGGAGAGTATGAGAAGCGGACTTATTGCGGCTGAGTCGACGGGTTTCATGCCCAGCAGCTCGGAGTTCCGTAAATGCGGAGATCTTTGCCCACCTGCGTATCAGAAATCGGCGGATACGTTCAGGCCGCCTCCGACCACCTATATGTTAGTAGCTATCAGTAGCTAGTACCCATATCAGTTGAGTGACGGAGTATGCGAGGAGAGAAGTGTGCGAGGAGAATTCCATTCCCGGCCTGGAGTAAGGGATGTGAACAGAGCATTTGAACGTCAGTCCCGCTAGAGATCATGCCGGGAGGATGTGATGGTTAGGCCAGCACTGTCGGGCAAAATGGCCCTTGTTGTCCTGCCACGGTAGCCTCAGTGACGGATGAAGGAGAAATTGCACGATATGACGGGAGAACGCGTTCCCCCCGGCGTTCTCTGCCTTCCCGTCGGCCCGCGCGTCTCGGTGACTCACTTGGAACGCGTCCCATTATGATAAGGAACAAGGAGCAGGCACCATGTCAGCTGTGAGATCTTCAGCTCCACTATGAACCAGCGGAGACTTGAAAGGGACGATAAGACACATCGCATCATCGACACGGAATGGAGGAAGTGTAAAACTTGAAACGTCCTCTGGACCGACAGCTAGCTGTACTCGCGCACCCATCCTTCTCGATCTGTCGCTCGACTTACCCTGCCCGCATACCTCGCGGAGACCTCCACAACCCCTCCAGCCTATGCAGATCCACGACCGCACCTTCGCTGTATGTGCATACACAGTGAGTGTAGCTACGATCTTCGAGAGGGGATGCCGACAAAGGATAGGGTTTCCGTAATTCGATCCCCGAGCTCCGACAGCAGCGCGTTTGCTGGGCTTTCTTTCGGACAACTTAATCTCTCACTACTTCCTCACATCGATACCTCACTGCTGCTGCTAGCAAGAGCGAACGATCATCTCTATCGACCCCGACGGCAAAAAGCAAGAGGAGGACAGCCCTGACGGAGAAGATCGCCTCATTTCGACTTTCAGGCACGCGCCAAATCGAAAGTGACGGTGAGTGAAACTGCTTTGTCTCACTATTTCTCAATCCAAACCTTGGCCTCAACTTGTTCGGTCATAGGCTGCAAGTGTCGAGCAGCTCGGCAGTAGGAGACCATTGGGTGCACGGTCAGCGGAGTGAGGTTGCGGAGCAGCGAGGGACACCTGACAGTTGTGAGGAGACGTTCCGACCCCATCCTCCCCCTCTTCTACATCACCTAGGCCTTGTTGGTGTCACTTTACCAGCCCCGTTCGAGGTGATCGAGAGGAAGGCTTTTACGGCTGCCACACCTGATTTCCCGCCGGGATTTCTCGGTCAAGGCCGCGTGGGGCGGTGGGGGTCCCAAGGTGGAGGTCGTCCAGCCCCTCAATCCATGACTGGAACTTTCGAACCAGAGCTGACTGCTATTTCCCAATCTTGCCACTCTCATTCATCCATCATCTATCATATCACTACCATCCGGATAACACAATCTTGTCGTCTTGATAAAATCTTGCGACCGGTGTACATCCTGTGGTGATCTGAATTGTTCCCTGTCCTCCTCTCGGCGTTCTTGTAACCTCGCCACCCATACCTCCCCTACCTCCCCTCTCGCCACTGCGATCGTGCCAAAATGCCTGCGCCAACGTCCGGCAACCCGAACCCCCACTCCTTGCACATTCTGGCACTCGTGAACACCCACAATTACCGCCTCATCACGGAATGCCCAAACGCAGACGTCGCGAAGTTCAACAGTTTGCCACTCCTCAGCCGGATCAACCACCTCAACAACCACAATCTCCAATACCCTCTCATACCCTGCAGAGAACGTGCCCATTCCCTTGGTACCCTGGGCTCGAAAGGCGCGCGCAAGCCTGTAATTCCTACGGTCGTCATCGCCCGAACTCCCCCAAACCTCCCCACTCCGCCCACAAACCCCGGCCAGCCCAAAAACCGTGGCTCGTATCCCGTTGGCGGATTGCGCAAGGATTCTTTCGAAGGTCTTGACAGCGTCAGCACAAGCTACTACGCCTCCGTCAATCCTTTCGCCATCCGGGCACTCAACCGAAGTCTGCGCGTGTACTGTGCCAACCCACACCACTCCATCTCTCCCAGCAAGCTTCGGAAGGGTCGCCTTCCTATCCTCGTCACTCCCATCAGCCCACCCTTGTCTATCAACAGTTCGGAGTCTGAGGATAGCCAACAAATCATCACACCTCCGCGACACAGCCGCGAGGTCTCTCCCCCGTTGATCCTTTCCCTCCCCAGCATTGGAGACAAGGAAAAGAAGGTCCAGAACAGCCTATATAACCATTACCTCCGTCCAGTCAGGGAGGTACGCGTCAAACGCCGTGTAGCTCTCGACGACGACGACGCTATCGCCACTCGAGGTGGACCCACCCTGATCGGTGAAGAGGACGATACGTCTCCTCTCTGCGAAGAACTTCCTCCTCTCAACGCCCCCAGCGACTTGCAGGGCTCTGCTCTGGGGCTAGATTTTCCTCTCAAGGCTGTTGGCTCTATCGTATGTCATTCTCTAGGGTTTTGCGAACGTGCACAGCGGCTAATCATCGCAGAGCCACCAAGAGAATCTAGACGAAACCTCCCGAGGTCGACCTTTGAGCCGCAGTGCCCTCGCCTCGGAGCTGGGAGTCACGATCCGCACGCCTCACAAATCGAGGTACAGCTACAACCTCGACTCGGCCCCGACTCCACAATGGAATCCGGACCGAGCCGATTCGGCCTCTCTTTGAGGCGCGCCAAGAACGACGGGGACGACTGGTATATACCCTACAAACCGCCCACTATACCCCTTTCTCAGGGCGGGATTGGTCATTCTCCTACACCAGTCCGGTCCCCTACAACCAAGGTCTTTTCATTCTTCTCTACCTCTTCTTCGATTGCGCCCAATGACTTCGACCCAGAATACCATTTCCCTTCTTCTAATCGTCGACCATATCGATCTCCCTCCTACTCCTCCCTCTCCGAACGCCGATCGAGCCCGTTCGCTCTGCCATCCTCGGCATCCGTACCTACCGGACTATCCGGCCCCAAAATGCTCTTCTCCCCTTTACAAAGGGAGATCCGCTCCTCCGCCAATGTCGCGCCTTCCATGCGCTCCCCTCCACATCCTCCAACATCCCAGCTCGACTACGTTCCCCGGCGGCGAGTGCAATCTGCGCCAAAGACCCCTTCTTCCTCGCCCCAGCGATGGGTGGCCACGAGTACATGCGGTATGCTCGTTCTTCCCCGACCTCACATTTCCCCACTCGCAGAGTCCAATGCGACTTTCCCCATTGATGACCACTCCCTCTACATCGACGAGATTGACCCCCTCGAAGCGCGGGATGTGCGCCTGAAGGAGAGGGAAGACTGGGCGCGAGTATCCCAAAGCAATCTGCGAAAGCGATCCAAATCGCGGGGCAGGAGCTTCAGTCTCGGCCACCGTTCCGAGCCACCTCCAGACGCTCCAATCATTGGCAGTGCTGTCGTCAGGAGAGAAGAAGCGGAACATCGGGAGCGGAGGCGGAGCTCAACATCGAGTCGACCACAATTTGGTCGCCTACGCTCCTCCTCTTTCGGTATTCTCTCCACCCGGACCAGCAACAGCATGTCTCGTGGTCGACCCAGTACTGAGCGACCTCTGTTTCGGCGGAACTCCAGCGACAGGTCTAGTCGCTCGTTCTCTGGCTGTGTCAAAGGCGGGCATCGGTCGGCGATGGATTTAGGTACCGAAGATCGTAAGTCTAGCTCATATTCCTTGAGCTTGTGCTGATAGACCGCAGTGGCAGAACCCAGTCACAACCAGTCGATCTCTGAACTACCCACTCGTCGTCGCTCAGATCGCTCGCAGCCAATCCGCACAGTGCGATTACGATCTCCGGTCCGCAGAGGCGAGGTCGTCATCATCAACTCAAAGATCGAGCCTACCATCGACTTCTCGAAACCTCTCCCTCCCACTCCCGTATCGGACTATCTCCTTCTTCCGGAAATGATATCTGTATCCTCGTTACGTCAGGACGTCGGTCTCGCCGTGTCGGACGACTCCTCAGGAGCATCCACTCCAGTTGGTGTTCCGCATCCCCATGTCCCAGTCGCCGCAAACGCGCAACCGTCCATTGTGGTCAGATCTCCCACTAAGTCCCAGTTCGACAACACCCCAGCCAGCGCCAGAGCCGAATTAGCGAAACAGCATCAACGCGCTAAGACTCGGCGTGCTTTCGCAGCTCCATCTGCCGGCCCTAACCGGCCTAGGTCCCGACCTAACAGCGATCTCATATCACCTGCTTCGACGGCGCTACTCGCAGCTTCCGCCCGATCCTCTCAGTCGGTGTATTCGGCCAGCGAAAGGGCCAGCATGATCACCCCCACGCCCCTCAATCGTAAGCCTACAGCGCTCGATGACGCCATTGGGCGGAGTCGAGCGGCTAGTTTGAGCAACAACAATCCTCCTTCACTCCACGCACCCCTTCCTATGCGATCGCGCACCACCTCGGTCCCAGACTCGGCGCGAACACCTGTAGCGGGCTGGGTTCCTGATCCAATCCAACGCGCAATTTCACCACCTCTCGCTTATCCCATTACGACGATCCCATCGCCACGTTTCGCTGCGAGTACGTTTGCAGATGAGCAGGATCGATCTCTGCTCTCTATGGTCGAACGTCCAAGATTCGCTCACACCGACACTGCGGCCACAGCGGCATCAGGACGAACGGTGTATACCGATGCCAGTGAGGGCTGGGATCGGGTCGGCGCAATGACGCCTGATCAGCCAGCCAGCCCTCTGGAGTCAGCCAGTCCAACCGATGACCGGGAGTTCAAGGTATGTACATGGGGCTCCTGATCAGTGATACATTGTCCATCGCTGACTGCTAAGGGACTCTTCTTCCGCACGCCCCAGGACGCATCTGCAGAATTCGTGCCCAAGCGAGTACTGTCTTTCAAACCCAAATTTACTCCGGTAGACTTCCCTCCAGCTATCCCAATGGAGTCAAGCATCGGACTTGGATACGAGATGTCGCCTTCCACCAGCGCCGACGTCAAGCGGGACTCGAGCGGATTCAGCGTCGACTCCGTTGTCGCCACCCCGACATCCATCGCAGATGAAGCTGGCAGCAGCCAACTGCAGACGAGAGGTACAAGTCCCTCGTCCTACAGCGCTCACGGCACTCGAATCGTCAACTTTGGCCACAGACGACCTTCATCCCAGCAGGACACCTCAGAGTATCGCACGGACATTGACGCCACAAGCGGTAAACGCCGGGCATCCGTGCCTGACGCGTCGTATTTCCGCGGCACGTCCACAGCGCTGTCACCAAAGACCTTCGGTGTGCACCTTCCCTCTACCCATCTAGACGATCCAACCCATCTAGATCTACCCACGACGCGGTCCCGACACTCGGCTCACCTCACGTCGACCAGTCAGCGCGAGTCAGATTTCAGAGATTTGTCACCCCATCTTTCAGTCTCAGACCGACGAGACTCGGCTGCTGTCAGCTTCATCAACGACTTCCCCACTCCCCCCATCGCAGAGGCGGACCAATGAGTCGCCTCGACATCCCTCGCGGTCGACACGCGTCGGCGTTCGGTCAGCTAGTCACTGGTCCACCTGGCGCGGGAAAGACCACCTATTGCAATGGGATGCATCAGGTCAGTCTTTCTGTCGCCGGGCTTGACGTACTCTGAGCTAACCGCGAGAAGTAGTTCCTTACCGCTCTTAAACGCCCTGTGCACATCATAAATCTGGATCCTGCCGTTCCCAATCCTCCTTACCCATGCGCCATCAATATATCTGAAATCGTCACGCTCGATGACGCTATGACGGAACACGGACTCGGCCCGAACGGCGCCATGCTGTACTGTGTTGAATATCTGGAGAAGAACTTCGATTGGCTGGTGGAGCGTCTGGACGAGGTGTTGGAGAGGGACGGAGGAGGGTATGTCATCTTCGACACGCCGGGGCAGGTGGAATTGTGGACGAACCACGATAGTCTGAAGAGGATTTTGGAGCGTCTAGTGAAGATGGAGTACAGGGTGAGTTGTCAAACTCCTGGCCGAATGTTAGCTTACGAGTCTAGCTCGCCGCAGTGCACCTCTCCGACGCCCATTATATCACCGACGGATCGAAGTTCGTCTCCGTTGTCCTGCTGGCGCTGAGGGCGATGATGCAGCTGGAAATGCCACACATCAATGTCCTAAGCAAGATTGATTTACTCTCCACTTATGGTCAACTCCGTAAGTCTCTCGTGCCTGGCATGGGAAACATCCAGCTGACCTTCCAGCTTTCGATCTTAAATACTACACCGAGGCGCGTGAATTAGGCTATCTACTCAACAGCCTGGACACAGGGCCAAGAAGCCAAAAGATGCAGAAACTGAATCGGGCAATGGTGGAATTGGTGGAAGAATATGGTCTGGTGGGGTTCGAGACGTTAGCCGTTGAAGTAAGTCATGACCCTTGACTCCATTTTACCACTATCGCTGACAGCAATCAGGACAAACAATCCATGCTACAACTCCTCCGTCAGATCGACAAAGCTACCGGATACATCTTCATTCCCCCACCATCCTCTTCACCTGGCGGCGGGTCCACTGACCTCCTCGATAACGCCTACGCTTTGTTCTCAACTGGTGCAGGGGATGTGCCGGGCTGGGATGTCAGCGACGTCGAAGAACGATGGGGGGAGCGGAAGGGGGAGTGGGATGAAGTCGAGAGAGAGGAGTGGAAACGGGAGCACGAGAGAAGAAGGGGCGATGCCGGCGCGGGGGCTTGAGCGCAAAGTCAGTCAACCCACGGCTCTCGAATTAAAAAAAAAAAAAAAAAAAAAGTACTAGTTGTACATCCGCCTATGATGGCCGTCCGATTCCCACAGTATGTTCCATTTAATTACCTGTTACATTATTAGATGTGTATATGCTTCATGTTACAGATTGACATGCATGACTTTGCTATATCAGGGATCGAATGCGAGCTCCCTCCTGGAGACCGATCGTGTCCGAACGCTTTCGCTCCTACCATTCGCAGATATTTTCCTCCGCGAGGTCTCCGCTAGAGGAATCGCCGCTGTGACACGCTTAGACCACCCATCGCCCTTCAATTCGCCCTCGTCGTTCCACGCAGTTCGTGCCTCGCTGAGCAGAATCGGGCGCACCGTCTTGACATCCAGTCCCTCCAGTCGGCAGGCTTCTTCGAAGAGGCGTTCTTCCTTTCGAATCTCATATATGTGCGATTTGGGCTCCCTGGCACGTCAGCTGATGGATGTACATCGCGGATGCTTCACCCATACTCACCATGTAGCATCCTCGATGCCCCATCGTCTACCTGTGTAGCGATCGATCCCCGTCCAAAGTAAGAGGTACTCGAAGCTCCAATTCGCTATCGCTGTCGACGGCCGATCGCGAGCACGCCGGCGGCTATAACACGTATGAGCTAAGTGTTCTGCGAGACGATTCGGTCTCATTCATGCAGCGGAGGGAACTCACCCTATGATGCGTTTCAGAGTGTACTCATCCTCGTTGACCGAAACATCGACGAGATCTCTCTTACGCTTACAACTGTTGATGTCAGCAAGTCTCTCGCCAATGGACACTCATCGGATTTGAAGAGAAATCCGTCTTCTCTGCTCACCGTAGAATGCAGTCCGGTCGGATACAGCGATTATGGCTGGACGGGTCGACAATCAAACGCTCTCCACCTGTATTCGCATGATCAGATGAGGCCAAGAGGAGTCTAGAATCCATCCAGCTCACCTACACCAGCTACCTGCATGCAATCAGGGCAGATCCAGTCGTGGTACGAGCCTTCCTCATTACTAATTAGACCGGCGCAGTCAAGATGACAACGAGCGGTGCACTAGAGTGACGTCAGCTGCGCAACACCAATCGTCTGAATGCTACGACTCACTAAATCGCACACCACAACTGCCTATTGATATTCATCAGCTTCAATCCCAACGACCTTCTCATTTGCATCTTGAGCTGAGTTCTAGCTCACCGTCGTACCATCTATCGTCGTTGGCACTATCTCGGGCCACACAGCTCCCTCCAGCCTCACCTCTCCTGTGCTTCTCTTGAGCTGAACGGTACCACGAAATCCTGTAGGCTAGGATATTCGTTAACTTCCCTGATGTCTAATCAGTACTACTCTAGAGCTACAGCCTGTGTATCTAAGAAGTATGCATACGTACCTGATGTCTAATCAGTACTACTCTAGAGCTACAGCCTGTGTATCTAAGAAGTATGAAGAAGACAGATAGGTACGAGTTTCGAGGAATGTCTAAGCGAAATTACGATAATGCCGCTGACTCTACGTAAACGCCGTTAGTGGCGGATCCTACAGCACGTAATCCCTCAAAGCGGTAGCCTGTCTAGTGCGCTCCTCTGATGCTTTCTGCCGCCGCGTACGAGCTGGGTTGGACTTTTTGGCGATGGGACCCAAATAGGAGGGGTGCGTGGGGTCGGCGAAGGCGAAGTAACTATCGGGCCGGCCGGCCTGGCTTCTGACTGAGCGCCGACAAGAGGTTGGGGATTCGCTGGTGGCCCCCGAAGCAGGAATTTGAGCATCGCGCACTTCCGGCAGAGCGGATGGTTCCGCAGAGAAAGCCGGAGCGTCTTTGTACCGCAAATTAGGCGGAGTACAATGTGGTATTGCAGATTGAGATCTGCCTGGCCGTTCTTGAGGTTTGTCCTCGAGTGGCGACTGATCTTTAGAGAGGGACAGGGATAACCCGTCCTCCACTTCCATCTCGGTCCCAGACCCGATCCGTATCATGTACGAGCCGGGGTGGTCGAGCGACCCCGCCGGCGGTCGTGGTGGCGCGTACTGGATGGCTGCGATGGACTCGTGCGAAGTCGCCGAGAGATTGTTGGGTGGAAGCAGGATATTGCGTGCCGATGAAGAAGGTACTGATGATCTGGTAGGACCACTGGAGAAAGGAGTCATTGAACGATCCCTTGCATTCGCTATGGCTGAAGTCGGCATTGTCGTTAGCGCTAGCGTCGCAGGCGCGTCTGCGATGTCCGATTCCCCGATGCCGGTGCCATCCCGAGGATCATCGTCACTCACTGCAGCAGGTACACCGTAGTCGAAGCTGCTCAGTTCATAGGAGCGCTGACTGGACGGTTGTTGTATCTTGCGTTCGGCCTCTCGGAGTTTTGAACAGGCTTCGTCTAGCTTGGAGCCCATTCGCTCGAGTGCGCTCTGCTGGCTAATGACGATTTGCTTCATGATCTGAAGTAACGTGTCGTTGAGATTGGACATTTCTTAGTTGTGATCGCTGCGTGATGGCCGTAGAGTCTGAGGAGCGGAAGAGGAAGATTATAGGCGATCGTGACGTGTTGGAATGCGCTCAGAGACTCTGGCTATCTAGTATTAACAGGTGATCGGTCTTGAAGTCAGTCGGCATATAGTCTCGCTGATATGAATATGGCCGGAGAATGCATAAGATAGGGATAATCAATGTCATTATCTTTGCCACCTGCCTGTGTCCATCGTGCGAGGCGCTGTGACCCTCTCGAGCTTCGAGGCGTGGGACCTCCTCATTCCTCGTGCCTGGTGCGTTTCACACTTCCGCCGCGCACGGGCTTCCAATCCTGGCTGTGCTTCGCGCGGGACTAGGAACTGCAGCTGAGGTCGGCATCGAATTTGTACCACACATCGACTGCAGTGATGACTTGGCCGGTAGTGGCCATGTCGGCGCTGGACAGATACACTCGCTTTGCCTGTCAATTAAAACCGCCCGAAAGGCAACTCAAAGCTCTGAGGCCTCGACCAATCGACTCGATCGCGGCAATCTTTCGCCTACTCCTCTTCTTCTCACTGGCGGCATCATCTGCATTCGCTCAGGCTTCCTCTCCATCCACTTCTGCGAGCGGTCCAACTAGAACGCTGTCCATCTCCACTATTCCGGCCATGATCAACTTACCGGCGTTGAATTCCACCCGGCCAGCAATTCAGCTATCCTTTTCTGCCACCTCGGATTTATTCCTCACCTTGAACATCTGCTCACTCGCATCCAACACTTCCCAGATACCTTCGGTACTTATCTCGACCGCTGCCGAGCCAGTGTGGGCGCTCGGTTCCCGGCCGACGACAGATGTGGGATCTGGTGGAACACGAGAAGGCGGGCATAATCTGCGGAGCAGGACAGGGGATCTCTGGAGCTTGACATGGGACAAGGGGTTCGGGAATTGGACGATCCGTGGAATAGGGAGTGGGCAGGTGGCCAAGGTGCTGATCAATCTGGCCAGTGGACCTGAAGGGTCAAGTCGGCCTGTCAGCGGCGTGGGGAATGTCGGCATACAACTGGGAGTTTCTAGTACTGGTAAGTGATACCTTTCTACAAGCCCTTTGAATTAGGCAACCTCCAAGCTAATCAGCAGCTCCGATGCACAGGCTGTCGATCCAACATCCACTTTTGGGCGATACGACTTCGACCACTGCTCTCATCTTCTCTCCAGTCCTACATCTTCTGCCCCACGCTCAGCCCGTCTACCCAAACTACACGCTTCCACCCGCACAACTTCCTCTGGCAGCGATTCCAGCCGGGACAGGCAGTCCAAATCTGACGCTCATCCTTGTTCCCACCGGTTCATCTCCGACGAATGATGGACTCGACAACTCGCTCTGTGCTCTTCGAGCTGCCAATGTTTCGACCGGCAATGTAGCCAATCGCCGGAACGCGGTGCTGAACCGGACCGAACCCATATGGATGCGGATCGGCGGTGAAGAGGGATACAGGGTAGGATGGGGAGCAGGCGATCTGGTACCGGGCGGGGCGAACTACTCGGCCTGGGTCTTTGACGAGGCACGTGGAGAATTGAGCCGTCCTGTCTGGCTCGCGACGAAACAAGGTGAGCTGTCGATTGAGCATCATTGTGCGAGCCTCATTGCTGATATTCCAGCCGGATTCACTTGCCCGCTTGTGCTCCCCACCGCATTCTGTCCCTCGATAGCATACGCTGCACCCCTCTCCCCTGATCCTGACAATTCCTCCCATCCGCTCACCGCCCTTCCGGACAACATCACCTCTCTCATCACTCAGAATCTC
This sequence comes from Dioszegia aurantiaca, assembly GCA_001600655.1. Lineage (NCBI taxonomy): Eukaryota > Fungi > Basidiomycota > Tremellomycetes > Tremellales > Bulleribasidiaceae > Dioszegia > Dioszegia aurantiaca. The sequence goes on along the minus strand of BCKN01000002.1, from coordinate 1,447,374 downwards.
AATTCCTTATCTACGTCACTACTCTCGACAGCCTGTGGCCGCGATCGATACTCATATAGTTCCAGCTGCGCAGACTGCCACGCTGCGTACCGCGATTGGTTGTGCCGAATCCTTATCCCCCGGTGCGGTACAGGGGTACCCTCCTCTTCCACACCTGCGCCGATGGTGCTGTCGCGCACTACCGATAATCCGAGGGTACCAGGTGTACCCCTCGGCGATGACAGCTACGAAGAGCTCCTCCCATGCCTATCTACGTGTAATGCGGTTGATAGAGCTTGTCCCATCAATCTCAACTTTAGATGCCCCTTGCGACGACATGGCGCGGCGAGGAGTTACGCCTTTGTCGGAGACGCGTCGGACTTCGGCGATGGGTCATCTGACATGGGCGTCATAGCGAGCGATATATGGGGAAACGTCTGGTGTAATGGATGACTCGATTGAAAACTAGTAAAAGTTGTAAATTATGCGTCTGTAGCTGCTCTTATCTGTGCTGGGGACGTGAAGTTCGCTCAATAAAGCTACATCCGACAGGCAAAGCGTAGCCAAGGTACAATTGAGTCTATGAGCAGTCTCTAGATCTACGTCCTCTCTAAATGTTACTCAATCGAAAACGAAGCCATTAATACCAGGCCCAACGCGCTTACTTGATCTCCCACTTCCCCACTACCCGCATGCTCTCCTCGTCACCCTTCCTCACCACTTCACCCTCTTGTCCACCTACCAGGTCCCCCACCATGACCCATGGATCCCTACCTCCGCCCCACTTGAGCACTTTCTGCTTGAGGACCTCGCCACCCTCGCGACTGAGACTACCACCCTCGTCGCTATTCGTGAAGAGCGTCCGCCACACTTTACCGGCGATAGCTCGATCAAAGAGGTACGAGTAATATGTCGCGCCGTAACCGTACAAATGACCGAATTGCGTTTGCCAGGCTGTTCCTTCGACTGGCGGTATTACTCCAATCCGCCGTTGGAGCTCTTGGTGTGTTGCAGTGGAGTCAAAGGACGAGAGTGAGGACGCAGAGAGGGAATGGTAGTTCTGGTCCAGGATAGCCATGAGGATCTGACCGTGTGTCTCAAGAGCGGAAAGCGAGCGCTGCTGAGCCTGATGTGCGGCGAGTAGGGGAAGTGGGAGGGATTCGCCGGTTGCGAAATGAGTTGCGAAGAGCGATAGGACCTCCGGAGACGAAACGAAGTGCTCCATTAGGATAGAGGGTAGTTCGACAAAATCCGTTGCGCATCGAGTGCCAGATACGTTATGATAGTCTGTTCGACCAATCATGGCTGGCTAGTGAGCTAAGTCCGCACACGATCGGTATGGACACTTACAGTGTATCGCATGTCCCATCTCGTGGAACAGTGTCTCGACGTCATTCCACCCCAGAAGTGCGGGTCTTCCAGGCTCCACGGTCCCAAAGTCCGTCGTCAACACCACGATTGGCAACTGATATCTCCCCTCCCTACCCCTCATCACGTCTCCCTCAACCTCCAATCCTGGCCCACGACCCTCGTCCCATCCAGGCGGCAGCTTATCTCCAGCCAAATCGTCGTCGTCTACTCGCCGTGAGCAGCGTACAGTGTAGTGAGCTGCGCTTGGCGGTTTCCCTTCACGAGAGAAAAGATCACAGTAAATCACGCCTATGAGCCCCTCGTCTTCGTCCACCACATCCAGTCTGCGAACTGATGGATGGTAGCTCTCGCCAGGGGCGATCGGGGCTGGGCGGAACGATATTCCGTATAGCCTGGAGAAGAGCCGGGAGAGTCCCAGCAGGGCGGATCCGGTCGAGAAGTATGCTGAGATGGGAGACAGGGTAGTAGGAGATATCGACATGAGGTGGCGTTCAGAGTAGTAATCTCTGTCCCAAGCGTGTAAAGGGGCGAGGTGAGCTGTTCCGAATTGGGGAGGGTGATCGATTCCTGTCATCCCGAGCGCCTTCAGACGTTGGAGAGTCTGTACGTCCCCTACTGCCGCCGGACGATGGTGGTCAGCCAGTGACGATAGGAAGCCCATGACGTTCCCTGGCGTCTTGGCCATCTTGTCCACGAGCACTACCTCTGCCCAGCTCTCCTTCCCCAAGACTCCCGCCAGTTCCGCGCGCTGCCGCAACATCTGCTCGAGCACATTCACCCGTTCCTGATCATGCCTTACCCCGCCGACATAGACCAACCGCCGAGCCTCCCCTTCTCGCGCATACCGAGCAATCATTTGCGCCTCCCAACTCCCCGGTGTGACATATCGGCTGCTCCGGTTGCTCAGCCGTCCGCGGGGCAAGGCCGAAATGAACTGGCTTCCTAGACCCGCAAGTAGCTTGTCGGCGTCCGGCAGCTCGATCAGTGGCGTGGGACTAGGTCCCGAGGATGCATAAGAGAGGAAGGTCCGGCCGAGCGATAGGATGGAGTCGGATAATTCGACGATACGCTGTCGGATTTCAGGCGGAAGATGGATTCCTGATTTCTCGAAATCCCGGAGGAAGGTGAGGGCGACTTGAGTTTCTGCTTCAGATAGTGGGATGGTGTGGTTGTGTTCCAAAGTAGCGAGAAGCGACTACAAGTCAGCCACTTAGTCCACACCTTTCTTCGGTAGACGAACCTTGTACAGCCCCTGGTCCGTATTCAGCTCGTTCATGAAGCTGCACAATCTCTCGTAGGCTGCGTCACTCCCATCTACCCACATGCTATCCGGATGTACATTCCGCACTAGCTCGCACATATCTATTACGCCGCATAAAAGATCGCTCAGCCGATCGAGGTTTTTGACTACCAGCCGTAACTCCCGACCGGTAGGATCAAGGGGTGCATCTCGGATCCGCTGGACGATCGCATGACCATGTATGAGTGTCCGCTCCGTGAGTCGAGAGAGCGAGGAGGGGTCGGTGAGTGGTGGAAAGAGGAACAAACCGGTCTTCGATGAAGAAGCGATAGGGGATGAGGGCGAGTAAGGTAGGTCGAAATGAGCCCGAAGGTCGGCGTCGTCTGCCCGCGAGGGCGATGTGGAGAATGCAGGTATTGGCGGTACATGTATAGGATGGTAGGCATCTGTTTCAGTGGACGGGGCGAAAGCTGGCAAGGCAGATTGAGCTCGACGAGGAGTAGCAGATGTGCTGGACAGAGATCGGGGGGTCTGGTGAAATTTTCGGGGTATCGAGCTGGTCGATCCACTTGCTTGAGCTATGAGGTTCCTTACAGCTCTGGCGGACCTCGAGCTCATCTTGTAGTCGAGGATGTGGTTGATGATGAAGAAGCGGAGATACGGTACATGGAGGTACGAGTAGAAAGATTGTCCACCGAGGCAAGTGCAAAAATGGTCATGGGTCGGCTCGTCCCGGCAATCGGTCATGATAGCCATACTATCTTCTAAGCTTGACTTATGTTGGTTGGGAACTCCAGACATAGACATCATAAGATCCTTGTTGACTGCCACCAAGGTCAGGCACCATGTAAGACTAGGAGACAGCGTCAATATGCATCGCGGTCCAACGTACGAGCTTCGCCGCAGCTCAAGCGGCAGTCTACGCTCCTCAGGTCGTGTGACGCGGCTCTTCCTTGCACTCAGAGGCCCGGGGCCTAGATCAAGAACATTGCCTTGCAATTGCGATTGATCCGCGGATCTCCAGCTCCCGTGCCGAGCTTACACGTATCGTCACAGTCGATCGTGAAGTGTTCGGTCAGGGGCACAAACGTCGAGCGGCGGTCATCTACACACGGTGTGATCACCTCTCGCCTTCATTGGCCACACCTCACTGCTTGAGTCAGCTGAGAGGATGTGACTCTGCTAGACAAGGGGGAAGAAGCATACGTAGGGAGCGAGCGATCGGCACTCACTGTGTCGTAAAATCACAGGGGGTGCGATCTCTCATTCGATGGCAGCTTATCCACAGGGGTAACGGATCCCATGAGGGTTCCTCCTCTTTGCCGGCGCCACCCTTCATCGCTCTGGCTGATGTATCAACCATTTTGTTAGCCACTCGCATAGCTCTCGACCCTGCTGATCTCCTCTCCAGAAGTGATCCCCCTCAACCTCCATCGCTCGGACACCCTCGAGCCCCTTCGCCCATGTCCGGTATCTTTGAACACCCGTGAATTGGTCGTTGTCGCCGAACATCGTCCAAATCTTCACCGCTTGGGGACCACCTATCTGGGATCGCGGGGAGGCGGTTCCCTGTCCCGGCTTATCGACTTCAGGGGACATAAGCCCTCTTAAGGTGGTATCGAACGAGCCGGAGAAGTAGGTCACGGCGGGTAAGAAGCTGAGAGGAGGGGAGACGAGCATTATGGAGTGTATCCGGTGGTATTCGTGGATCGACGAGGGCGGGGGCGCGAGTACGGCGGCGATGCAGCCCCATGAGTAGCCCTGTCTCCATTTAGTCATGCGCCCGGCACAATTGTCAAAGCAGCTACTTGGTAAGGCCGAACTTACAAGTCGGCATGCTGTCAGTACAGGCAATTCAGGGCTTCCAAATAGAGCCAAAGCCCACTGCTCGACCGCAGAAAAGTCACCGGGATCGCTTCCGGGAGTAACCCAAGCGGAGGAGCCCTGAGACGCCCCAACCCCTCGGACATTGTAGGTGATGACAGCTGTTGAAGTGTCGGGGACCAAGTGCGTGCATCTGCCAGCCTCGGAGGAGAAGACAGCATCAATGAGGTGATGGGAGAGGACGCTGAAAAGTCAATGTTGATGTTGGTGTGAAAAGAAAGGATGCAACAAACGGATCCAGCATGTTCCCGCCTAGTTTTCCCCATGGATGAGCAGCCGTCACCACTCTCTGCACGCCCAATTGCTTCAGCTCGTCCTGGACGGCGGATGTGAGATCGCTCAGGCGAAGAAGTGAATTGGTCGAAGCCGAGGTTGAGACCAGGTTCGAAAGACCCTCCGATGGATGAACTTGGGGGAGGTACAGGCGCGCTTCAAGCAGTACTGATGAGCTACTCGATGGGATGAGTAGGTGAAGGTGAGGTCGTAGTGTCATCTTCACTCTGCAGGCTGATAAGTGTGGTCGTGGGCATCGATATGTGGTGGATGAAAGGAAAGTTGCGATGGGCGCGGTCGGAGTGAGTGTGAACTTCGGGTTCTTATTGAGCACCTGGCTTCAACGGTACGCACAGTAGCCGTGGGGTACCCTGGGGCCTGAGCAGTCTTCGTGAACTTGGGAACACCTAAATACTTTTGTGATGGTCCAAGATACTGAGTCACAGTTGCACATAATCACTTAGATCGTAGTGCGCGCCTAAGCTGCCGCAGTAAGAGCAGCCTTCTTCGCCGACTTCCCTCCTTTCTGCTTCTTGCTTGCTTTGCTCTCTACTTCAGGGTCTGCTGCCCTCTTCGGTCCGGCAGCTGCAAGAGCAAGGGAGACACCAGCAGCCTGTGCCACGCTCGACGGGCCTGATTGCCCTTGGAGCGTTGGCGATGTGAGGTCCAGGGGTGACCCATCTGAGATGCTCATCGGTGGAGGTATCAGTTCCGGTATGGACAACACCGCCTTGAACGTCCGTCTAGCCTCTAGGTAAGTCAGCTCTGTTCGTTGTCCTCTCTCTCGGGCAGCCCAACTCACGTGCTCGAAGTAGTACCATTTTCCCATTCAGACTCAGACAATCCTTCGCTACATTTGCAGGCATGCCCAACGTAGTCGCAAGGTTGACCAGATCCGCCGGACCTCTCTGGCTTGATGGCCCGCCGCCGGGCCCAGATGACAGGATGACACCCTTCCCGCCTGTAATCCGGACGATCTCGCGGGCGTTCGACATCCAGTTCTGTCGATATCGTCTAGCAGTATCTGGCGGAGTTGAGGGTGGAGAAAAGAGTGCTGCAGCGTAGAGGATCTCAAGCTATCCTATTAGTGCTATTCTGAGAGCGAGAAAGCTCATAGAGCCCTGATAGACGTACCACGACGCCATTTCGCTGTGCTTGCTTTATCTGCTTACGATTAAGGCGGAAATGATATGGTCGTTCATGTAGTGGCAGCGTGATTATAGACAGCTGGCATATCAGCACTAATCAAAGTTGGTGATAGATGGCAGCCAAGATTTGCTCACTTGATTTGGACCTGGATTTGACAGATCCGTGCATGCCAACTGGAGAGCCTTGTCATTGGTAGGCTGGCAAGATATGATATCATAATGCTTGAGAGCACTGGTATTGGCCGCAGTCTATCATTCAGTCAGCAACAGAACCAGTCTCCGTCGAGAAAGACATACTAGAGGGTTTGTTCTCGCGTCATCCAGTCGCACATGATACCTCGTTACCTGTACCAGTGTTTGGCTTCTTGACGGCCCGGCGAGTCCACTCTCAGCATGCCGGCTCGTTTCGCTCGGATGTCTAGGGTCGAGGTGAGGAAACGGCAGCGTCACAAATGGGGAGGGGTGGGCGTGAGCCTCCGGATCTCGGATGATCGTTGGAGCTATGACATTGAACCCAACTGGACAGTAAGCTTGTGTACCATCTTGGCTCTTTCATAGGAGCAGATTAGCTTACGATGACCTGCCAGCCCAACGCGCTTCGCAAATGCCTCCTTCTCTCCTGGTTCAATCCCACTCCAACAGCTCGTCGATATGTTGATGGGATCAGCCGGTGGAGCTTTGTTTTTCCCCTTGTTTTTCCCCTTGGCTATCGTCTCCGCAGCTTCAGGGAGAGGGAAGGGCAGGAACAGATCGAAGTACATGTTGTATGCCCGACTGAATGATCGATGAAAGCAGACGATACTAGGAGCGTTTCAACGGGTTTCAAATTTCTCATTGACAGCGTTACGTAACGTTAACGCTGTCACCCTCCTCTTACAGCCTCGTATCAGTACTCAGTTCCGGCGAGCTTTTGCTCTATCCATTGACCATAGCAGCCATGAGCCGGCGGCGGAGGAGCGGTAGGATGGCTGGCAGGAAGGAACTCCGACCGCCGCCGTAGTATCTGCGGCTTACGCTCGTCAGGCAAGGCGGGATGATCGAAGAAGGCTGCTTCGCCGGGATCTCGCGGATCGATTGACGCCCTGACGCACAGACAGAATCTGATCATGACGAGCTGAGTCTCTCACGAGGAGCACAGACCTCTCCCAATACTGGAACTGCGCGCACCAACCCTGAATGCGACATTCATTCGCTGACAGTCGCCAATCCCACATATCCTGAGCTCTTCAATCGTTCCTCTGCATGTTTTATGGCCTCAACATCCAGCGCTCCATGTACAGCCCATCCAGCTCCGCATCACACGAGGCCAGCTCATACAAGACCGCAAAAACTCACTTCTCGTCCGGCTCAGATCCCCGCTACAATCTCATCGATCAGCAAATGCAATCCGGGGCGCCTGGTCGGTCTGCAGATGAGTCACCCTCGTCTTCATCCAGGTCCAATCCGTCGTCCGCACCAAGCTCTACCGGCTTAAATTACCCACTCGGGGCAACGGCCGGCGACGCACACCCCCATCTTCAGTGGATGCTTCAAGCTCTCCTCACTCACTGCACGACAATCGAAACATTAGAGAGCAAGGCGGATCAGGTTCTTGCTTCAGCAAATCGATTGAGCTCCATGCTGGGAGGGACGCGAATTGAGGAAGGGGAGTGGCCTGTAGGTAGAGAGACTGGTGAGATGTTCGCCAGAAGGGTGGATGGGAGCTCCGGACCGAAATCTAGAATCGACACCCCTCCCTCACACCGTCACATGTCTGCAGAGGCCTTGTCCGCCCTCATCACTGCACACGCTAGCAGGGTTTTGGAGGAATCGCCATCAAGTACGTCTACTCTGAGGTGAGCTGCCTGAAGTCTTGTCAGATCCGGCCTATCGTAGTGGTCTCGAGCTAATAGCACATAGCGAATCATCGAGGGATGCATCCTTCAGGCACCGTCAGAGCGCGAGTAATAGGTCAGTGGCATGTCGCGGTCCGGCTTACCCGCGGACAGTGTGCTGACTCGTGACATAGTGATATTGCATATGACTCAATGAGTAACATTGGCGAATCACCCAAAGGCAGTCCAACGGATACCTATGAAATCGATTGCATCGTGGGGTACGTCTCGGCCTCGTACTAGATGATCGTATCATACGCTCATGGGCTAATGGTCACGCAGAAGGAGGTGTATCAGGCGCGATGGTGCTACGCGCGTATTCGAATACCTGGTGAAGCGGCAGGATCACTCCATCTCGAAAAGCATGTGGTGAGTTCCCACCAGCCACCCCACTACGATCGGACGACGGCTGAGTAAAACCATCAGGCTTCGCGGAGAATCGATCCCGGACTATATTGATCACGCCAATCACTTCCTTCGGCAATGCGAGGCCTTCCTCGTCAACACGAGATATCGCGTCGCTCTGCTTCCTGAAGCACAGGTTCACTGGGACGAGAAGGGAGTGAAACGTAGGTAGCGCAACAGTCGAATGCGGAGACCCCTAGCTTATCGTCTGGATCTGTCAAGTGATTGTCGATGGCTATGCCTATAAGAGAGACCAAATGTGACGTGATAGTTCATAGATACAAAAGCCCAAGATTACATGTATGATGTGAAATGTGAAACCTCCATTCCCTCTTGCTATATCTCGGATTGATATGATGTCTCTTCTCTATTGTCCGACATCAATCTCCAGAACTCGAGTAGGAGGAGATATGTATATGACTGCATATCCGACATCCTAGCCGATTCAGCTTGATTCAAAAGGCTATTCAGAATCGTGACTCACCTCCATCGTTCCTCGGTGAATTTGAGACCGTTCGCTGCAATTTCTCGAGCTAGGTCATCGCGTCCTGCCGTAGACCCATCCGGTGCGCCCATGAAGAAGGCGAGAATGTCGCTGCATGCGTCAGCTCCGAATCTGCGACGGCGACATGTTCTTTGACTCACTACATGTCGGTGTAGTCCAGTTTGAGTGGGACGTAATGATACCACGGAATGAGCATTTCGCTATGCCATTCGGGCTAGACTTATCAGCGCGGCGAACTCCTTACGAACGCTGTCACTCTGCCCCACTCACGTATAGTGTACTTTTGAGTACAACGTTGTTGCCAGCTAATAATCGCCTGAATCTAGAACTCCAACCGTTACTGCTCTGATTAGCTCATGGTCATCGCATTTTTTGATCTTCGAGGTATCTGAACTTACCCGTCTACATCAATGACGAATTTGTATCGCGTAGCGTCCTCCTTCCTCACCAGACCCATAAAATCAATCTCACGCGCCATTTCATCGCAAGTCCCATCAGTAGTGCTACACTATTCCCATAAGCCAACAAAAGACATATGATGGAAATTTTACAAATCAAGACGTACTTGATTTGGTTTACCGCTCAATCCCACGTCCAACCATGCTTCATTAAGATCTTTCACTTTCCACGGCTCATTCACCAAACCAGACCCTGCTCCCCTGTCAATGAGAACCGACACCGTCTCGTCCGACACGTTGTGAGAAAACCAGTGCAGTCGTTCTCGCTGAGATTGCCGCCATTGCGTTTCTTTACTGTGGAATAGTCCTGTGGCCGATCCTCGCTAAATGAGTCAGCTTGAATCTCCGTCTGATCTTGCAAGACTATCCACTGACCCAGAACACCTTCTTCAGGGTCTTATCTTCCCATTTGACGACATCTACGACCTCTGCCTTATCAGCGTGCCCCTTGGCGTGTGGGAAGCCTTTGATATACCATGGACACCATCAAGCGGGACGCCGAGGATATCAGCATTATGTGTCGACCGACAAGCGGCCACGCTCGGCACAAGTGCAGCCGCGCCGGCCGCACTGTCGAGCAGTAGAGAGTGATGCTGATGGGTAAGTATCGAAACTTTAATCTTCGACTTACATATTGCATCAGATCTGGGTTGTAGCAGAAATCCGCCGCTTTCCCAAAGTCCGCTATGAACGTCTTGTCTTTAGTCGGGACAGAAAGAACAGCCTGGTCGCCCCTGATACCCGCAGCAGCGTCAAGATCGTTGAGTACAACATCGGTATTGGACTTTTTGAGCGGTGCACCTTCAGGACATGCCCATTGCCTGTCGATCAGCTGGAGCCCCAGTGAGACAAGGAATGACTGACCATCCCCAAGTCCAGCGCATGGCTTGCTCCGCTTTGTGCAATTGACCCTTCGGCCATTCTTTCAAAGACCTCCCGAGAGCCTCGCTCCGCTGTCTGAAAGAGTTGTGGATCATTGATACAGGTCCGTCAGCTAGGGAAAATGCGACTTCGAGTGGTGGATCCATGATGAAGAATGACGGCGGCATGTGGGGTAGTATCGGAAGGATCAAATTAAGGGTGTTGCTGAGGGGGTATCAGCTCAGCCACCATATTACCCATACGCTGGTACAACAGCAGCAGTCTTGAGGAGAGAAAGAGAGGCAAGAGAGATTCGAAACTCACTTGCACCGCCATGTCCAAGCTCCGGTACCGTCCACCACCACCCTGCCCTTCCCTCGCTCGTCCGCAGATTTAGGAGACCACTCTTCTCCCTTCTTACATGCCGTGCCCTTGTCTCCCGTACCGTCCGGAACGAATCTGAGTGTAAAGTAACCCTCCTTGGCGCGAAGGTCCGCCACTCTCTCTCGGAGTATGCTTGCTGGGATCGACAAGAAGGCATCGAATGGTCTATGTGCGAGGGGGAGTAGCTGAGGTACGGGTGGAGGATGTGGTTCAGGTGAAAATTGAGTGAACTTGTACCTGCCATCGTAAGCTCAAACGGCGCTGCCCCCAGTATTGAAGCTCTATTGGACATACCAAGTTTCATACCCCTTAGGCGGCCTCAACCCAAATGCTCGCTCATACTCATCCGCACTATCCTCAACGGACTTCACCTCCCTTATATGCGCCTCTATACCCTTCGCTATTCTCCTCCCTCTCTCTATCAACAATTCTATCGGGTGCTTCTCTCCTGCTCCCCCCGAATGGGCCGTCAGTCCCCTCACATCAATCTCGATCCCGTCCTCGGATATCGTCTGTTTGATAGGTGCAGCTTTTCGGCCTGACGCAGTCTTTGACTTCTTCTTGGCCCTAGGCGGAGAAGGGACGAAGGCTTTATGAGGTCGGGTAATCTGTTTACCACCCTTGCCAGATTTGGGAGTCTGAGAGGTGTTTTCGAACGCTGAGGAGGGCGCAATGAAGATGAAATGGAGGGCCACAAGGCAGGCTACGGCTAGCAGTACCGCTGCTGGGCGACTGAGCCGTAGCATGGCCGATGTGCAGAGAGGGGCGCCTGTGGTTGATTGTAGTATGAAGCTGCACCTTCTGAATCTTGATCCGGAGGCGCCGCTACCGTCGGACCCCCGGAACCCCAGCTAAGTTCCCACCCGTATATGGGTCGGCTCCATGACGAGTTGCATCATTTGCGCTCACACGAGCCGCTGCATATTCAAAGGCGTACAGCATGATCATCGGCCCTCTACGCCAACAAAGCCTGCTTTGCCCCCCTCGGCCCTCTCCACCTCCACCCTATGAACCCCAACTTCCTCCGTAATCACCCCCCTCTTCAGCCCTGCCATCTCATCTTCTTCAGGCAAGTGCCGCCTGTGGATCATCTCGGCGTGTGGAGGCCGCCCGAGCTTCCTCACAAAGTGCGCGTGAGGTATGATGGGCTCGACGGGGGCGTGCGAATGGATGGCGGCGGCAGGTAAGGGGGATGCGATGGCTTGCGAGGCGAGGAGCGAGCACAGGACCAGGAAGACCTGGGTATGTTGCATGTTGAATTGATGAACGCTTCGTTTGTGGTCTGGTGAGACTGGCTTGTTTTCGCGCTGCAATGACCGTCTGCCTGAGATGTTAGCAGATGAGAGACCAGGTCTCTCTCAGACCTGCATGTATAGCTAGAGGTCAGGGTCAGGACGAGCTGAGACGCGTACCGATGGGGATGATGGACTGAAAGGAGGCAGTGGCTTCCAGGGGTTCCGACTTGGACATGTACGCACAGGTGTATTTTAAAGTCCCTTTGACCTGCCCAAACGTGCGGCACAAGTCAGCTAAGCGATCCCGACGGAATTGGACTGATGCAATTGTCCAAACTCGAGATCCAGAGGCAGCGTCACAAGGCGAGTTGAGTAAGGCCGATGAAGGATCCCGAGACTCTCGCCGTGCCAGACTCCGCTTGCAGTTGGCACATCCCTCCACGTATGCCCAGCCGATGCATACGCCTCGACTACAACACAACTCCTAGGTTCCAGATCCCCTCTCTGCGATTCCGACAACTGCGCTTAGGTAGCACGAGCGGCCATGCGCAAGTTCTGCTCGAGGTTACCCTTGGGCTTGAGGAACTACAGTAAATCAGCACGAATTTCTTACAAGCTGTACACGGGAGTGACTTACCTGAACGTAGCAACCGTCGTTGATGACCTTCTTGTCACGCTTGAGCTGCTCGTAGTCGGCCCTGTCGAGCGAAGTGAAACCCCACTTCTTGGAGACAATGATCTTCTGTCGTCCGGGGAACTTGTACCGGGCACGACGGAGAGCCTCAATGATGACGGCCTTGTTGGAGTCCTTGCATCGGATAGACATGATGACCTGGCCACTGATTTGTGAGCGCGGTTCTCCCCTTCAACGAGAGATATGGCGTACATGTTGACACGGGCGACGGCGCCGTATGGTTTACCCCAAGCACCTCGCATACCCTGTTGCAGCCTGATGAGTCAGCACCTATACCTGTCTGGGAAAAATCCAGCTAAACTCACCGATCGGCACCGGCACAACTCAACATCTTGTTGATTCGGACAATGTGGTAGGGGTGGAGACGTATCCGCATGTGGAAAGCGTCCTTGCCGGACGTCTTGACGACATACTTGTTGGCGCAAATACGGGCGGCCTCGAGAGCTTCGGAAGAAAGCTGCTCGTACTCGTCCGACACCAAGTGGCAGCAGAAGGGGAAGTCATCGACGGATGCACGCTTTCGGCCGAGATCGTAGATTCTGATCTTGGGCTCGGGGACACCACGGTTGTACCTCGACTTGGGGAAGCTGTCAATTGTCAGTTGAATTTCCAGAGATGTTTACTAATCCGTAATACCTGAATGACTCACGGCTTGTTCTTACAGTACCTGTAACAGCATGCGGGACGACGACCCATCTTGGATACTGACGAGTCAGCTTGAGGTCCTTACTAGTATAGATCCACCATAATCCCTCATCGACAATTGCTTGCTCAGCAACTCCCCATCTCCCATTACCGTCTCTCTATCCACTCCCTGCTTTCCTCGTTGCCTCCTCCATGTTCGTCCCCTTCTTGAGTGCACCGCAGCGCCCTACAGTCGACGAGGCGTAACTTACAATATCTCGATGGTAAGGATGGAAGTCAAGAGTATTCGCTACAACTGATTTGTAACCCAGCAGCCAACCGCCAGCGACTCGTCTCGGATCCGAAAGGTTGCATGACAAAGGCTCGTCCCGGAGTTTAGTCATCGCGAAACTACAGGTGGAGGTGTGGCACTTTATATTCCCGCCCGGTCATCACCGCCAATACTCCCCCGGGACTCGTGACCAAGATCCGAAACACACATTCATTGACCCGATGCGGCAACTCCCATGATCCGACCCGCAACTCCGACCGAAAGACAGACAGAGAAACTCCGCCCAACACATTTCGACTCCTTCATACCTCAGCTATCCTCCACCGCCCACTTCTAATCATTATGCTCAATCACGAGACTGACCTTATCCAATGCCTCGCAAAAATACAGCCCGCAGGCTACGTTTGCCTCATCCTGCCCTTCACCCCGTCGCTTCTGCTCGATCCCACTCCACTGCTCTCAACGATATATCAAACCGTCGTGGCTTTGCCTGCCACACGGATAGTCGTCTACTTTGCCACTCCTCCAGCAGATACCATGTCTCATCCCGAACAGCTATACGACACCCTGCGGCGAAATCCGCGGGCGAATTGGGACGCATTCCAGCGATTTCTGGCTGAGGTGTACGCTACGCTTTCGGCTGGGCAATGGGCTTGCGATAAGGTGCTTCTGAGTGTTGAAGTGCGATTCTCTCAGATGATCGAGGCGCTGGAGCAGCAACTGTGGCGCGAGACTGATGTGATACTGCACCTTGAGGGCAAGTGCACTCGCATTCCACACAGTGGTCGGTCGCTAATAAGCAGGCCACGAAGCTCTGCTTCCTTCAAATCTACCTCCATACCTCCCTATCCACTCAATTCCTTCGCCCTCGTTCCCATCATCTTGCTCTCCTACCTACTTCTCCCCACCCGGCCCTTCCCCGGGCCCGGACGTCGTCGCGCTTGGAGGGACATTCGACCATCTGCACGCAGCCCACAAACTCTTACTTCACCTGGCACACTTCCTCGCCCAACAGAAAGTCATCGTGGGGGTGATAACCGACTCCCTGTTGGATTCCAAAACACATAAAGAGCTCATCCAGCCAACATCGGGAAGAATGGCCAACGTTGAGAAGTTCATGTTTGACCTGAGCACGGGTGAAAGTCCGAGCCTTGAATTGGACATTGTGGAGATATTTGATGCGTTCGGACCGACCAGGAACGACCCGGACATACAGGCGTTGGTTATTTCGGACGAGACAAGATCGGGGGGTCAGGCGGTTAATGATCTAAGGAAAGAGAAGGGGCTGGGCGAGTTAGAGATTTGGTGTATTGGTGTGATTTCAGCGGGGAGTAGTACGGGCTCAGCATCAGATGGTGGCAGGGGCAAGAGAGCGGGGTCTCCTGGCAGGGAGGTCTATGGAAGTGGGAGTAGTACGGGGTCTGGAATACTGAAGGGCCTGGACGAGAAGACGTTGAAGGAGGTCAAGATGGGTAGTACGGCTGTTAGGAAGTGGCTGGCGGAAGAGCGGGATCGTGGAGAGGGCAGGAGACGAGCGGAGGGAGTCTCAGGGGAAAAATGGACTTTCTGCTGAGTTTTGTAGATCAACTTGTAACATTGAAGAACGCGTTGTACTTTCTTGACAGAAATTGTAGAGTAGTGCATGCAGTGTCCGTAACTGCTGTCTAAGTCGTCCGGTGTTGTCGTTGCCGATGCTATCTATAGTCTCTATGCTACCTATGTGAATACAACCATCGTAATCCCCACCAGCCCTTATATCCCCACCCTTCGCTAGTCCACGCCCAACTCTCTGCTCGAGTCCATCGTTATATCCGTAGCGAGCATAAGCGACTCTGGCTTGAATGGCCACTTGTAAAACACATCCACCACCCTCGCCCATTGATCATTCGTCAAATCCTTGACTTTGACATTTGGCTTGACAGGTGTTCCTCTCCATCTCTTCTCATGCCCCTCCTTGTCATCCGCAAACCTCGGCACTAGGTTTTCCGCTGCGAAGCCTAGATTCTTGGCTGCCTCTCCGATAGGCTGGACTTCACGGATGAAGCAGTTTCTCAATACGTAGTCCCATGCGTCTTTCTGCGACGGGAGTATGGGGGATGTAAGGCGAGGAGTGAGCATGATGCCCATTAATGCCGGGCGGGAAAGAGGCGTTGAGGAAAGGGAGGATCCGATGGCGGGGAAGAAATCAGTCGGAAGTGTTACGGTTGGCGGATGTGACCATTCGCCCTCTGTAGGATCGACAATATGGGGGAGGGAGCCAAAGATAGGCGTCGAGGTCGTGCGTTTGCCGGCTTTGTCGACGTTCGCTACATGGTGATGTGGAGTCATAGGGCGGCGGTAGAACAGGGCGGAAGTCATTATGGATAGTTTACAATTGATCATTTCGCGAGGTCGAGCCATTATGCGCTGAGACGTTAGCAATGTACGTCGCAGATAGTGAGGTAGACTTACGTCGTACAACCCCTTGCCACACAGAATTGCTAGCCTCACTCTGCCCCACTGCCATAACCACTGCCGACCGTCTTCTCCGCCCACCGCACTCCCAATCCACTGCGCGAGCAACTGCTCCCCATTCACACCATCGGGCATAGTGGCCACCACTGTTATATGAGGCGGTTCCGCCTCCCATTCTCTTCTCACTGATGCCCCCTGAGATGTGGTTTCCAGGCCTGAAGACGTTACGGATAAGTATGGCTCCAGAAGTGGATCATTGAGGATAGTAGGTAAGGTTGGCCATCGATACGCGGATGATTCAGACAGGATGAGGTTTGAACGATGAGGAGATCGTACGAATGGAGTGAAGTGGAGTTGGGTATGGTCGGCGACGGCGAAAGCTTCGAATTTATGGGCGTCGAGGGATTCCGCGTCTGATGGACTGCCGGTTGCCGGGGGAAAGCTCTGTGAGGGTGAGAGCGATTGTTTCCTCGATGGAGTGATAGGTGTAGGGTAATCGAAGGCATGTTCCAGCATTGACAGGCTGGGTTCAGAAACGACGACCACGGCAGGTTTGATGACTTCGTTCGCGGGCTCATCAATCGTCGACGAGCCTTTATTTGACCGTCTGAGCATAGCCTTCAGGCGCCGGCTTGAACTATCGGGTATAGCCTCTCTTGGCCAGGACGGCCACTTCGCTAGCTTGTCCCCCGTGCCTCCATTTCCTTCGAGAGGCACATCTTCCGCTCCTTCACTGGACGTAGAGGCTTGAGTCTCATCCCACGATTTCCACGCATCGG
Organism: Dioszegia aurantiaca; assembly: GCA_001600655.1. Taxonomy (NCBI): domain Eukaryota; kingdom Fungi; phylum Basidiomycota; class Tremellomycetes; order Tremellales; family Bulleribasidiaceae; genus Dioszegia; species Dioszegia aurantiaca. The sequence goes on along the minus strand of BCKN01000002.1, from coordinate 1,430,914 downwards.
CATCATCCACCCCCGCACCGCCCTCTAGGAGACTCCGCGTCAATTGCCCCGGCCCAGGGTTGACCTCAACAATCACCTCGCCTGGCCGGATCCCGATTTCGCGCACAAAGGCATCACAGTGCTCTTTCCTCGTTAGGGAGACGCGGTTGCGAAGTACCCACGCCGGGTCGATATTCGAGTTGGCAAGGAAGCGTCGGGGAAAGTACGTCAGCCAGGTTGAGCCGTGCGGCAGTGGAGGCAGGTGAGGGAGGGGTGGTGGTCGAGGTGGCATCTGATGAGCAGATTACGAGATGGTACGAGGAGAGTGCGTAGGAGGTGCGCACTGCATCCGAATATGGCAAGTATCGCTGGAGGCGAGTGCAAGTGGAGGTGCTGAACATTTTTGGCTGGAGGCTGGGTGGAGTTGCCGGAAGAGGAAAGTTACGACGTCGTGCCTGAATGCTCCCTCCCACAAATTGGCCGGGAAAGGAATGACGCTAAAAGATGCTGGTTTCATCTTGTCAACAACCCTTTACCATTGTTCATATCCCTCACAACTTGCACATCGGCACTGCATATCGTGCTGCCTGTGAAGCGTATCGCTCTTATTCGAATCGAAGGCCGAAAATATTCCACTCGCAGGGAGAGGTGTGACTGAAACAACGGTAAGTTCTCTCTCCCCTTGTCCCTCCTCTTTGTCCGGCCCGAAGTCCAAGCGCGGATGGCAAGTCAAAAGCTTGATTGTCATTTGTTGCCATGCTTCAGAGCTAGAGCTTCACGACCGGGTTATCTCTCCGGCAGGGCGGCAGAGGAGGGCGGTTACGTCGCGAGCTGTAGCTGAACGTCCCACGGCCAGCGAATCGCTTCCATCGTCCTGCATATTGATCGGGGGATTCATCAGAGCCGATTCTTTCACCTTACCTGCTGCCTCTGTGAAGAATTTACTCGTCAGTTGCGCTTCGTCGCCGTTCGCAGTAGTATACCAGTCACTCCGCAAGACATGCTGATAGGATAGGTCCCACCAAAGACTGCGCAACCATGAGCGGTACGCATACTACCTATACCCTGAAAGTCGGTGCTCATATCTCAGACTACCAGCTTTCCGAACCACCTTCATACCTCTCATCAGCATCTGCGAACGCCCTCATCTCCGATATTCAACCCACCACCATCCTCCCTAAAACCCTACATCACGTCAATCTCTTCCTCGATGAGATCCTCTACTCTTTATTAGCCGCATCGGAATCCCTCAACCCGGGAGAAATCCGCTCATCAGGCGTTCCCGCCGTCTTCTCAGCGGACAAGTCGGGCGAGTCGACGGCGATCCGATCGTTGGGCCGGAGTGCTGTCGGCGAAGCGGAGTTGGAATTGCGGTCTTGGGTCGAGTCAAATGGATCGTTGAAGGAGGGCTTTGGACGGGATGGCAAGGGCAATGGAATGAAGAGGGAAGGGTTTGCGCTGCAGCAGGCATTTGAAGTGATGCGGGGACGATGTGAGGAGTTCTCGGTGGGTCTCGTCCATGAAAGACTGATGCGAAGGGTGTGCTGATAGTTCTAGACGCTAGCTGGAGAGGATGGTCCGAGAAAGAGCATAGAGAATCAGCGAATGGCAGCGTGGGTCGCTGCTGGAGGCAATGGCGAAGATGTCGTTCTGTCCCCTGCAGCATTGTACATCACTGCCATCTTAGAGTACGCTACCTAGCCCATACTGCTGCTTGCTGGAGTGTCCCAGCTAATACAACAGGCACGTATGTGAACATGTCTTGGCCGCTCTTTCTCGCGTAGTCGGCAGAGACTCCGACAACACTGCCGCTAGCCTTGAAGACCTCTTCACTGCCGTAGCAGAGGACGATGGAATCTGGGGCTTTTTCAAGCGGATGCAGGGTGAGCTTCCTTGTGGTCGTCCACTATATCCACAAGCTAACTATGCAGTCCGAGTCTCACTTGAAGACGCCATCAAAGCCCGTCAAAAGCGCGCCCATCCCAATCGACCCTCAGATCGAGCAGTCAGCCGCGGTCTGCCCAACTCTGGCTCTCAAACATCCCTCATTCCCTCCTCATCCTCCGGTGCAATCCGAGATCAAGACACCACCAAGAAATCCTCTCTCCCACCCTCTTCATACGATCATCCTCGTCCGTCATACGACACGACCCGCTCCGTCATTGCCGGTAATGGAACTTCCGGCATGTCCAAATCGCCCTCCATGTCCTCCACTGCACGGTTTGGGCCGGGTATTGGTCCCTCCCGAGATTCACATACGCGCTCAGCTAGCGTGTTGAGTGCTAATACGCGGAATATGCTTGGTGCGTATAATGATCAATCGGACGCTGGAAGCTTTGTTGGCCGATCGAGGAGAGATGAGGAAGACGATTTCGACGCACTGGTGGCTAGTGGAGAAACTATGAAAGTTAGCTTGACACCTAGCAGGTTGAAGAATTTCGATGTGAGTTGCTCGATAGCCGTCGTGCGCAAAACCAGAGAACTGATATAGCCAGGCTGGGCGAAAGAACCAATCGCCTAGTTCCAGTCAAGCTGCTGCTCGACAGAGAGATCGTACATCCGGAGGCAGTCCTGCTCGACAAGAAGAACTACCCCCTCTTCTCCCTCGGTCTGGAGGCGCCAGCTCGAGAGGCCCGGGAGATACTCCACCTCGGCCCCCGCGCGCAACCTCTTTTACCACCCGAGCGGGAACGGGGACTAACGGCACATCAGCCGCCGCTGTCGCTGCTCAGCCACAGCCGACCAGACTTCAGGCTCGCGGGGCCTCCATCGTAGCGGAGCAGGAAGACTCGGAGGATCTTACGGATGATGCAGATCTTCCGTCTAAAGCTCGGAAGTCCAGCGGAAGAGAAAGCCTGGCGGAGCTATTGGCGTCGACGGGTCCTGCACGGTCTCCCAAGATGGAGTATGACGATGCGGGCGGGGAAGTCAAACGGACAGTCCCGGCTGTTATTCTCGGCTCGCCACCTCCAAAGTTCGACCATATCCCCGAGGGCCCGTCTAACTCTGCGCCGGACGCACAGGACGTCCGAGGTACGGTCAATCGCCCAGCACGCCAAAGTGTCACTGCAGACACGATGGACAATGTCAGTCAGGAACGGAAGAGATCTGCGACGAGAGATATGGCAGATGTCTTCAATGATGGACCGCCTAATTCGGCCCCTGCTCCTGCTCCGATACGCCGAACACCCCCCTCGGCTTTCCCTTCCACTATGCCAGGTTCGAATGGTACCTCGAAACCCAAAACACCCGCTCAGGAAATGGCGGACTTCTTCAACAATGCCCCGGCACCCCCTTCTTCGTCTTCTCCACCGATGCGATTCGGCGCGCCGGTCGAAAACCTTGCTCCGGCTCCGGCTAAGAAGGGGTTCAAGGGGTTCATCGCTAAGATTGGGGGTGGAGGTGGTGGGAGCTCCAAGAGGAAGGGAAGTGCAGATTTCACATCGGAAGGAGCTGGCGCGAAATCCGGTGGTATAGGTCAGGGTCAGGAAGCCAGGAGACAGAAGAGTATGGCCAACATGAGTACGTCTGGTCCGTCTGGGTTGGGTATTTCGAGCTTTGACGGAACAACCAAAGCCAGCTCTATCGCGGATCAGTATCGCACTCAACAGCAACGACCACCGTCTGTCGTTACTCGAACAGACGCTGCTCTACCTCCTATCCCTACGGCCGCTCCTGCCTCAGCATCGGCGGATCTCCCTCCTCTCACCCCGTCAACGATTTCCGCGCAGCCCACAATGCCCACGGCTCAAAAGAGGCTCTCTCAAACAAGCATCTCGGGATCAACTACTGCTCCAACCAATCTTGGACGTAAATTGTCCGTCCGCAAGCCGGTTCCATATGCCGATACGGGCCGATCGCCCGATTCGCCCCATTCACCAACACTTGCCAATCTCCCCTCTCCACCATCACTTGCGAGGTATCAGGATAGTCCACCGCTCTCGATGTCGCCGAGCGGCAGGGGCGCGCCGAGGAAACCATCTACGGTGGATGAAGATACAGGTTTGGATACCTTGCCGGACCAACCTGCTCCGCCCGTCTTGGAAAAGGAGACGGAGGCGGGTTCAGGTGCAGCGACGGTGGCGGAAGGTGTGGCAGTGCGGTCGTTGAGGGAGGAAAAATCGATTGATCAGCTGAGCTTTGCGACTGCCCGAGAGGGTCAATCCTCGGGTGATGAACGAGGAGTAGATGAGGAGGCAGTTACTCCCCGGGTTCAGAATGGGGTTGTCCTTACTGGTGGGGAAGAAGTCAGTGTTGACTCGGTACCGGAAACAAGGGAGGAACCCGAGAAGATGGTCAACGGGGATGCCGCACTGGACACCGTACCCGAAGCTGCGGCCACTAGGGATCAAGTCAAGTCCGATACAACCGATACAGCCCATCCCACTTCCGATCCAACTACCAAGCAGGCTCTTTCAAGCCAACCCTCTATTCCACTTGCCGATCTCCTCCCCCTTCGACATCTCCTAAACGGGGCAACTTCGGTCAAAGAATGTCAAATGCTCTTATCGGCCATCCTATCACAGTGGGGTGTACCCCCTCTCGGATCAGAAGGCGACGCAGGCAAGGTTGATCCGGAGAGTAGGATCGCTGCGTGGTTATTGGCAGGCAGGGATGGACCGGTGGGGGACGGCGCAAAGTCGGAGGGTCATGAGAAGTTGGCAAGCAGTGAAGGGACAATAGTGGCTGGATCTCTTGGGAAGGAGGGCAGAGTGGAGGAGGAGGAGGGCCTGAGTGTTACCGGGGTCATTGAAGGGTTTAAGAAGGTTGCTGTTGAGGGCATCAAGGATATCGGGAAGGTGTTCTAGGGATTCTAGGCGGATAGGGGTTGGTATCTACATGTTGAACTATCTTCTTATAATGCAGCAAACACTGGCAGCGTCCTCTTGACCAGCTGCAGGTATGAGTCGCTCTTAGGGGAGGCATTGATTGACAGGTATCGTGCGTTGCCTGGGCTGTCCGATAACCAGAAAACGGGCTAACTAGCTATCACTCCAGGTGATTGGCGTGCTTCTCCTAGTGTGTTGCACGCGTTCAGCAGCAACAATCCGCGGAGATGAACGTCTCAAACAATGCATACGATGCGATTATCACTTCAACATGCCTTTTGGGTCGTACAAATCAGCTACAAGCGTCGACTAGAAGAGTTTCAACCTAAATATTACAAGTTCTCTCAACCCCAAGACTCATAAGGTTTTTCGTACTACATATACACATCAACTCGGCACAGCCGAGTTGTGCACACTCATCCGAACTTCGTTCCGCCATCGTGTTTCATCTCGTTCATTCGTGTCGTCGCATCATGCCGAGCCGCGCTTGGCCCTGCGTACCGAGGTGGAGGGCGTGACAGACAGAGCGGGCGGGGGAGGTGGTGGGGCACCGAAGCGATATGCCCTGTCCGCCATGGCAGGTGGTGGTGGTGGTGGGCCCATGTTACCGATTGGGCTCCGACGGCCAACAGACGCTGTCATTCCATCCCACATTGTCCTGAACCCCTTGGGCGCGGATTGCGATTCAGGGATGGGTACCGACATCATTTCGGGAGTCTCAGGGGGCGTAGGCAGGTGTTTTGGGCGCCGAACATTGCGAAGCCATCGGTGCTTTTCGACTTTCTCAATGCCCCATCGGCGCGTGGGATCGGGACGGAAGATCTTCTCCATGAGATCCCGAGCGCCCTCGCTTGTCGGTTTCTTCAGCTTGAACCGCCCAGCGAGCGCGAGCGTCTTGTCGGGGAAGGGTTGCTCGCCAGTGAGGAGAATAGAGAGGATGATGCCGATGGACCAAATGTCGCAGGGCGAGGCGTGATACCATGAACCCTGGATAACTTCGGGCGAGGCGTAGCTGTATGTCCCACGGAAAGAGCCGTAGAGGTTTGGTGCTTGCAGGCGATCTTCTGCGACCGCCGAGCCGAAGTCAATGATCTTGACCTGGGATGTCAGCTGCGCAACGCAAGGAAGCGTCGAAGTTGACATACATTGAGGTATCGGTCAATGACGATATTCTCATCCTTGAGATCACGGTGATATATCCCCTTGCCGTGGAGATAGGACACGCCCGATACTGCCACGTCAGCTGATGGTCCCATCATAAGGATGATAAACTCACCAATCTGCTTGAAGATCCACTTTGCCTCCTCCTCTGTGAAGCGAACGCTCTCGACTGCTTCGAAGAGATCATGACTTGCTCGCCGGCCCATGCGGGGGCGAGCGATTGTTCCGTCCGGGTTCGACATGTGCAAGTCGAATGGATTGATCTCGGCGGTTCGGACGGGGGAGATGGGCGAGATGAGAGGTGAGGGTGAGCGGTGAGCTGGGGTCTGCAAAAGGGAAAGACGGCGTCCTGGGTCGGTGTGAGGTTCAGGATGTGATTGTTGGAGCGTGTGATCATCTGACCATGGATCGCCGTGGAGTTCCTGGACCTGGGAGATCAGCTTGGTCCAGCGCACGGCAGGAAGAGTCAGCTCACCATAATGAAGAATCTCTCATCCTCGAACAGATCTACCCAAGCGATGATGTTTGGGTGGTTGCAGCCCCTCAGAACCCAGCTCTCCATCGGCTCCCCATCTACCAGCGCATCCTTGGTCTTCTCCAGCCTCTCCTTGAAGATAAACTTGACTGCTACCTCTCGTCCCATCTCATTACCCCGGCCAGTCATGTTGGCTGAGCAGACGAAACCGAATCCGCCAGATCCGAGCTCATCAGCCAGGATGTACCGCCTCAGAAACTCGATCGGCAGATCGTGGTTCTCTAGATACTTGGCAGCAACGGTAGAGGTGGCTGGATCTGAGGGAGAGGACACGTGAGTGAAGACCGAGGTGGAGGTGGCTTCTGCTGGATGAGGGGGAAGAGCCGAGGGAGTGCTGAAGGACCCGAATGTCCCCGAGGCGCGGGCAGCCTGCGAAGGAGCAATGGGACCGAGTTGAAGGTCGAGGACATTGGTAGAGGGGAAGGATTGAGATGGGGAGGGAGCGCCAAACATGTTGTAGCCGGGCGTGAAGAGGTCGTAGCCCAATGGCGATGCAGTAGCACGGGCAGGGCTTCCAGTGTCGACATCGAGGCTGACAAATGTCAATGGGCTGGTCGTAGTAAGAGGCGTTATCTGGGGCGGGGAGTATAGTCCAGGCGGAGGATAGAACAAGGGGTTCTGCTGTACTGCATGCTGTACACCTAGCAGCTCGGATGGAACGCTCCCGCGCCTGACGTTTGACCATGAGGGCTGGCGGAACGGGATCGGAGCAGGCGAGCGGCTGCCCGGCGATTGGGTAGCGAGATCGGGACTGACACGTCCAGTGATGTTTGCTGGTCGGGAGGTGGCAGGGGTGTATGGTGATCGAGGGGTGAGGATCGCCATGGGACTGTCGCTGCTTCTTCTTGGTGGCTTGGGCATCGCGGAAATGATACTTTGCCGGAGGATCTGCGATGGCGATTCATCGGTGGGTAGCACGCGCGAGTGGAAGCCCTGTGTGCTGGGGAGATCGGGTGGTGAGCGCAGCTCGGTAGCGATGGTGGAGATGGAGTTGCTGCTCTCCGACGTTGGCAGCCTGAAGGTGCTGTCGTTGCGCGGTGGAGGGTAGTTGGGTGGAGTGGCGAGGTTCCAGTTCTCGATCATAGCCGATAGAGTCTGCGGCGAGGCTGAGGTGTACTGATCCCGATTTGAGAGCTGGCTGGGAGAGAGGGTGGACGTAGGAAGGGGGAAGGGAAACTCGTTGTCGCGCGAACCCATGCTCATGTCCAGTGGAGAGACAGCATCGTTGCTGTCAAGGTCGAATGTCCGGCCAGGTGTACCGGGAAGAGAGGACATATCGGCGATGTAGAAAGAAGGAGCTGCTTTTGAGGTGGAGACGGGGATTCGACGAGGAGAATCCGCCGGTGGAGTGGATGGAAGGGATGGGCCAGATTGAGCGGTAGAGATGCTGGTGCGGCCCTGGGAAAGACGACGCGAGAGTGGAGATGGAGGGAGGGGAGCAGCCGGATAGAAGACGGAGTGGCCGATGGGATCGACCTTTTTGCTGCGAGTGATGGACTTGTTGCGAAGAGGCGACATGATCTAAGCGGTGTGTAAGCTGAAGCCAGCAGGAGGTGGGTAGATCCACATTGTCAAGCAGTGAGGTATGTTGATGTATATGCAGTGTGTGTGTCATGGGAGTATAATGGAATTTGGCAAGGCTGGTTGATGGTGACATCCCAAAACTTTGAACTGAATGAGGATTCAACTTACAATCGTCGGCTTCGTTCCTGTTCTCGGAGATTGGTCGGATCCGATTTTCTACCTTGCGCCGGGGCTCCAATAGGTCTAGAATCCTGAACCAGCGGCGGAGTAAAGAGGGGAGTGCCTGGTCGTCAAGAGTGAGCAGCTGGAAAGGGGGAGTGTGGAAGATCACCCCGTGCATGGCCCCTCTTATATCTCTCTTGCCTATCCTCTTATCACCTCTTTGTCTAAGCGACACCGCCGACTGCGGCGAGACTGACTCCACGCCATCTTGCGTCCCGACCTCAACTGTAAACGCCGGAGTGGTGGAATGAAGGTTCAATTTGATGTGCTGGAATCAGGGTATAGACAGGGAGGTAACATGTCGGACTCACCATGAGTACATTGAGGGGACACGAGCTTCAGGATGCAAAATGCATCCGTCCCTGAGCTCAGCGGACATGACGGCGGAGCACACGGGGTGACACAGTCACGTCTGGAATCTGAGACAACGACGCGACAGGCACTGGTCAGTCTCGGCATCGCGCCCCGCTCCAGGTGGGATTAATAGGGCGTATTCTGTGCCGATTGATCAGGCACGGCACGCAACTCGGCTAACAGCTCAACACAGGCCGTTTGGTGGGGCGCCTTGATGCTGCCAAGCGGCAGGGTGCGGCAACCAGCTAGGAACTATCGATAAGATGATGATGGATGGGAAAGCACAGGGTCGATGAAACCTGATCAAATTGCCCTTTCCAATGTCAGACGGGGCTCCGCTATTTCCGTTGTAGCGCGGTCTGGCCATTGCGGAGAAGCGCCTGCTACATCCGTAATAAAGGTCCAACGTCAATGCGTCGCTCAGCGCCAGCGCTCAGCCCACATCACCCTTTTACGGCGTAACTGATCAGAGTCAGGACCAGTCGGCTCATCATGGATTCCCAGCAGAGTCAAACCAGCCCAATCCGTGTCCACCTCCCGGAGCTAGTAGGCAACCCTTCGTCTGTCTTGTCACAGATCCAGCAGGCGTTTGGTTCGAATCCAGGAAGTCTGGGTGTCATTCTCATAGATGGTGAGTAGCTGTGTCTAGTATCCGCTCCACGTTCGTCTACACTGAGACATGAGACTTGCTCTAAGTCGCAGATCTCCCGCCTAATTACGCCATCTTGCGTACGACCATGTTCCACCTTATACATCGGTTAGGTAATCTACCCGTCGATAAGCGGGAGAAGCTGGCCAGACCTGAGGCGTCTTATCTCTTCGGCTGGAGTCATGGCAAGGAAGTGATGAACGGGGTGCGTTTTCGCCGAAGCTCGCTTCCTACTCGGTTCGAGTCCTGCTGCCAAGGTTGACTTTGCAGAGCCCAGACTTGCAGAAGGGGTCATTCTATGTCAACCCACTCATAGATTTACCGGATGTTAGCGACGAGAAGAGGATAACGCATCCTGAGTGAGCTTTATGTTACGGGAGTAGAAGACAATTCATGCTGATAGTAGATACTATTCGGGCAATGTCTGGCCGGAAGGTATACCCGAGCTTTCAGATTTTGAACCGACTTGTAAAGCGTTCGTCCACCTGTAAAAACTCACGGACAAGACACTGATGAGCTTAGCCTCGGGCGGATAGTATACGATGTGGGCTTGGCGCTAGCTCGTGCTTGTCAGCCGTTCGGTGGGTTCACGCCTGGTAAGAGAGTGCTGACAAGACAGTGGAGGCAGCGCAAAAAGCTGCATCATCATCCTCGACGGTGAATGTCGAACATCTTATAGCTTCCTCGCAAAGCAATAAAGCTCGCTTGTTACACTACTACCCCGCCTCGCCCACAGGTGATCGACAAGCACAGTTAGCGCAGGACTCGCTCTGCGGAACTCACATTGACCACTCTCTCCTCACCGGACTGTGTGAGTCGCCCACGCTCTCCACCCTGTGAAGACCAATTGCTGAAATGTCAGGTTCGGCCATGTATCTCTCACAGCAAAGCCCTGGGTCGTCGCCTGTCGAAGTAGCTCCGCCTGCTCCATCTGCGGGGCTTTACATACATCCTCGGCCACCCCAAGGCGCGTCGGGCAGAGCTCCAGCCGTCAAAGTAGCAATACCAGCGGATTGCCTCGGTAGGTCGGATCATGGAGGATGCAATTGGGCCTCGCTGACGTCCCAGCCTTCCAGATTGGTGAAGCCTTAGAGGTGCTGACAGACGGTCGCTTAGCCGCTACTCCGCATTTCGTCAGCGGCAGCCCTGCGACGGCAGAGCCGACGGATGAACAGGTCTCACGAGAGACCCTTGCATTCTTTTTGCAGTGAGCATGACATTGGGAGGACAAGGCGGTACAGAGCTGATGGTGTCTAGGCCAGATGTGGACGACGTGATAGGGCCAGATGGCGAGACGTTCGGAGCATTTACCAAGAGGGTATTAGGGCGACATTATTCCACGGACCAGGCGGTGGCTGAGGCTGAGGGATAAACTTGGCGTCAGCGGTTCATCATGTACCATTAGCACCTCAGGGCAGGCTAGGAAGCATGTTAGCACACCCGTCTCGTACAGCAATGGATGGACATTCGAAAGTCGACCATCAATCATCAGACGCTATTCCAATCTGACTGTCAAGTATCGTCTGCAAGTGCAGTCGTCACGTTCATGCTGCATGCAGCGATCCCAAATCCTGATATCCTCCATCCCGCAAACCTCAAAACCAATGCATCTAGGCAACGATTTTGACAACACCGCCGGCCTCCTTGATCTTCTTCTCTGCTAGTGCGGAAACGAAGCGGGTCTTAACAATGAATGGCTTGTTGATTCGGCCCTTGCCCAACTGATTTGTGAGCTCGGATTCCCAATCTTTCCGCCGAATGACTCACCAGCTTGAAGTGGCCGAGGTGAACGAGGTCGATAACGGGAACGGTGCCTTCAGGTGCGTCAACCTGGGCCTCGGGTAGGGAGATGATCTGTACGTCAGCTGCAACTCCAAAATCGGGCAGCAATCCTTTTAGTTATAGCCTCACTTTGTCGATGTTGATTGTGGGGCGGTGGTAGTGGTTTCGTAGCAAGTGGTAGTGTCGCATACCGAGTTTACCGTAGTAACCAGGATGGAACTATCCGTCAGCAAAGCTCACATTGCACTTTTGGGCAAAGTTGGCCGCAGAACCCGCCTCCCTCGTCTAACTCCGTCCTCAATGACTGCCTCATTCCCTTAGCTCCCAGCAGTCCCTTCAGCCACCTCTGACTCTCGATGTTGCTCTCCCGCCCTTGCAAAAGCCAATTCTGCGCCGAACTCCTCCATCCGCCTTCAATTTGCTCTTTCAGGCTCATTTTTGCTCCAATTCTCCAGTTCCCAAGCTCACCTTGTCCATGTTCGATCTGTGGTGTCTAAGACCACCGGCAAGACCTCTTCCACCGGGATGCTTCCTGTGCTTGCCCACTCTTCCGTGACCGGCCGAAACGTGTCCCCTGTGCTTGCGGGTGTTGCTGAATCTCGTAGGCATCTGCAGAGAGTCAGCTTGGCTCTATGAGACTCGACTTAGGGCCCCCCATGATGAAGAATGATCGAAGAAGGAGTAGAATCGAGGAAAGTCTCCCCAGGGGAGAACATCCTCCTAGAGGAGAACATCCCAGAGGTGAACATCCTCCCCAGAGGTAAAAATCCCCCCCGAGGCGAACATCCTCCTGAGGAAGAAAATCCTCCCAGGAAAAGACATCCTCCCATAGGAGAAGTTTTCACCGCGATTCGACATCTCCGGGGTGGGAGACCTCTTCTTCGATCATTCGTCGTCTTAGGTGGGCTTCGTCGAGCCTGAGGCTTCACAGCGTCGGGGTGTCCTTCAAGCTTGAGCGAATTGTGATACGCACTTTGTCGAGTTAGCCTTGATGTATAACGAAGCGACAGAGCATCACTAGTCATTGACATGGTTGATTTGGCTCGCCAGCGATGCCACGTGCCTGCTTACGTGAGGGAAACTTAACACCGCGGCGTTGCAGCCTCCATTTCATGCGTGGCAGGTTTGTCTTTAACGCCGAAATTGACGGCGCGGCCCGATCGGGACGGAGATGCAATGCAGTCCACCTGGGAGGGGTGAGAGCTGGAATCATCACACCCTTTTACAACTTACTGTAATATCTGCCCATCATTCCGACCAAGCAGCCCTTCAACAAGCTCCACGCGGCGCGAAATATGCCCGCTAAGGCTAAAGTCGGCTCGTGGCTGGACAAAAGCAACGGCTCGGGCATCGACGAAGCCTACGAATCGTCCGACAATGAAGGAACGTCTGCTCGCGGTGGATCGAAGAGGCAGCCTGCCGATGGAGGTGATAGCGAGGATGAAGATGATGGGAGGGCGAATGGAGGAGATGAGTCTAAGAGAGAGGCAAATGTAGACTGGGAAACTGTAGTGCCGAAGATCAGACCGGCGTTGGAGGATCCGAGCTCAAAGCGACGGAGAACGTTCATCGAGAGGTATCTATACGTCTCAGATATTTGTGAGTTGTACTTTGCCTATGCAAGTGATTTTTCTAATGACCAGCTCCTCCATCTGCCAATATCCCCGCTATCCTCCAGAGCACTTTGGCCGCCTTACCGCTGCTATCTCTGCCTGAACAGATCGATGATGCAGTCGGAATCTTGAAGGCAATTGTTGCGCGTGATGATGAGCTTGCGGAGGGGTCATTGAAGCTAGGAGATAAGCTCGTCAAGTGGACCTCAGCGGAGACGGACAAGATCGCTGGATCTGCCCGGAGGTGAGCAATTGGTCTGCAGGCTCATGTAGACATCAACTGAAGTGTACAGTGTCACCGTTGCTGCCTATCTGCCTTTTCTGCTACTCAACCTGGGTCTCTTTTCGACATTCAAAGCAACTAGAGCTCCTCTAAATCAGCTCATCGCCACTCCGACCTTTCAAGATCTACTGGTCAGCCTGGCATACCTTATCGATGCAGTCGAGGCGAAGGATCCAAAGGGAAAGGAGAATGTCAAGTTGGGAAGATCGAGAAGAAAGGCGTACACGCGTCTATGGAGAGGGTTACGGGAGGTGAGAACAATCGAGTACCAAGTGGAGTTCCGCTGATCTTTTAGTACCGAGACGTATTGCCTGAGATCCTCCATTTACTTCTGACCAAGACCGTCGCAGCGCCTAGCAGACTCGCCGTTCTTGTGGGCCACGTAACGGGTGTTCTTGTCCGCCTCAGACCTAAGGGTGCAGCAGTGGATACTGGACGTGCGAAAGAGGGCAATACAGCGGTCGCCGCGGAGACTGTGCGTCTGATATTCATTAGTTCGAATTCGTCTGTGCTCATAAAGCAGGATGCGTTGCTGAGCTTCTACACTACCCACATCATTGGCTCAAAGACAGCTTTACCTCCGCATGTGACCGTAAGTCACCCGAGCTCTCCCCTGATGATGAGCTCATCCCTGTAGAAAGCATTTAGCTCCATCCTACCCATAATAGTCAATCAGCAAGTCCTAGTCGACAAGCTCATACCTGCGGCAGAAAGGATGCTACTGCGGTCCCCTGAGAACGCTCTGGAGCGTAAGCTCTCGTCATTTTGGCCCACGTTGAGTCTATGCTCATGAGCAGTTACATCCCAATTACTCCTCGGCTCAAACATCGACATCTCCGCCATCCTCCCAGCCAAGCTCGTTCCCGCTACTTTGTCCGCCTCCAAATCTTCCAATGCCGAAACAAGAGCCAGATCCGTCATTCTCATGTCAGCCATCTTTGAGCGGTGCCTCGATGCCGCCACGCGATCTAGGGTCGTGACGGAGGTATTATCTCTGGCGAAGAGCGGAAAGACGACTAGTGCAGAACATCGATCTACCCTGTTCCACATGTCCGCCGTCACCAGTCCTTCGGAGGAGGTCTCACCTATCGTCATCGATACGCTACTACCTCTCATCGCGAAGGAAGGGAATGAAGCGGCTTTAGCGGAGCTTTGTATCTCCGTGAAGCTGCACCTAGCGTATCTCTTACGGTCCGGTCTTTCCATATCGACTTCCGCTCTGTCGACTATCGGCAAGGAACTTGTCTCTACCAAGATCGCAACCAGGAGAGCTCTGTCGGATGCGGTCGGACAAGCAATCTGGGCGATATCTGAGGGGAAAGCCTATCAATTCTCCTCAGAAGGAACGAAGCTGCTCGATGTGGTCATCCCGGCTCTCGAGGCCAACCTGCAGACCGCTACCGCCAATGTACCCTCCAATCCCATCGGCTTTTTGGAAGGATACGTTGCGGTCGCCCTTGCCCTTGGCCCGTTAGCGCAATTGGAGAGTTCGAGCAGACTGATAGCTGCTGCTAGGAGCCTGAAAGTCGTCTTGCCTAAACCTTCTTTCATCCTGAATGACAAGGCGTACACGAAATTACCAAGTGGCAAAGACGAATTGTGGATGTTGCGGAGTCTTGAGGGCTACATCACGGATGCCGGATCTACAATCCCTGCCGAGCCTTTGAGGTATGTCAACCCGTCATGCAGTGCTGATTTCGATAGAACATCCATCGGTTCCGCATTCCTGCATTTGATCCTTCGCGCTGGATCCGACTCCGTCCGAGCCGCCGCCATCAAATCCCTTCCTGCGCTCTCCACTGCCCACCCCGCCGTTGTGCACGCTATCGTCCGAGATGGCCTACAGACCTGGCTTTCAACCCAGGACGCCAGCTTCGATCCCCTGAAAATCATCAGTCCCGAAGATGGCGAGCCATCAGGCATGCGTACACAGAAAATCGGGCAGTTGCTCGAATATCTTTTCGTTACCTCGAACGTGGTCGACAAGAAGGAAATGCAAGAGTTTGCTGTGGACATGCTGGTCATTGCGCATCATCCGTTATTGACGGAAGGCGCACATACGAGTTGGATAAATCTCGTTCAAGGGGCCGGGATGGACCCTGCGGATCTGGCGGTGGAATGGCAGGAGAAGATCCTGGCTGGGTTGTGGAGAGCTACTGAGGGATCATCTCGTGTGAGTAATGATCTGAGAGATTCCTTGCTGCAAGGCTGACGCCTCAGCGCTCCCGCTTTCCCCAGGCTGCTTATCGAGCCATCACCACACTAGCATTCGTTCAGCCCGCTCTGTATGTGCCGGCTTTCATGGATCAGATACGGTTGGACCTCGATCCCGCCAATCTGGACTTTATAGGGATTCAGGAGCGAGGGATCTGGATATCACCGCCTGATCAGCCATTCGTGGATGGTGAGTCAGCTATGAACTTCTCCGTCGTATAGACAAGCTCATCCTCCAGTCCTGTCGAAAAAGAACGACACCAGTGAGAACAAAAACAGACGCGACTACGCTACGGAGAAATGGGAACAAGAGATCCGCGACTCGGTAGCGAAGAAGCGCGCAGCTGCAGGCAATGTCAAGCTGTCCAAAGCGGACCAAGCTGCCGTCAATGCTCAACTTGCAAAAGAGGCGGATGTCCGTACGAGGATTGCTGGTGTGCAGTCACGCCTGCGGACAGGTCTCGAGGTGGTTGCTGCCCTGACTGCTAGCAATGCCGAGAGAGTCGAGCGAGAAGTGGGAGAGATGGCACAGATCTTACTTGCGTCTGCCTTCAGCGCTGGGAGCTTCTTGCTTGATGGACGGGCATTTGAAGTGATGATGGTATGTCCGACACGGTTGGTGTGACGTCGGGATGCTGATATAGCAGGGGTTATCGACACTGGCGACGGATCGGCTGGGCGAGTACAGACGATTGCTCATCGCTGCCATCCTGCGGAGTCACGAGGCGCCCTTGATACCAGACGATTACTTGGACGAGTTTGTACAAGGTCCGCGTTATCGCTTTCTCATGGTACAGATGCAAGCTGACCCATCCAGGTCTTGTCACTCGACTTCTCCATCAACTCCTCTTCGTGGCGTCGCAGAAACCCCTTGATTCGACCACATATGCCCTGACCAGTGTCCTCTTTGGGCGAATTGTGAAGCTAGGAGGAGTAGGGACAGCATCTTCTCAGTCGGAAGAGGCACAGGAGCAGCTCACTCTGGTAAGTCCCTAGAGCCGCCTCCATTGGCTCTCAAGCTCATCCAATTAGATTGTCAACATCATCGGCGCCTGCAGTGGAGAGTTCGGCAATGATGCCTATCCCCGTTTACAAACTATCGGTCACCTCCAGAGCATCATCAGCAAGTATCCTCGCCTGGCCAAAGATGCTTCTGCGGCGCTCGTCGATCTGGGATCTGCCATTCAGGACAATGCCCAGGCGGGCGAAGTGAAGGCTATGGTCTCGGGCACTCTGTCACCTGATTACAATGTCCGAAGTGCTTCCCTTCAGGCTTTACAGGTCAGTTGGGCGAGTCACTTTTATGTAACGCCAGAAAGCTGAGGACTCGCAGCCCGTCGATCTAACCGAGCTGGATTACTCGCAAGAGCTCTGGATCGCCCAACACGATGCAGATGAGCAGAACGCCAACCTCGCAACCCATCTGTGGGAGGACAACGGTCTAGATCTAGCGGAGACTTACTTGTCATCTCTTCTTGCGTTCCTTGGTGAGCTTGACCGACCACGAACCGCTTGTTCGAATAAGCTGACCCGCAGGTCACGAGAGTCCTGCTGTTCGGACAAGTACAGCCGGCGCCCTGGCGGCTGCTGCTCAGCAATTTCCTAGTCAAATCGAACCCACCATTTCTGGACTTCAGATGTTTTATGCTGAAAAGGCCAAGCCGCTGCAACCTGAGTTTGATCGCTTTGTAAGTCAACCTTCTTCGGCGGACCGGTGAAGAAGAGTCGCTGATACGGAAGGGTATGGTCATTCCCGAGACTGTAAACCGGCAAGATCCATTTGAGTCCAGGGTTGCCATCGCCTTAGCGCTCGAACGCCTCACACCTCTACTGTCCAACTCCCTCGTGGAGCCAATCATCAACTTTATGGTGTTTGGTGAAGCTCTAGGAGATCGCCACAGTGCAGTGAGAAAGGCTATGCTGGAGGCTGCGACGGCCATCGTCGACTTGCATGGTGGAAAGAGCATTGCGAGCCTGATGTTGACATTTGAGGATTACTTGGGACGTTCGACACCCTCATCTGAGACGGACGATTATATCAAAGAGGCGGTCGTCATTGCAAGTCAATTGCATATGCCGGAATGATGAAATGCTAACGATGCAGCTCTTTGGTCGTCTGGCAGGGCATCTCGACACTACCGACCCCCGCATACCCAAAGTTGTCGATCGTCTCGTTGAAGCCCTCAATACACCCTCCGAGCTCGTCCAATCTGCCGTAGCGGACTGTCTCCCACCACTCGTCAATGGCATGGGTGAAGAGGTCGAGTATCTCGTCGATAAACTCTTCTCGACTCTGACTACGGGGGCCAAATATGCTGGTCGGCGAGGTGCGGCGTATGGTCTGGCGGGTGTGGTCAAAGGTCGCGGTCTCGCTTCGCTCAAGGAGTATGATCTCATGGATAAGCTGAAGGAGGCTGCGGAGGATAAGGGAACCTATCAATCTAGGCAGGGCGCCTTGTTTGCCTTTGAGTAAGTATTGAGTATTGAGGTTCTGGTCAAACGCGATGCTGATCACTCAGAACTCTTTCAACAACCCTGGGCAAGACTTTCGGTGAGTTGACAGGCGATTGCGAGACAATGCTCTCCAAAAGCTGACATGTACAGAACCTTACATCATCTCCATCGTTCCCCTTCTTCTTGTGCTTTTCGGAGACACAAACACCGATGTGCGAGAAGCCACGCAAGATGCTTCGAAGACCATCATGTCGAAAGTGTCTGGTCACTGTGTCAAGCTCATGCTGCCGGACCTACTCGATGCACTGGAAGAGAAGCAGTGGCGCACGAAGAAGGGCGCGATTGAGTTGCTCGGGTAGGTTGCACCAATGCTTCCAGTGCATTCCACCGCTGAGTACTTTAGTGCCATGGCTTTCTGCGCACCCAAGCAGCTCTCACTCTCCCTGCCAACCATCATTCCTCATCTTACTGGCGTCATCAATGACTCCCACGCTCAGGTCAAAGCTGCTGCCAATACCAGTCTGAAGCGATTTGGCGAGGTTCTCGAGAATCCCGAAGTCAAGTCAATGCAGAGTACGCTCATGAAGGCGTTGGCAGACCCGACCGCCAAGACTGCGAACGCTCTCTCAGTACTTCTCAAGACGCGATTCGAACATTACTTAGATGCTCCTTCGCTCGCTCTGGTGAGCTTTTCGGCTTCCAGAATCTGTCAAAGCTAAATCATTAGGTCATGCCCATTATCGACAGGGGTCTTCGTCAACGAAGTTCCGAAACCCGAAAGAAGTCTGTCCAGATCGTCGGCAACATGGCATCCCTCACGGAATCCCGCGATCTCGTCCCTTACCTCGACGCCCTCATGCCACTGGTACACGAAGTGCTCGTAGATCCCGTCCCCGAAGCCCGAGCTACCGCCGCCAAATCTCTCGGAACCCTCGTCGAGCGTCTTGGCGAGGCCAACTTCCCCGACCTCGTCAGCCAGCTTGTCGATACGCTCAAATCGGACACGAGCGGTGTGGATCGGCAAGGTGCTGCACAGGGTTTATCGGAGGTGCTATCTGGTCTTGGAATGGAGAGGCTGGAGAATATGTTGCCGGAGATTGTGTCCAGTACGAGCTCGCCACGGCCATATGTCCGAGAAGGCTTCATTTCGCTCTTGGTCTACCTCCCAGCTACCTTCGGGCATCGGTTCGCTCCTCATTTGGGACGGGTCATCCCGCCCATCCTTAACGGTCTTGCGGATGATTCAGAATATGGTAAGTTGATCTTCGTCAATATAGTGAACGTTCATGCTGATGTTGTAGTGCGAGAGGCATCCATGCGCGCTGGTAAGATGATCATCGCCAATTACTCTAGCAAGGCCATCGATCTGCTGCTTCCTGAGCTCGAGAAGGGCATGTTGGACAGCGCATGGCGTATCAGAGTAGGCTTTTCCTTCGGACATCCTCATCCGGAACGTAGCTGACCTATCAGCAATCCTCGATTTCCCTCACTGGCGAGCTGCTGTACCGAGTCACGGGTATCAGCGGCAAAGTCGAGCTGGAGGAAGAAGAGGCGGCTGTTGTGGCTGTCGACAGCGCTCGGAAGGCCTTACTGGAGGCTCTCGGGCAGGAGAGGAGAGATCGCGTACTGGCTACACTGTACATCGTCAGGCAGGACGCTATCGGCATTGTGCGACAGGCCTCTATCCATATCTGGAAGGCTTTGGTACAAAGTGAGCTAGTGTCATCGCACGGCTGGCGGTATGTTGCTCACCCAAAACAGACACACCTCGGACAACCCGAGAGATTCTCCCCGTGCTCATGCAGATTCTCATGTCTCTCCTTGGCAGCGACGAGAGCGAGCAGCAAGAGGTGAGTCATCGTCTACACAACATCTTGCACTGCTGATCACGTAGACTGCCTCTCGGACTCTGGGCGAACTTTGCCGAAAGAACGGAGACAGGATCTTCGGCGAGATCATCCCCATTTTACAGAAAGCCATCTCATCACCCGATGCTCGATCTCGAGAAGGCGCGTGCCTCGCCTTTGCCGACGTCATGTAAGTAGTCACTACTGCGTATACAAGGACCGTGCTGATACGCATAGGGCTGCGGCGAACAGAGAAACGCTATCAGAATACGAAGATCAGATCATCGCTGCTGTTCGCAAAGCCCTTGTCGACCCTGAGGCGTCTGTACGATCTGCTGCCGCGCAGACTTTCGACACTGCTCAGCACTTCATGGGTGCCAAGGCTGTCGACCAGACCATCCCTACCCTCTTGGAGGCTATGCGCAACCCCGGCGAGGCGAGCGAGACGGCTCTGCAGGCGTTGAAAGAAGTCATGAGTGTCAGTTGTAGGGAGCACGCACAGCCTCGATCAGAAGCTGATGATTCAGGTCCGAGCCAACAGCGTCTTCCCCGTCCTTATCCCCACCCTCACTGTACAACCCATCACTGCTTTCAACGCTCGCGCTCTGGGTGCACTCGTCAAAGTTGCTGGAAGCGCTCTCAACAAGCGTCTGGATAATGTATTAGGTGCCCTTGTCCAGTCTCTAGAGAAGGAGAAGGCGGAAGATGTGCGAGTGGAGCTACTTGGCGCTATCGAGGCATTGTTGTCATCCGTTGCGGATGCTGACGGTATCCACCAGCTGGAGATGCTCTTGATTGGATGGTGAGTCTCGAGGCTCCTTTACCTGGTCATCCGCTGACATAGCAGGGCGAAGGATAAGAATGCTGTTCGACGAGCCACCGCCAGCCAGGTCTTTGGCACACTTTGCCAAGTCACCACCGCCGACACGTCCGAATATCGAGTCGACTGGATCCGAATTCTCATCACAGCATTCGACGACCCAGTCACCGAAGTGGTCGACGCCGCCTGGCAGGCCCTTGAATACTTTGTCAAGACCATCGACAAGGACGAACTGGAAGATCTCGTGGTGCCCCTTCGTCGGGCAATCGAATCTACCGGCGCTCCAGGCAAACACGTTGCTGGCTTCTCACGGCCGAAGGGCGTGCAGAGCATTGTGCCGATCCTTCTTGCTGGTGTACTGTCTGGAACGCAAGAGCAAAGGGAACAAGCTGCATTGGGTGTTGGAGACCTTGTCCAACGGACTAGCGAGGCGGCCATCAAGCCGTACATTATTCAGCTTACCGGTCCTCTCATCCGAGTCATTTCTGGACAGGGTCTTGCACCTCAGATCAAATCTGCCATGTGAGTTTGTCCGAGATCAACAGCGTTAGTCATACAAGCTGACTTGCTCAGCCTTCTCACACTCACTGTCCTTCTCGAGGAAGTGCCACAACTGGTCCGACCTTTCCACCCCCAGCTTACAAGAACATTCGTCAAGTCCGCTTCGGACCCCGCCGCTGTCAGCGTCAGAAACCGTGCCGCTGCTGGTTTGGGTGAATTAATGAAGCACCAAGTAAGCTTCACATGACTCATCTGAAACGAGGATACACTCTGACGCTGTTAGCCGCGTGTCGACCCACTCATCACCGAGCTCGTTGGCGGTGTCCGATCAGCCGAGAAAGACATTGCCCCATCCGTCGTTCAGGCGCTAGCTGCGGTATGCTCTAGTGCTGGGAAGAATATCGGACCGGCCGCGAGGGCATCCATCATCGAGTTGGTGGAGGAAGCGTTCTCGGAACCAAGAGGAGGTGAGTACTCTCGTTCGTAGCCATATCTCTCGGCGCTAACCTTCCAGAATCCTTTAACGGGGCGATCGCCAAGGTGGTCTCTGGTCTCGCGAAGAATGACTCCGAGAGTATAAGATCGTTGGTCGAGTACGTACTTACCGCTTTGACGAGTAATGGCAAGAGCTGACGGAACGCAGCACCTTCCTAACTACTCCTATGCCACCAACAGCACTCGTCAGCATTACGATCCTTACGCTTCTAGAAGAAGCACCTGCGGCATTTTACGAGCTGGACGTGACCGAGGAGATCATTGATAAAGTCAAAGCTAGCATAGCATCCGATCAGTCTTCGGTGGCTAGACCAGCGAGGGAGGCGAGGGACATTATGAAGGAGGCTGAACGGTGGAGGGATGATGCGAAAGTGCTTGCGTCGTTCAAGTAGGGGATTTGATGTCCTTGCGGATCAGAGGAGTGTCGATGTAATAGAAAAGATGGAGTGTAGTAATATCAGAATGTAGATTTGCGGATTGTCATGTAGTCAAGAGATCTGAAAGATGAAAAGATCTTGCCAGTCAAGGCCACTCTCCGCAAAATCTGCTGTTGGTCCGATAATCGCGACAAGGGTGGCTAGTGGGCGTGGCGGCTCTCCACTAAGGCGAGCTGCAACAGGGAGATCTAGGGCATTGAGTAAGCCAGTCAAGCATACCTGGTGTCGAACTAAGCAGTTCCATGCTGCTATTACAGACAGTCTTCAGCAAGTATACAGATTAATGACAGACGATAAAAAGACCACTAGTCGCCGGCAGCGCCATGTACACGAAGCTCTCTACCCCGCGGATTTTTCACCTCACATTACGCATCCCTCTTCCGTTTACACGCCGCTTGAGCCAATTTGCCCTCCAAGCCATTCACCTCTATATCCGCGATTCTATCAGGCTATCAGCATTGTACTAGAGGGACAATGTTCTCTTCAGTCAACATACATTGAAGTCAGAGTAGACGGCTCGCGGCTGCCACCCTTGGCCATCCGGAAATATCTGTTGGCTTCGATAAGATCACTGTACATGTTTAACAGCTGATCTCGTATCACGCACAAATGTAATGCTTCATCGACCTACCCATTCTTCAGAAGAACTCTGGCCTTCTTGCAGTACCCTCGCCCAATTGCCTCTTTCTCCGCTTCGGGTAGAGTGCGCATGCGAGCTATTTCGATTTCGACGGCTTCAAGGACAGCAAGAGGGAGGGTCTTCGCTATGGAAGAAACGTCGGGCGACTCCGAGGTCGGATGAGCTGTGCTCTCGGAGGATCCAGTGGTCGAGAGCGTCGAGGTGGCGCAGGTTGATGGGGTCATTTCCTTACCGGTGGTCTGAACTGTCTTCTCTGCGCTTACGGGTGGCTCTGGTACTGCATCATTACGGCTTGGGGCATCGATGGCCCCAACTCTGACTAGCGGGCCCAGAATAGGCAGTAGTTGCTGACATAACTAAAAGCGCGTCAGTATTCTACCAAACCAAAAGATGGACAAGTGAAGGTAAAGACACACCGCCATCTTCCCCTCGTCGCCCGTCTGAGCATACGCCTCCGTGAATTGCTCAAAGAGCTGCTTCCCGTCTGAGTCTGAACATTTCTGCTTCTTCTGCAAGGGCTCTGACGAAGATTCGGGGGCGGCGGCATTGATTTTGCCAAGCAGTGTTGCCTTGCCGGTAGTCGCTGATTTGGGACGGCTCTTCGTTGTATTGCTCTTATCGGTCAAGGCTGTTGAACGGCGCTTACTGGAGACCTTGGGCCTGATGGCGTGGTCGATGGAAAGTCGTGTGCTGGATGCGGAGCTGGACCGCCTCGATGAGCCGGAAGCTGAGGACGTATCATGGAGATCTACGTGGTTTAGAAATAGTACGCCCCTGAAGTGATTGCACGGCGCAGAAGGAGATTCACCTTGCAATTCGTCCGACGCATGCTTGACAACCTGGCGAGCGCGGCTACCGAATCTGTCATGTCAGTGCATGTTACTGAGAAGTTCCCTCGAAGGACCCAAGGCGTACTTCAAGGTGTTTACCGTGTCGTTACTGAACTTGTCACCTGGAGCAATGCAGCAGATCAAGAGCGCTGATGATCCTCCACCAAGAGCAGCTAGGGCATTTTTCAGCAAATAAGATCGATGATGACAATTCAACAAAAGGGAGACCTACGCTGTAGTACCCTCGTCAACTTCGAATCGCGGTAGGGTACATGAGCTGCTCGGCTCCTTAGCGCCTCTATGACCTTGCTCAGCGTGGTGAGCGATGTGTTGATTTCCCTGCTCTGACATTGTAAGTTCTTATTATTGCCTACCTCATGTCGGACATCTCACTTCACGCATCCGGTCCGCATTACCTCCAGCAATCTTTGTATTCTCAGAACCAGCAAGATCGGCTAGCTTCATCTTAATTAGCCCTTGGAAAAATTGCGAGCTTCACAGATCCTGCAAACGAGAAGCTCACGCATAATCGACCCGTCACAAATTCTTGGCCCTTCCTTGCAGTGACATGAAGTGTGAGAATAGCGTGAGAGCGGGATGAAGCGGTATTAAGCGCTGTGGCAGCTGTCTTTCGAGTGCTGGTAGCCAGGCTATCGAGGAATCAGGATTGGTGGTTCGCGCGTGCACTTAGCCCAGGTACATTTGCACTCACTTGGAGAGTAGCTCAAACTCCGCCATCGACGACAGTTGACGGATGGAAAGGCCCTGGACGATATCCTTCCCCCGCCCATCATTCAGAATGTTCAGTTTGGTTGCCTAATTCCATCAACAACAGCTCTCGTCGGCAGATCTCGCTCAGCTCACCTGACGCTCTCTGCCTAGCAGGTCGTACACATCATTGTTGAAGATCTCCTGGGATCTTCAGCTTAGAATTCGATTACGGCCATCTTAGCTGACCATGTACGATAGACTGATATCCATGTCTCCTGTGGGGAGACTCTCCTGCCTTTCAAACAATGCTTGCACGGAGCGAGTAATAACACCGGGATCCGACAAAGAACCTTCCATCGTCTGAGGTGTCAGTGACCTAATATCTGCTACGTTGCATAGATGACCGAAGCTCACATGAGTCTTACCGGAGCCGGTAGCGCCATACGTGAAAACTGTCGCTTGCTGTAGTCTGTCAGCTCAATTCATATGATACGACGAGCATTGTAAGTACCTTTCCCTGACAGACTAGCTGAATCCTACCCCGTCAGCACGGTCTTGTCTCTTTCTCCAGAGAGGTATGCACTTACAAGGGTAAGATCTCCGCAAAGACGTCAGCTTGGGTGCTGCCTTGATCGTGGCATCTCTGGAACCTGTGTCGATATCAGCCTCAGTCCTGCTCGGGAGGATCAGGGAACGCTGCACTCACTTCCAAGACTGAGACAGGCCCTTCTCGGTATTTGCGACCGTCACCTGGTCGCCCTCGAGGATTGTTGCACTTCGGGTCTGTCCGCCGTCAGATTCCTGGCCAGGGCGAAGGCGGATGTTGACGGAGATGGCTGTGGAGTCAGGCATATTGCTTGGTCAGTATGAATCAGTAGGTACGTGCATGACAGCGATGCATCTTTGTCCTGTTGACAGCGTTAGTAGAAGATCACTCAACCAAAGACACACCTTTTTGGCTTTGGCTGGCTTGGAGAAAGTGAGGAATGCTGGATTCCGGCAACCGTGGGAAAGCAGGGTCACCTCGTGAAGATTTGGCTAGAACAGTACATGAGCCAGCAAATAAAAGCGTTAAGCCGAAGTATGGGAGGGTAGATCGCCTTCCAATTAGTACACAGGCCATGATCACTTCTCCTAGGGCACTTGATTGGGAATAAGGTCACACCAAGTAGTAGCGAAACAGGTTAGCGGGATCAAATTTGGGTGAGGGAAATCAGTCGCGTCAAGCCAACTCAATATGTAAACAAACCCCCTCCCGTCTATCGATACCTCACTCATCTGACCAGTACATTATGACTACCCTAGCGATGTCTACTGCGCAGGCCTCTTCATCTCGCCTGCATGCTCAGGTTGACGCGTGAGTGGCCCTGGTAGCCATAGCCAAGACTAGCATCTAAATTGTCAGGTTGTCCGTGGCTGCCTCCCAACCGCTTACCCTCGAGGCACACCGGGGTCGATTTCACGAACGAGCATTGCGAGATGTGACAGTGAACAGCAGCGATGCGGCGCTGATGCTTGATCCGAGCAATCCGCTACTGGTGAAGGAAGAGATGGATGGACAGAAGGTGAGTTGGCACGCCTGTAAGGTTCGGTAATCTATGTCGTTGGAATGAGCACGACCAGTCGGCAGACAAATATAGAGTCTTAACTCTAGGGATGTAGCTGATGACTGTAGGAGTACTTTCGACGCCTGAAGTTCACGTATCTTGAACAAGAAGCCAAGAGAAACTTCCTGTACACCATCATGGGCGATGAGCCAGAAGGCGTGCAGCCTGGAGATAACGAGGCTTTAGGTGAGCATTCATGTTGAGTCACCTCGAAGGATTGCTAGATGCTGACGGATGACAGAGCAACACAATGCGCAACGCAAGGCGGAGCTGAAGAAGTACAAAGCGGAGGTGGAAGCCATGCGGCAGAACGCTATAGAGCTCGCCGAAGCGAATACGACGAGTGAGCCAGGACTTTCATGCAGTCCTGACAGCGGCTGACTATCTTCACAGGAAGTGTCCGAATAAATGGCGATATTGCTGAGGCTGTCGTGCTTCAGAAGCAGATACGGGATATGGAGCTAGAGCTAGCTCGGATCAAAGCGACCCATCCTCCCGAGAATGTAGGTTGTCACATCGTGTAACTCTAGCTGTCAGCTGACATGCTCAGCGACTCACTGTCAACCAGGCGGGCGAGATGCTCGATGATCAAATAGCCGAGATTCAACGCTTGACTGATACGATTGGCGCGACGAGCAGTAAGGTGGACAGGGCGAGAGAGGAGGTGTCCGCTACCACCAAGGAGGTCAGTTTAAGCCTATTCAACCCATGGATACGATCTATGTGAACAACGAGCTGACAAGCATAGGTGAAGCGACTGGAGAGGGAACGAGAGCGGGAGGAAGCCCGAGCGAAGGAAGTGAGGGAAGGGCGAGAAGAGGGGGACACAAAAGTGGATGAGTTGTGTCGATGGTAAGTCCTTATCCATCCTGCACCTCTTTAGCCAGAGTAGGTGCAGTAGCTGACGTATGACAGGCTTTCCACATCAATGCAGCTCTACCGATCCCTTCTTGGTATTCAGTCCGTCAAGGCGTCTATACGTGGCTCATCACACCTCCTACACATCGCATACGACGTACCAGTCCCTCCTGGCACATCTTCAGACGTCCGACCGCAGCGTATGGACGACACGGTCGAGCTGGTCCTGGAATTCAATCCAATGTCAAAGCGTCTCCTAGATGCTCAGGTGGGTTCAGCACGTTCAAGAGCCGGGGAAAGCAGGGCTGACTGTATTTCTAGCTGGTCGGATCAAGCATTGATATTGGAGAATCAGTCGGAATAGCCGTGAAGTCGAATGACGTTCCGGGCTTGGTGGGCGACGTGTTGATGAGATTGAGGCCAATGGGGATGTGAGACGTCAGATATCGGGAGTAAGGCCGAGAGTATTGGAAACTTCTCAATCTGGATGTAACAATGTAATATAGTCTGCTTAGGCGAAGCTGTAGCAATTCTGGAGCGGGACATCAATCAATCGTGATTTCATACAGCGCAAATCCAAAGAGTCCTGCTCCAGGTGATACAGAAATCGAAGTCTACGAAAAAAGTCCAGCAGGCAGATAATGGGCCTAGATTGTCCATTTTGTTGCAACTACGACCTTGCCGTACCGCCTACACCTGCGCACCTACAACTACCACCCGTCCCAGGTTCGCCACTGCTTGATTGAGCAGCACGAGATTGCCCGCTCCTTGTATCACGCCCGTCTGCACCGCAGCCGGAGCACCAGACGACGAAGCTGCGGAAGCAACCACATCCGCTATGAAGCTGAGCGAAGATGCGGATGATGAAGAGGAGGTGGTGGAGTTGGACGACGCTGATGAAGTGTCAGAGGACGTAGGAGCGGCAGTAGAAGTTGATTCGGATGAGGGGGTGTAAGGGGGAGTCCAAGAGGAGGAGGAAGAGGGCGGAGGAGGGGGTGACCAAGTGGATGATGGTGGTTCCCAAGTTGAGGACGGGGGAGGTGGGGGCTGCCAGGTCCATGATGGGGGAGGGGGCTCTTGCCAAGTTGACGTTGGGGGAGGGGGAGGTGACCATGTTGATGTAGGTGGTGCGGGTGGTTCGGAGGGTCCGTCTGCCCATTCCCAGTTCATCTGGAAGACACCGACATCTTGATGCTGATGTATCAGCTCATGCTTGATTATGGTTGCTTCGAGTCAAAGGAACGACGACTTACAGCAAAGAACTCGAACAGCCCCACGCTCATATCCAAATCACCATACGAGCAGTATCCATGCGGACACTGATCCTTCACTATCGCAATGGTCGATTTACCGCCGTATGATATTCGGATAGCTCGGTTGCAGTTTGGTCCGGGATATGAGTTACCGCCCCACTGTGCCTCGTTGAGGGCTACGATGAAGTCTGAGGGGTTGCTGTGTGGGTCAGCAAAGGCTTCAAACTGCAGAGGGTTGAGCTTGGACTTACGACCAATCCCCACAAGCTCCCAACCCTACCGCAAAGAATGTCGCTCGTCCTCCATGCCTCTTCTCCAGCGCAGCCTTAGACCGGTGCTGCAGGCGGTTCTTTGCGCGGACTTGGAGGTCTCCATCGGCGAAGCCGAGCGATAAAGGCAGGGCAGGAAGCAAGAGGAGGAGAGTCGAGAGGAGCATCATGTGGGGATGATTGATCAGGTGAAGGGATACTAGGTTGTCGATACTTCGGAGGTTTATTGTTCAGGCCCGGGAAGAATCAGGCGCAGGGTGTATCAGTGGGTTAAAAAAGAGTGTGGGTTAGGTTGTCGAGAACGTTACTGGTAATGGTATGATGGATGAGTGTAGAATGGGAAACTGGACAACCCACCACCAGCGTCCAGCTTAAGGAGGTCCTGCCACCCCCCTTCAAGGGTGGACAACAACAAAGGACGCGGCACAACGACACTTTTCGATCATCTCCGGCTTGGCATCCATGGCGTTTCAGATTTCGGCTCAGCAAAGGGCTGTCCATTGGGACCCAACACGTGTTGCCTAGTCCCTCATTCCTGAGTTATAGCGCATGCTTGAAGGCTGTGTGAGAGGTGCAAGACTATGCAAGAGCATCATCCATCGTTTGTGACTTGTGAGAGTCGAAAGATGTCGGATGATGGACCGATGCAGTCGACGATGGGCGAGACAAGCAAAACACCGGCCAAAACGCCGAATCGCCACCGAGTAGCGGTACCGCGGGGCGGCGAGCTGCAAGGAATCTATCACAGTCACTCCATCATGTCGACGTATCCTTGCATTGCTGATAATGTCAATGCTGCTCGAGATCCTCATGGTGCCGTTTGTAAGTATAGTACTGAAGCAATGAATAGCGGCCCTTTACATGTAGCCTACTTACGCGTGCGGCGTCGACACAGCTACAGGCTGATGACACTGACCGCTAGATACCGAACGTCCTGTTCCCTCTCGCACTCCCCAACACATACCCCGAAAGTGTCCGATACTATAGCTGCGCCCCATAGACGACTACTCGACCAAGATTGGCTACCGCCTGGTTCAACAAGACGAGATTACCCCCTGTCACGACCGTACTCGTACCGCTTTGCGAGGCGTCCGCTGGACGCGACGACGATGCTGATCCCGACGCGACAGCCTCGGTAGAGCTGAGAGATATAGAGACCGAGGTGGAGGAGGCAGATGACGACGGAGTAGGGCCAGTGGACGAGCCGGAAGCTCCGCTGGAGGAAGCGCTTGAGATTGCTGCGTCCGCTGAGCTCGAAGGCGGTTGTGCGGTAGTGGTGGTTGAGGAGGAACTGGCGGTGGGTGAGGAAGACGGAGGTGGAGGAGGAGCACTCGATGATGTTGGGACAGAGGATGAGGATGGGGGAGGGGGATGTGGTTCCACGGGTGAGTTATCGGCCCACACCCAACTCATCTCAAAGACACCTTTGTCCTGATCCTGACACATCAGCCGCTTCTCCATTATCTTATCGGTGACCCCCTGGACTCGCCTCGAAATGGCTGAACAGCCCTCGGCTCAGATCCAGACTACCATACGCGCACCCAGGACATTTATCCCTCACTATCGCCGTAGCTGATTTACCGCCGTACGTGATTCGGAGGGCGCGTTCGCAATTTGGCCCGGGGTAGCCATCACCGAACTGAGGTGCGTTCAGAGCCACTATGAAGTCTGAAGCTACGCTGATGACTGTCAGATCTGAATCATTGAAGCTCCTGTGAGCCGTAGAGCACAGCGCGGGACGGCTTGAGCTGGGCGGTGGAACGAGGAGAAGGGCGCTTGGACTCACTTGTAACCCCCACATGAGCCCAATCCCACATCGTACAGCGTGGCCGTCCCACCGAATACCTGCCGCTTGTCGACTATCGACCTATGTGCGGCTCGACTCTTAGCTTGCACAGTGAGATCGCTGAGCGATGCCGATACGATAAAGCTGGCGAGGGAAAGTATTGACAGCAAGCGTGTCGAGAACAGCATTTTGGCGTAGAGACTTTTCTGAGAGATGTTGACTATTCCCGGGAGATTGCTGTTTCACTGCTATGCAGATATCGATCACCAACAGGATGAATGCAGATGCATGATATATGAAGGTCAAAATTTCGAGTATGGTCAGTGCCTTGGAGGGTAAGGTTTCAAAGGAGGTCCGAGGGAGACCCGCCATGTTGACCGACGACATGCTGGAACATGCTTTAAGCTAGGCAAGAGAGCGTGGGTTGCATATTATAGCGAGGGAGGGTAGCTAATAGATACAAGTATGACTATAAAAGAATCCAGTAAGGCCCAAAAGATTAAGAAAAGAAGTAACAGCTACAAAGCCCAAAAAGTGCCAGAATTAAAAAGAAGCGGAGGTGATTGTCCTGATTGTCCTGATCCGCTCAGATCACCAGTCTAGAGCTGCGCTCCCACCACCACAACCCGCCCGAGATTCGCCACTGCTTGGTTGAGCAGCACGAGGTTACCCGCACCTGCCATAACGCCAGTCTGGACAGCCGCTGGCGCACCGCTAGATGTAGCCGCAACGGAGTTGACGACGTCGCCTATGGAGCTGAGAGCCTGGGTCGTCGAAGCGGAGAAAGACGCCGGGGGTGCATTGGACGTGGAACTAGCGGTGGTAGATGATGAAGAGGGCGTGGTGGATGTTGAGGTGGTCGAGGGTGGAGTGTAAGCTGGAGTAGTGGAGGTGGTGGGTGGGGGAGTGTAGGTGCTTGTTGGGGGAGGGGTGTAAGCTGGAGTTGGGGAAGGTGTAGGTGATTGAGTGGTAGATGGTGCAGGAGCAGGAGCGGGAGAGTCGGCCCATGACCATGACATCTGGAATGTACCCGCATCTTCAGACTGAGGAAGTCAGCCGAGTTCCTCGCTGAGCTGAAGAAGACGGTAAGCTTACAGCGAAGAAGTTGAACAATCCTCGACTTAGATCCAGATCTCCATAGCCACAACTTGGACATTGATCCCGCACTACCGCCGTGGTCGTTTTCCCGCCATATGAGATGATGAGAGCTCGGCCACAGTTAGGACCGGGATATCCTCCGCCGAACTGTGGGCTGTTCAGAGCGACAATGAAATCTGAAGCGACACTGGGCAAGTCAGCGAGATGTATACAGTAATATGGTTCAGTAGTATGCGGACTCACTTGTATCCGCCGCAAGCTCCAAGACCGACATCGTAGAAGGTCGCCCGTCCACCAAAGCCTTGTCGCTTCTCCAGCGCCGACCGGTGCCCGGACCTGCTCCTCGATCGTGCGTGCAGCTCGGGATCCGCGAAGCCCAGTGAGAGGGGTAGGAGAGGGAGGAGAATGAGGAGTGTTGATGAGAACATGTTGAATTTTTCGTCGGTGAGTGTTTGTGGGATGGCTAGGATAGCCAAGAGGGGGCTGGTCGAGCTAGTAAGAAGCTGGACTGAAGTTGAGGCTTAAGCCTAGGAAGAGGGAGCCGTGTAGGCGTGTGCGGGGAATGAGTGACGATGGGTGTCAGTGCGTGGACTGAGAATCAGAGTGCCGAAGTGGGAAGGCCGCCGTTGGTATTAGGACCGGTATGAGACAGGGGTGTGTCGGTCGCTGAAAGAAGCGGTGGTATGTACCGGTACGACGGAAAGAGCGGTATAGCCAAAGAGTGGGTAGGAGTAGGGGGTGAAGTGGGTGTCGAAGTCCTGCTGATGAGGCAGATGATCGACAAGTTTTTTTCAGTTTGGAGGAGAGACCAATGACGCTGGGAATGTCCTATCCGATGGGTAAATGACGAGGAGGTAAGGTTTTTGAGGAATGTTTCTTGTCAAAACCGGTTTGACGAGGTGTTTCGAGTAGTATGTAGGATGGATATAGCAGTGAATTGGGACCTCCTACTTCCCTTTCCTTGATGTATTCATATCCCCACGCCAGCCAGACCCAGGACCGAGGTCTCGCTTGAAAAAGATATGAGGGGGATCCCCCAAAAATTCATACACTGCTGTTTGAAGCCATTACGGCGTGTTTCATCTCCACGCCGGCACCCTCGTTTCAGATACCTTACGCCACCCGGGAGGGATGCCGGAGGAATGGCTCGGACAACTACTCCAAGCGGTAATTCATTGGCACCCTCGTTTTTATCTTGCCGTAAGCCGGCAGGATAAGATTAGAATCCGGTCAAGTTACGTCAGATATGGAGTAGAGCTCCATAGACTTGTAATGTTCCAGGATCTCGTAAGCAGGATAAATGCAATAACAACATCAAGCACAACTCCGCGTCTCGTGACTCATCCCGCGTGGATTGCCCGCGGCCAGCAACCCAGCTTGAATTGTTCACTTGGGCGGCTATAGACACAGGCCAGTTCCAGAGACTCATAACCCAGGTCATACCTACAATACTCTCGCGGAATGAAGGCGGTACTACAGCGCGTTACGAGGGCATCAGTGACTGGTGTGTTCCGCCTCTCGAGGCCACTTAACACCAGTTCGCCTGCACCGCTCACGCGACAGTCGACGGGGAGGTCATTTCATCTATCGGCAGGGGACTGCTTGTCCTGATTGGAATAGATAAAAGTACGCTTACTCTTGCTTGAACGATCGGATTTGTGCAACGCCTGACCATTTCAGATGATACTAAGACCGACTCCGACACCCTCGTCAGGAAGATTCTCAATGCTAAGCTATTTGAAGATCAAGGGGAGGCTTGGGGATCCTGGAAGCGGAGCGTGAAAGATATCGATGGCGAGGTTCTGTGTGGTGAGTTTGGCTCTGGCGTCGAATCGCTTGGGCTGCGCTGGGCTGCTGCTGATACCTAGTCTCTCAATTTACTCTGATGGCGCAGTTCAAGGGGTCAAAGCCGGACTTCCACGATGCCATGGTATGTCTCTACGAGCTAGTCATCTTGGTCCAAACCCCATCTTTGCGCGATACTGATCATCATAGTCTTCAACTATTAGCCGAGACTTCTACTACAACTTCCTAGACGACATGAAGCGCACCCACGCACCTGACAAGATAAAAGACGGGAAATTTGGGGGAATGATGGAGGTGTCTTTGCTCAATGATGTACGTCTGCAATTCCAATCTAGTCGCTGCAGAGCTAACGGCGTAGGGCCCACTCACCATAATAATGTCATCCCATGATACTCGTTCCGGCAAATCCAAGACCGGCACACCTACACCGAGCGTATCTGGCTCAGTAACGCCCGCTCTGCAGAATGACGAGGCAAGAGATAATTCGCCGGAGGCGTGCAAAGCGAGAGCCAAAGCTAAGGCGGAGAAACGCGCGGCGAACGCCAAGATGTATAAGGAGAAAATGAAGGGCGGAAACGGAGACGGGGAGGAGACGGGAGTTCAAGCGGAATGATCAAGCTCCTCTGTGTCGTCGAAGCGAACTCGAATACCTCCCGTCTCCGAAGACTGACTTCTGAATCCTGGAGTACACTGGATGATGATGACATTGCGCTGACACGAAGGATCTTGGAGGACCGCGATCTCGAGCTTTGCGAGCGGAACTCATGCGTCGGAACGGTCCGGGGTACACAGCTCCGGCCTAGCGGCACTGACGTCAAAGTCTTCGGCAACGCTCGAGAACTTAAAGCGACCATCATGAATTATAATCGGTTGCATCTATCTCTGCTGTCTATCAAACACCGTCTCCTTGAGAAGCGACCAGCTATTTGGATCAGCGCCTAAGGGAATTGACAGGACGTGGTGGCACTCACTGATTCAGAACATGTAGCCACATCTTCTAACATAACCTGCAGGGCGAACTCGCGACAGATAGCCAACCGTGTATCGTCATCGACCTCGTTCAACCACGCCGGATGGACCATGGCCACGGAACTTTCGATATCCGGGGGCGAAGTCCAGAAGATCAGCTTTGAGGCAGTCTCGTCCGTCCAACGGCCATTTCTGTGGATATCAGGGCTCGCTCGGAGATGGAACGTCTCCGCAAGGGCTCTCTTCGTGCGTCTCGCTGTTAGTGGCGTCAGCTTGTTCGAAATCATGATCAAGTTAAATCGGGTTGAGAATAGGAGGCTCCTGAGCTGCCCGCCGCCCGGCAAAGAGAACTTACATAGTGGCGGCGTGGGCCCGGGATCATCCTCACAAAATCCGCGCGAGAGAGCTAGTTGTTCCGTTGTCAAGCGGCCATCACAGCACTTCCAGAGACGGAGTAAGCGCTCGAAGCGAGCACCTTCGTCAACCATATCACTAGCACTGATATAATCAAGGACCTTGGTGTTGAATCCGGACTTATTCGTATACATGTCGGTGATATCCAGCAGACCAACAGGTACTCGGCCGGTACTGTGCGCACGCCGCTGGACATGGGATGTAGGAACGGTGGTTACGGTTCGGCTGTGGCGCTGCGGATGATGTGATTGTGCTGATCGCCGGACACCCATGTTGGAAGTATACCCTTCTGGAGGAGAGGTGTGATCATGAAGAGTCGACATGGCAGCTGGTCAGGTGCAAGTCAATGTGACTCGTAGTATTGCGTGCGTTGTTGTCGGCTGGTAGGGCACTGTTGTGTGGGGGAACCCGAGATGGAGGATAGGGCAGGGGAGAGATAGTCTGTTCCTGAGGGATGGGGATCGATCCATTGTGCAGCTGAGGAGGACCAGTTTGCAGACCTACAGTGGAGTCCAGGATCCAGGGAGAACACTCTTACGCGTTCGAACTCTGTGAGACTTGAAAGGATGCCCATGGGCTTGAATAAGTCTGCCAGTCTGCCACAGCGGGCGCAAATTTCGTATCGCACTGTTGTCGGACAGTATTAACGTGCACCGACTCACAGATCACCCTTAGGACCGAGGATTGTTGATGAGCATGGATCAGAGAATATGAGACTGTGAGTATACATATACATGAGCTCAGCGATGAAGTCGTACCTCCACCTTCCACGTCCGACACTGTGACAGTGACTGTCCCGATCCACCTGCGCCGGCTGACTCCCACCGTGCCGTCTCTTCCCGCCAGATTTCCCCTACATGCCTGCTCCCGAAAGAAGGTCATGGCGCTCTGAGACACCCCTCGACTGAATTCCGCTTGGACATTGGGAGCCCACCGATGGGGTTTCGCTTTCTTGTGCCGGTCCATGACCCCAAACAGAACGAGGCGGAAGAGGGGAAAGGAAACCCAGCTGACCAGCGTCGTGTCCCATTCAGCTCAGCTGGTACGCGCTCCCCTTTCATGTCGGTGCCTCCCCTTGTTGGAATGAAACACTTTTCAACATGACAGGTGCCTCCCCTTGTCGGTCTGAAACACAGAGGGCCACGACAATGAGTGAGGCGCTTGACCATCACAATTCATACCCTATTTTCAGTAGTCAGGAGGCATAGCTAGACCAGAGTAGTGACAGACAGTCAGTGCTTTGAGGCTACACACCATTCATAAGGCCCTCAGCCCGATTCATCTCTCCTCATTCTTCCAGCACCTGCCCAAGTCTCTACACAATGGCTTCAAGCTGCTGCGCCAGCTTCAGCGCCGGCCCCACCATCGTCCGCATAGGTATACCCCTCGTCACGCCTCCACTCATGTTGTTGCCGACCACACCGGGACCGGTGGGGTTAGAGGTGGTTGAGTAGGTTGGAGTATCTTCGGGTGATGTGGAGGGGAATGTGAATGTTGATGTGGATGGGTTCAATGTCCATTTACGCTGAGTGGTCAGCGAATGTTATAGAGAATTGTAGCTGGGGTGTTGGCAGAGAATGACAGGTGTACAGACTAGACTTGATGAGCAGAGACTTACCGACGTTGTGAACTCAATCAACTGCCGTTCTTCACCTGACTTGAAGAAGAGTAGTCCGGTCGCGTTTTGCTTGCCGAGTGAGGGATATGATGCTTCTATAGTGGCTGCTATTTGTGCCCTATAGGCGTCAGCGGAACTTCAAGATTGAAGGAAGGCATGAGCCAAGCTCAAGAGAGAGAGACTGGACTGACCTGACTGTTCCCATCAGCTTTTCTAGCAGAAATCCAAACTCCTCCCGCGGCACCCTCTCGCGCACACGATACACCTTATTGTACGCTCCTTCCATCAGCCACCTTTCTCTGCGATGATCAGCATAAGCCACGTAGGAAGCCATCGATTTTGACGCACAGATCAACAGGCAGCTTCACGAAGCTATCCTCCATTTCCCCTGGCCCTAATCTCTCCAAAAGCGTATGGAACTCCGTCAATTGTCCCCCGCTGAGCAAAGCGAGGAGATGCAGACCTAGCACGACTGGTCGATTATGCGATGCTGGCAGGCCAGGTAAGGTGTAGAATGGCTGCAAGGCGGCATTGTACGCGGTGTATGATTTGAGGTTGTGTTGTCTAAGGGAGTGGAAGCAGGCTATTTCGAGGATCGATCCTGCTTTATCAGTTGGTTACGAGTGGAGGACGTACGAGCTGCAACGAGGTCTGATGACTCTGCTTGAGGCGGGGCGAAGTATAGACCTGACTTGGCTAGTTCGAGCTGATCGTAAGTTCGGATCAATAGCGCTGTGGACAAGTTGCAGAGACATACCTTCAGCTTAGCCAAAGTTATGGATACTTTATCAGTCTGTCCGGCATGGAAGGCTGCCTGTAGCTCTGATAGGGACTGCTGTAGGGACATGATGAAGTGAGTGATCAGTGTATAGGTGGAGTGTGAGTGAGGAATGCTGCCATGTATGTATAGGTTGCGCGTCGCCTCTATATGACCTCCACATGAAACGCCACGAGGGGAAATTCCCGCCTACCAGAGATTTAAATGCTTCCGTCCTATGACCAGCTACTTTCTGCCTCGCCTTCAATCCGACTCTTTCCTTCCCTTCCCCTGCCATATTACTATACCTGCCCACTCCCAGCTATCCTCTAAGTAGATCTTACGGAATCCATATACACCTGAGATTATATCGGGTAAAAGAGCGATACCAAGCGTTCACACCGTCTTTCCACCCATCAAATCACCCCGTCAATCGACTTCTTTTCAGCTCCCCTACGTGCGTCTCCCACTCCTGCGTGACCATGCCGCGCTACGGCTAGCTCTAAGCCCTTCAGCTGACCACTCAGATTATGTCTGCAGCTCCCCAGATGAACGGCAATGGCAATGGCCACCCTGCCGCCCCCATTCCCGCTGTTGAGACCTCCGCTACTCAGAGCAAGGTCCAGCCTAACGACGTCGGATGGCAATTCGTTCCCCAGTACTAGTGAGTTGTGCGGCGCTTGATGGATGGGAAGGTAAAAGCTGTACGGGCGAGGTGTCGTGTGGGTCCGATCTTCGCGTGACAGGCGATGATTAGCCTCACCCAGGGGCCGAAATTCCAGATTCCTTTGTAGCTCTTACTGACTCCCTCAGCAACTTTGTCAACAAACAGCCCCACCGACTGCACTGTTTCTACAACAAACGATCCACATTCATCCACGGCGAAGAGGGCGAGGAGGCTCAGGTTGCCTTAGGTCAGCAGGTCAGTTCCTTCATGCCGTTTTCGATTCCTGAGCGCAAGCTGACATTACAGGAAATCCACGACCGAATCACCTCGATAGGATACGACCAGTGCAAAGTGTACATCCACCAGATCGACTCTCAATCCAGCGCCAACGGCGGCATCATCATCTTGGTCATTGGTGAAATGTCCAACTTGAACGGTCCATGGCGGAAATTCACCCAAACCTTCTTCCTTGCCGAGCAGCCTAACGGCTACTTTGTCCTGAACGATATCTTCCGATATCTCAAGGAGGATATCGAGGACGAGGACGATGATGAGGAGGGATCAGCATCAGCTCCCACCGTCGTCGCTGCGCCCGCGAAGGACGAGGCTGAGGCAGCACCTGCCGCAGTGGAGGTCCAGGCCACTGAGGAGATTGTCGCTCCTGTCGATGAGAACCTTGAAGAGAGTGTACCCGCTCCCCCTGCGTATACCGAGGCAGAGCCAAGAAAAGAGGAGGTGGCTGAGGAGGCGGCACCCGCACCATCGAACGAACCCGCCCACCCCGACCCCGCCACTGTCCCCGACGAGGCCGTCGTCGCTTCCGTCCCAGACAAGGACGTTGCCCCCACCGAACCCGCTACTGCCGTCGAGGAACCCACTACTTCAGCTCCGGCAGCTGAGGAGTCTGCTCCCGCAGCCGATGCTTCCCCCGCCCCCACCCCAGCTCAGCCCGCCGCCAACGGTGCACCCAAGGCCGCTGCCGCCGCACCTCCCGCGCCCGCCGCTCCGGCC
Source organism: Dioszegia aurantiaca (assembly GCA_001600655.1). Lineage (NCBI taxonomy): Eukaryota > Fungi > Basidiomycota > Tremellomycetes > Tremellales > Bulleribasidiaceae > Dioszegia > Dioszegia aurantiaca. The sequence continues at coordinate 1,392,921 of BCKN01000002.1, read as the reverse complement.
AAGCCCGCTGCTCCCAAGTCATGGGCGTCGATGGCTGCCGCTGCCGCTCGACCCGCTGCTGCCACCGCACCAGCCGTGAGCGCTCCTCCTGCTGCTGTCCCCAAGGCTCAGCAGGCTGCTCCAGTCCAGCAGCCCCAGCAGTCCCAGGAGGGCGCCGCACCGGCCGCACCCGCCTCCGCTTCTGCCTCCGGCTCAGGCAAGTCGATGGCATACGAGAACGCCACCAAGATCAAGACTGCTCATTGCTTTGTCAAGGTGAGTTCAGATTGTCCACTTGTGGCTACATGCAGCTGACCCCGCCTAGCTCCCCAATTGGGCGCAGAACGACAACGGTGAGGCCATGGACGAAAACACCCTCAGAAACGCCGCTACCCGATTCGGCGAGGTGGTCAAGGTTGAGATTGTCGGTACGAAAGCGTGTGCATTCGTCGAGTTCAAGCAGGTCGAGTCGGCGCGTAAAGCCATTATCGCGTCGCTGCAGACGAACCAGGGCGGCGAGGGAGGTGTGAAGGTCAATGGACAGAATGGGGCTCTGATCTTCGAGACGAGGAAGGAAAAGGATGAGAGGCGCGTCAGGGGACCACCTGGTGGTCCGTCCCAGGGTGGACAGGAGAGGGGCTCGGGTGGAGCAGGTAGGGGAGGAGAGATGAACGGCGGTGGACGAGGTGGAGGAGCCGGACGGGGCGGTAGACCCCAGGGTCAGGGCCAAGGTCAGGGCCAGCCAGGTCAGGATGGGTTCATTGAGCGCGGGCAGGGTGGACGAGGTGGCCGAGGGGGCCGAGGGAGGGGTGGGGCACCTCAGGGCGACAGGCCACAGCCTGCCAAGTAGGCCGGGGTGGAGATGAGAACATTACGTGACGAGGGATAGAAGTCTACGAAATCGACGGGAGGAGGAGTCGTCGAGGGAGACATGAGAGAGGGGAGAGATGAGTAGAGAATTAAGAGAGGAGATACAATAAAACAACATCGACATCCCTGCCGAATCGCGAAACCACATCCGACCATCCAAACCATCCACAATTCAACGCAAACACCTCCATCTTCGACACGGAACACTCCACATATTCGTCTTCTTTCCTTACCGACACCCACCCCCCTTCTTCATCCATTTCTTCTCTATCTGGTGGCGGTTTATATACATGTTTTTGGATGATGATGCGTGACGAGCATGGACGAGAGGTAGAAATGCAGATGGGGGAAAGTTGTTAATATGCATGAAACGAGTGCACGGCATGCTTAAATGACTATATACAGAATTATGATTCAACACCATAATGCCTATGGTCTTTCATCGTCCTCCAACCAAACCCGCTTTGGAGAGTACATACTTCCACAGACTCTCAACGACAACTCTGTCCTTACCCTCCAACCACCTCATCTCGACGGTCCCACCCTTCTCGGTTTCTCCCTCCGCTCCCTCTGCAACATCCTGCTCCCGACCTTCTGCGTCAATATCGGGATCGTCTCCCTCCTTCGCCGTTGTTACAGGTGTCACCGACGACGATTGGCCAACATCTTCGACAGAAGCAGCTGGGACTGTGGCTGATAGGATGTCTGGGCGATTCGCGTTCATGAAATTGATCTCTGCTCGAAATATAGGCTGGGTCGTACTTGTAGTCAACGACTCGCCTGTAGCTCTTGCGGCTAGTCGACGGGCGGCTCGAGACCATGTATAGGCCAGGGGCGCTATGGAGATAGATCCCGCGCCAGTTGATGCTGAGGAGGTACTCGTCGTCGGAGACATCACAGCAGGGTCGGTCGATAGTGAGGTGGAGGTCGAGGGCTTAACGTCAGTTGAAGATAGGTGCGAAGTGATGGGTAGGAAATGTACAGAGACGTCTCGAAGGATAGCTTCGATTCGCTGGCGGAGTTCTGCGCACGGGATGCTGGGGTTGATGGGCGTGTGTGAAGATGAATTGGGGGGAGGGAGAAGTCGGGCGAGGGCCGTACCGGGGATAATCTCCGTGCGCGTTATACTCTGTAATGTTGTCAGCGATATCTATTTCTTAGCGCAGAGTGAAAGCGGACACACATCGGGAAGCCGGGTGGCCGTATGGCTCCATCCTAATATCCAGCGAGTAGTTCGGGCCTGTCGACAGATCTTGATGAAGTAGTTGTCTATCTGTAGAGATCAGCTGTGATGATCCTGCTTTATGAACCAGTATAAGCATCGGGCAGCTCACTTTATCCCGCTTGAGCTGTTCGACCAAGGGAGAAAGTGAGCTATACTTCCCGATGAGACTGGTGTACCACCTGAGTCCCTATCAGCGCAGATCGATGTATATGGACAGAGGGACTGCAACGTACTGGCAGGCTGCGCCCAGCTGGACACTCTCGCGTATCATCTTGGAGACAAACTCGACCTCGCCGCCGGGGGTGATGAGCTCATTAGCCGCGCCTGTCGGAGCCTGAGCGTTCAGCCGCCTACACGCGTGTGGTGCAGAAGGTCAAGTCGACGTACTGCTGGCGCGACCCCCGCTTTGCCCTCTTTACCCAGTCTCATCTCTTCCTCAGAACCAAAGAATGGTGGATTGCACATGACGAAATCCCATCCTGTTTGAGTGACCTCCACGGAGACCGCCTCGGCTTCACCTGAAGCCTTGCTCCGCTCACGTTCTTCGGCAATCTCATCGAATATCGGAAATAAGATAGGCTGTTCTGGTATTGGGCGGCGAATGGAGATGGAAGTGGATGGGATGTCATTCTTGAGGCGAGTCTGGATTGAATGATGGAATGATACAGCGTCCAGCTCTGGCTAAGATCAGCCCTGGCCAGCTCAAGAATGTCCGAAGTAGGAGATGAAAAGATAGGGACTCACCAGTGGCTACTATCTGTGCGCTGGGTCGGATGCGGTGGAGGAGTAATGGGTAGATGGCTATGTGGCCTGTTCCTCTGAGAAACGTCAATTTCATCCGCCGGTCTGAGGTGGAGGAGGGCGACATACATGTCTAGCACCTTGATCGGACGACGCACTAAGGTAGACGCTTCAGACGAGGAAGAAGCTCCAGCTGTTTCTGTCGTCATGCCCGGAAGGTATGGCTTGATATCGAGGATATGGTACAGGTAGTCCAGCCTTCATGGGTCAGTTAGCGGTCGATGGTTTGAGGATTGTCACCCGCTCACTAGCTTACCGATTACCAATCTACACCTAGTTAGCTAGCTACATAATACTTACCAGGAACGAGAGGACATACTGTTGGACATAACCTGTCTTCTCTCAGCTCAACATCATACCCCCAATCCTCCTTCAGGAGCGCGGCCGTCAATGCTCGAAGTGCCGCTGGATCCTGGAAGTTGATTGACGCATATCCTGTGTCAGAGACGTTGACACTGTAAGCGTCAGTCAGGCTCTAGGTTTACGATTGGAATAAACGGACAACGGTGCGAAAGTCGGATGGCGCGAAGCGAGGTGTGCGAAGTCAGGCCGTTTGGTGAGGTAGGGATTGAGAGGGTGCATCTGGCTGTGCGTCAGGGTTGCACGGATGGGCAACCAAAAGCTGTCCAGATGCCAGTGCGAAGACTCCAGGCTGAATAGAGTCGAAAGGGGGATCGGACGGATGATGTATGGTGAGGAATGGTCCTAGCGAGATTTGCGCTGGCGGACAGCCTCCACTTTATTGGCGACCTATTGAATTGCTGATACCTTTGTGGCCAAGGTGCTAGCTCCCATCCAGCAGCTGGTCGCTCGGACGAGTGCAACCCGCAGATACGATGATGAGCCTCAAGCATATAATTCAAAGTTGTCCTAGTATACAGTGTTACCTCCCCCATGTTTCTTAGTACTCCACGCCTCATAGCCCATCACGCACGCCCTCCCTATGCATCCTCGTATTCCGCACCGCCCCTACTCCGGACTCTCCTTCTCCTTCTCCCTCGCCGCCCTCCTCATCTTCCTAGCCTCCTTCCTCTGATCCTCATCCGCCTGCATCTCCTCAGCCTCCTTAAGCCGCTTCGCGAACTCCGCCTTGGTGATCCTGTCCTTCTTCGCTAACGGGTACGCGTCCAACCTCTCCTCAGCCTCGGTACTCGCTGCTAGAGCTCCTGCTTCGTCTAGGATTGGTGATTTGGGTTTGGGTTGGAGGGCGGGAGCGGCTTCGCCTGTCTTTCGACCGGGCCACTGGGTATCAGGCGGTAAGTCTCCTACTGCCGTCAGTGATTTGAATGTAGCAGTGTTGATACGAGAAAAAAATGACTGACCTAGCATAATCTGAGTCTTGATGTAGTGCTTAGTCTGCTCTTGTCTCGTCAAGGCCACAGAGCCGTATACTACCATTGCGACTACGGTAGCTCCTTGTGCCCTATAGAATTAGCTTCAGCGGCAGCATGACATAAAAGTGAGCCTCGTAATTCAGAAGGCCGTACTTCTTCCCATAACGACTACTCGTATCCTCCACACCATCACACCACCTCTCAATTTGGTCATAGACTCACAATACACGCATCCGTAACCAGTAATTGAAGTTCCTTCGATTCCCCGTCCGTAAGCTCAACGTAGCCCCAACGAGCGCTACTACCGTTGCTGCGCATCCTTAGAGCCATTAGCACGCAAAACTTTCTGCAAGTTATGCGGTCATAGTGATGCCTGTCCCGAGTGATACGTGAGATTTAACGAGGGGTATGTGGAAGTCGACATACCTGCCGGAACGATAGGCTGAGACTTGCACCGTTCCCAGATATACCGCGTGAAGGTTATAGGCTTGTATGGTCGCTCTTCCTCTTCTGACATGGTGGGATAGCTATGCTCAGTGTAGCTGAGAGTGGATATTGCGGGTAAGGCGTGTGCAGTACTGTGAGATGGACGATCGAGATCTTCGAGATTTTGGTGAGGGCGATTACGGGATTACGGCCGATGGGCGGCATGTTCCACGTGGCAATTCTGAAACAGGCAGCTATCCGTGCGTACTCCGCGCAAAGGCGCGTTCGCGCTTTGCGAGGTCGCGGTCGGTGGCGCTGCTGCACAATTGCGCTGTAGCCTCTCTGACTTCTATGAGCGAGGGTCGCGGCAGACGCAACCTCAAAAGCATGGTCCACTGCGATATTAATGCAGACGGCAGCGACGACTGCTCCAATGAACACATCATCCAGCGGTCCACACCCTTCCTCCTCTCGCCCGACCCTTGAGCTGGAATCTCAATTGATGCGAAGAACTCAGTGGTGAGCAAACATTACATGGGTTCTCTTTAGATTACTACTCTCACTCTAGGATGTATATGGACCAAATTTGCGCCCCCCAGATCAATGTAGTCGCCTTGCAACAGTGAACAGTCGGCGACGTAACAGTACACCCGAATGAACACGATACGATTACTGTAAGATATATCAGGGGGACGTGAATTTGATTCAGCGAGCTGGGGTCTGCTTGAGTGGTCTCTTTCGAGGGGCCCACTTGCGCCCAAATGTCGCTGCCGATCCCTGGAGCGATAAAATCAGGATGCTGTGGGGTTATAGCTTCTGCGCCTTCACATTGCGCTCATCAGAATGAATGTCTTCCAGCAGAAAGGGTAATTTGCATGTGAGACACGTCTGCCAGCCATCTCTGGACGTTGATGGCGACGACCACCCCTACTTCTCGCTCGCTTATAGCCTATATGAAACATTGAAGTACCTTGTTTCAGACTTGGGGTCCGTGCACAGGTTCTCGGCGTTACGTCATCGCCAGCGTAGCTTCGCTGCCAAAGAACAATATTGTTGTGGCTTCTACTTACCACACAGCGTTCTCGGCAAGGCAGCTTACACACAGAGGATCGCTCAGTAAGAGGATACGAATCGTCTGAGAAAAGCTTCTCTATTGCATCAAGATCGACTGCACTACTACGACGCGGCACCAGGTTGCTTCACTTTTATCCCCAGATATTATACTTCTCTTTCCGCCTTTTCACGTCCCAGCATCATGGTGCCCAAGAGGGTCGCCGTCACTGGTGAGCTGTGTTAGGCCGTGATGAGTAAATGCCGACCTGTTAGCTAATTGAGTGTAGGAGCCTCAGGTCTTCTCGGGCGAGCCGTGGTCAAGCGATTCGAAGCGAAGGGCGATACAGGTCAGTCCGCTCGACTAATCCGCTGGCTCCAAAGCCGTAGAGCTACGCGCCTATCAGTAGGACCAGGTACTCCCTTGTCTCAGAATCTCATATCGCAGTTATCCGCCTTGCATTTAGCCGAGCAAACGAGGGATACACCAAGCTTGACTTGATGGATCAACAGGCTGTTGAGGCCTTCTTCAGAGATAACAAAGTCGATAGTGAGTTTCCATTGGCGCTGCAGATTCTCTGTTGATATCCATCAGCTGACTCTTCCCATAGCTCTAATACATTGTAACTTCACCTCAGACACCGTACTCAGGATTGCTTACTGACTTACCCAGGCGCAGCGGAGCGTCGACCAGATGTCGCTGAAGCCGTAAGTTCTACTTCTCATCTTAGCTGTAGACATTCGAGCACTGACATGCGCTAGGACCCTGAGAAGGCCGCTCGGATCAACGCAGCCGTTCCAGCGCACCTAGCCAAATTATCGCAGCAATACCGGTTCCTCATGATTTACATATCGACAGATTATGTCTTTAATGGACGCAAGTAAAGTTTTCAGCTGGAGAAGTACGCATGTGGGGCATGGAGCTGATACACTAGCCCGCCATATGAAGTCAACGACACTCCTGATCCGCTGCAGATGTACGGCCGGCAGAAACTTGCGGGGGAGCAAGAGGTTGCGAAGGCCCGAGAAGCCGGTGCGAATGTTGTTGTGTTGCGTATACCTGTTCTGTGAGCTGACCGGAGCGTTGAATGGGTAGCACAGTACGACCAGGATAGCTGACTCTCGATAGGTATGGCGATGTGACCTACAATGCCGAGAGTGCCGTGAACCTCCTACAAGATGGTCAGTCATCCTCCGCCTGTCGCTCGCGGGTCAAAAGCTGACTCATCTTAGTGGTGGAAGATCAATCAGGAAAAGAGTACAATATGGACGCATACCAAGTCCGATTCCCGACGAAGGTGTCGGACGTAGGCAGGGTGCTGGTCGACTTGACACGTATGCTTGCACTTCTCTGTTTCACAAGCTGGGATATTTCCATTGATCACTACAGATTTGGACGAACCCCTTCCTCCAATACTACACTACTCTTCCCCTGCCCCATCATTGACAAAGTACGACATGACGACCGTCATCGCCTCGGCTCTGGGCCTGCCCATGAAGCACGTCATACCCGATCGGAACAAGCCCGAGACTAAGCCTGGTCAGACCGAACGCCCGGAGAATACGCAATTGGGTACTAAAGCTTTGCAGGAGTTAGGCGTGGATGTCAGCGAGGAGCAAGACTTCCAGAGCTGGTGGAAAGCTTATGTCGGTAAATCATAAAAGACAGCAATAGTATGTCATCTTTGCAGTAGGCAGATGAAAAATGTGTCTCGATGGATGCTAGCAGATGTACATGCAGTTACCCAGACGCTGACACAATACTCAGCAAGACTACATCAAGCAGTAGCCTTGTTCACCCTTTGAGGCTTCCCCGATCCTGTCGGCCCAGTCTTCTTAGTCTTCTCCGCCCGAGCCTTCTCCACACCCTTGCCTTTGCCCACTTTAATCCCCTTGGTCTTGAGCAGATGCTTCTTCTTGCCCTCTACCGCCGGATCAGCGATTGCCATTACTACGCAAGACAAGAGCACGTAAGCAGACTCACCCTGTATGATGTCGATGTCTGCCTCCTCGTTGAATGCTGATCGCTCCTGCACTTCCTCCACGAGCTCACCCTCCTCATTCAGTTTCCGCAACGGAGCGGCATCCTCCGCTTCTTCCTCCTCCGAAGTCTGTTTCTTGGTCCGCTTCTCAACCTTAAACTTGGCAACGAAGAACCCATCCATGTTGTGCTTGTGAGGGTAGAACTATAATGAGGTCAGCTCCTCTCTGTGCGGTACAAATCATGCAAAGACAACTCACTCTCCGGGTCAAGTTCAAGCTGTCATGAAATTGTTTGCCCTCGAATGCCTTGAATCCCTCAACACCAAACTCCAAGCCAGTAGGGACGAGTCTGACATTCGGCCGTTTCCGCAGAGCATAGTCAACGACCGCCTCGTCCTCGTCTACCGTCACGGAACAAGTGGAGTAGACGACATAACCGCCCGTGGCTGAATTGGGGGAAACAGAGTCGAGAGCGCAAAGGATAAGCTGTTTTTGCAGATGGGATAGAAGTTGGAAATCGCGCTCAGACTGACTTTTCAGCACAGATAAGTCTCAAAATGGCAATTGACGTACCTTGTTGACCTTCACACTGGCATCCTTGCTGATGACACCTGTTCCACTACACGGCGCATCCAGCAAAACTCTATCGAACCCACCCATCACTCGTGGGAACTCGCGAGCGTCATAGTTGCACACCACGACGTTCTTGCATCCCATTCGGTGAACGTTCGCCGTAAGACTCTTTGTGCGTTGTTTGTTGGAGTCGTTGGCGAAGATGAGACCGGTGTTTTGTAGGAGAGCTGAGATGTAGGTGGTCTTTCCACCTGGGGCGGAGGCCATATCGAGGATGCGTTCGTTAGGCTGGGGAGCGAGGGCGATCACGGGGAGGAAGGAGGAGGCGGATTGAAGCATATACTGTCCGGCGAGGTATTCAGGCGTGGCACCTGAAGGACTCAGCTGGAGTTGTGATATCGCAAAATCATGGTATGGACTCACCGACGGGAACCGGACTTTCGAATACCTGCAGTCCGACCTTGCTCCACTTGCCGATGGGTTCTAGCTGGACTCCCCGGTTGATCAGAGCCTGAGCGAGATCTCGTCGACGGGTCCTAAGGGTGTTGGCGCGGATAGTGACTGGTCGGGGAGACTCGTTGGCCTCGAAGAATGCGATGGCCTCATCTGTCAGCTGATGTGTCTAGACATGGAAGCGTGGACCATGACTCACCTCGTCTACTGGGAACAGTCTCATCAACTTGCCAACGAGGAAAACGTTGTATCCAAAGTATGTTGCAATGTCATGTTGCAATTGTAGCAAGTGGTCCGAGCGAGATCTGCTGCTCAGCGGTGCTGACATTTCCACTGGTATCCACTCACTTTCCTGGCACCCCCTGTGACAACTTCTCATCCTTCCCAGCGCAAACGCCAACCAACCACCTCATCCGGTTCTCAATTTCTCGCAGACTTGTTCCGTGCTCAAAGTCCTCCACCTCGCCTCCAGACTCCACAGCAGGCAGCGTGAAGCCCTCATTCGTCAGATCGTCCTCTAGATTGGTCGTAATGGCTCCGTCCTCATCTTCAGACCCCTCCGGCTGGGGATTGAGGCGGAGATGCGCTGTCCGTGGGTCATTCGTCTCATCAACCTCCATCTCATCCTCATCCGACGAAGCGAATGCCGAGTCCACTTCGTCCTCTTCATCATCTTCCTCCTCGTCCTCATCGTCCGAGCCCAACATGTCATCCTCATCTCCGTCTCCTAGTAGATCGTCGTCGTCGCCTAGGTCAAACTCATCGTTCTCTGCCTCGTCATCAGATGGCATGATGTCAAGATCGAAGGCGTGCTGTCCAGCCGGCAGAACTTCTCGAGTCTCATCGTGGTCGTCATCCTCCGAATCGCTGAAAACGAGATCCTTTGCAGGCTTCTTGCGCAATTCGGCAACATCCTTGTCGATGCTTTCGATCAGTCAAGCTCTCATGTGTGTGACCTACGCTGCCTGAGCCGTAGCCTTCCCCTTTGCTTTGACGGATTTGATCTTAACAATCTCCTCCTCATCCTCATCTGGCGACATCTCCCTGGACCGTCAGCTCGACCTTCCCTGGATGACTCACCCCTGCTTCAGAGCATCCTCTAGATCACTATCATCCTCGTCCTCCTCGATCACATCTACCTTTCTCCTCTTCTTGCCCGGGATGACCTTCTTGTGCCTGCCGCCACTCGCCAATGCTTTGACACAGCTGCGCTCGTCGGCGGGCTGCGACGCCCGCTTCTTCCCCTTATCCCTCCTTCGTGGCTTTCCTGGCTCGGTAGACCCTGGCAGAGGCTTTGGAGGAGCCTGCTTGTGCTTTGCTTTGTAACCCATGATAGTTGTTGTTTAGATGTATATGGGGAGTGAAGATTTGCTCGACAGTCAAGTGGACTTTCAACTTTTAAGGCACATGATGTGGATTTCTGGAAGAGATTATCAAATGCTCTCGTCAGTGACGAGCGAGCGTGACTTTGGTACTTGGAGATAGCGGGCATCATACCATATCACCAATGAGCTCGTACAATAAGCATACGGGGCAATGGTCAGCCGTACCATCGGTACTGCAACCAGTAGCCGACGCAGGGCCCTCTGAAATCCCACCTACCATGTCCACCGAGGCAGATCTGTCGACTACCACACCGCCCGGATCACCCCCGGACCAGGCAGCTCTAGGCTTTTCGTCTGAGAAGCCCAGACCTGTCAAGCCAGCTCGGAAACGGGGTCCTACTACCACACCGCGGATACCACAGCGGCCACGGCCGGACGACAGCCCCCAGGCAGTCCAGGAAGCCATTGTTGCCGAAGCACCGGAAGTCCCAGAGGCTGGACCTTCCTTGGTACCTGTCAGGAAGGTGTATCCACGTAAGCAGAAGGTGAGCCAAGTGGGTGGCACGAAGACTGCGGGGAAAGTGAGCTGTCGTGGCTCTGGTTGTTGCGTAGATGCTGATTTCGCGCAGAAGAAGGCGGAGAAGTTGTTACAATACACCAATGCTTATGCTCCTGGACTGTAAGCTTGTGCTCAACTGCACGAACTGACGGCAGATACTACGTCAAGAACCCTGCTGGAGATTTCCTGCAGAAGGAGTCAAATGTCGAAGTGATCCGGCAGGTGTCGCAGGCGAAAGCGAAGAAGGAGAAGGAATTGGAGGAGGCGGCGCTTCAAAAGAAGATCGATGGTGGGGAGGATGTCGCTCCAGTGAGCTGCTTGTCTACGAATATTGTGTCATGTCGCTGATAGGTAGCCTCAACCGCTAGCCTACACACTCATCATCCACCCCGGTTCACGAAATCTTCGAATAGGACGTGCCTCCGATTTCTACCCCAAAGAAGTCCCGTTCTGCATTGCCCGACCTGACACTGCTCCAAATCGAGGGAAAGACCCTCCCGTCCCAGGAAGCCGGTATAAGCGCTTAGAAAGCATAGCTCGGGACAGGAAGAGGCAGAAGATATCGGCGAATGGTCATGCGGTGTCAACGGCGAATGGCGAGGAGAATGGGGACGATGAGGAAGAATGGGAGGCTCCCGTAAGTCAAGATTGGGCGTTGCTAATGATTCTCAGGTCGATCAGAACATAGAAGAGCTCCGCGACTATCTTCGAAATCGACTGCGCGCAAATCGACTCGCTACGGATTCCAGGGATGGTGATCGGGTCAAGCAACACAACGCAAAGGTCCGACCTGAAGTGATCCCGGATCTGAACGACCCATATCGGACAGAATGGACGGAGGTGAACGGAAAGAAGTTCTTCGTCGGCAAGGAGGTGAGCTCTCATTGTGTTGGCTGCGAATTCCATCTAGCTGACTCCAAGGCGTTAAAACTCCCCTGTGCATCTGGGTTCAAAGTGCGATACCCACACCTACATCGAGGTCTGAATACTCGCGATTGGGGCTCACCGCAAATTCTCATGAATGACATCGCTACGATATTACACGAAACTCTCCGCACCGAGTTGGGCATACATCCGAAAGACTACAGCGTCAGTTATCATCTCGCCTTTGCTTTTGTACCAGAGCTGATTATGATAGAAATACTCGGTAATACTACTCGTTCCAGATCACAATGATCGGCTCCACCTCCAAGCTCTGGTTTCCTTATTGTTCGCCGACTTCCGATTCAAGGAGATGGCAATACATCAAGAGTCGTACGCTGCGATATTCGCCGCTGGGATGTCCACCGCCTGCGTTGTCGATATTGGCGCCACGTCAACTTCCGTCGCATGTGTCGATGAGGGGCTTCTATTGCCTGAAACACGTGTGAAGCTCGATTATGGCGGAGACGACATAACCAGTGCCTTAGTGACGATAATGGAAAAGTCCAATTTCCCATATCGCGAGTTGGATCTGGCACGACCTATGGACTGGAATCTGATGAATACACTGAAGGAGAAGGTATGCACACTGGAAGAAGTAAGTGCTACTTAGTCATTACCTGGTCGCCGACAATGAGCTGATTAACGTAGCATCTGGTCGCCAATGTATCATGGGATTTCTTCGCCTCGCGAGAAAATGGCCCGACCCTCAAGTATGCAGTGAGAACATACGACGAGAATATCCTAGCACCACTGGTACGTCTACACCCGTGTTCTGTGCTGATTGCAGTGTTTCTTTGATACTCGGATGATTGACTTCAAGGAGAAAGAGGGGTCGGGGCGAATAGCACTCTGGGAAGAACATGAGGGTATCGACGATATGCTCGTATCGAGCTATGGCGAAGCTGTGAGTCCACCCTTCCTGGAGTAGGGCTAATGTGCAGACTGGCGCTATGAGAGCTTGCTCGACTCACCTCCTCCCTCCTCTCCCTGTCCCCGAGGTGCAAATTACCGAACCCCTTCAATCTGGAGATGTCAACATCGATGGCGAAGGCAATGAGGTTCCGTCATCCGCTGTCGTTGCTACTGCTCCTCCTACCCCTCCACCGGCACCCGCCCCAGAATTGAACGGATCTCAGGCATCCAATAATAGCGATAAACGCCCAACCGATACCACTCCGGCGGGCTCAACAAACGGCACACCCGCCCCAGTCGACCCTTGGAGCCTCGTCGACCACACCCCATACACTGGCCCTCCTCCGCCTGTAGCCCCGGTGGCCGTCAGTGCGCCTGTTCCAATTCCCGTACACCCCTTATCGGCATGGGAGGGGATTGACGTCATTGGCGAAGCGTCAAGATCGCCCCTCGACGCAGCTATTGCTGCCGCGCTGTCCATGGCGGGAAATGAGAATAAGGTCAAAGCTGCCGCGAGCAATATTTTGCTCATAGGTGGAGGCGCGGCGTTGAAGGGTCTGACTCCATTCATCCAGGAACGGTGAGTTGTTTATAGTCCTGCTCACCCTGCACGGGACGAGAAAGCTGATATCCCAGTCTCCCTCCGTTACTCAAAGCTAAAGGGCTCTTGGACACTGCATCGATTGTTCCCATACCTCGAGGCTTGAACCCTCGATATGTGAGCTGGAAGGGCGCGAGCGTCATGTGTCATTTGGAGAGCCTGAGTGATATGTGGATTGGGAGAGATGAGTGGGAGGCGATAGGTGCAAAGTCGCTCAAGGACAGATTACTGTTTTTGTGAGATGTACGTCGAGTGTGAATGTCACACTGCAAGTGTTGGAAGTACTTGCCGACTCAAGATGCCTTCTCAGCCCGCCTGAATAACGTGGGGGTGTCATAATCATGTGCCACTTGCTGAACCCAAGCGATATGCGAGATGGCCGTGCTGAGTGAATAGGTGAGAAGTCACTCGTGCACAGTCTACCTAAAATCCCTCATAAGCTGTCCGATTTCAATTTCGTATTGACACCAGCTGTAGTTCCAGACCCAATTGCGGTGTTAGGGCACCTCTAAGCCTGTCTAACCTCTCCGTATCTCCGTATCCCCGCACTGAAAACACATTCCGAACGACCCTGCGCTCCTTATCCTGCCCCCTCTTACCGCCCTGCCTTCACTCTATTGTCTTCTACCCTGACTTCCCGCCGACCGTAACCCCTTTCACCGCCTCGCGCTCAAAGACCCAGACACACGCCATTCTGGGCTGTCGAGCGAAAACTCCATCCTGATCTTGTCGCCATGTCCTAGACTTCTCAAAACTTCTCAAGAGCCGCGGGAGTTGCTCTGCGAATTCTGCGGTGGCGAGTCTTTCATGGGCGGCGCCGAGACCAAGATCGGTCAATGTGGAGCGCTGTTGGTCGGTGGGTGACCGCTCGCCCATATGTCGAGCTGAAAAGCGTGCTTGTGAAAGTCGAGGAATACGCTTTTCAAGTACTTGATGCATTCCCTGCGAGCGGAGACCGCGAGAGCAAGGGCTTCGCGAACCCTGTGCAGAATCCTGTAAACTTCGCTTCGTTGCCCATGGTCTTCGAACAACCAACGAGTCCGATGGCCCATTCCGGCGGGTATCAGGGGGGTCTCTCGGCCGAAGTGCATGGTAAAGAGGGGGACTGTCGCGGGATGTTTCCTCTCGACGACGTCGTACCAGCGGATGACTGGTGGGAGGGAGAGGGGACCGGAACCGCCACGTTGACAGAAGTAGATTGATTGCAGGATCAGATGGAATGGTGTCTCGGCCGGGAGAAGTGGAAGTGCGCGTTGACATCGGCACTGGTCGGTCAATCCATATCGATGATGACCTCGCCACTCCCTTAAATGCACCTTGCCCTACACGAGCGCAAGTAGACTCATGCAGCGCCATCGCCTCTGCTTGACCTGCCAGGCCCCGAGCACACCTCCGCCATCCGGCTTATTCCTCATATGCCCACCCACACGCCTTGCAAGATGGAGCATCAATCAAAGCCTTCCACGAGATCTTGTCGGTGGTAGGTTCCGACCTTCTATGCGCCGTCGACGCCAGCATACTCCGCGACAGATCTGATATTCCGTCTCGCTCCTGTTGCGGCTCCAGGACAGTCACCTCTGCCTGCGGACCAGGTCTGCCCGCACGCCCTGGGTCCGAGTATCGATTAGAACTCGAGTAGATTTCGAGATCATAGCCATTGGGCGATACGCCCTGTCGTATCCGTTCCTGCTTGGTCGCCTTGACCAAGGCATTCACCTGATTGACGAGCTGCGGCAGGATGGTGACGCGTTCTGATTGTTCGAGCACCCATCGAGTAGGATATGCGATAGCTACCGGCAGCGAGAAATGCAGAAAGTCGAAGTGAATGCAGAACATCGGTCTGGGGGAATCAGCGGCCGCGACCTTGCCGGCGAGTTTGATTAGGCGCGGCATAGAGAGCGGACCGGTATTGCCTCGTTGACAGTAATATTCGACAGGCGATTGTTTGAATATGATCTCTAACATGCGGGTGCAGGCTTCTATCCGTTTCGAAACCGGGCCTGACGTTACGCCCATCGATTCCATTTGCATGGTGAGCGTTTGCGAGGTAAACGCCATGGTACCAGAGATATCGGACGTTGGAGGCGATCCGACCAACGCCGTTTGCTCCCATGCTTCCCTGCATCCTCCGAACACGCTACCCATTGATAGGATTTGCAGGTTGGGGAGGAGGCAGGCGGAGCGCCGGATCAACCCGAGCAGGTGCGAGTGGAGGTGGTCGAGCCATATGATGTACTGGGAAATGTTCTAGAGAAAGTCGAGGGGATCCGTGAGAAGTCTCCACAGACGGGCATCCGTCATGAGGTCTGTATAGGTAGGCTCATCGCCCACCTTCGGGTATTCGAGATGAAGTGAGCGGCATCGTACAAGGAGATCGGATTTACTCGCAATAGAAGGGTGAGCGGGCGGAGAGTCGAGGTGAGAGGTGAGCGATATGAATTCGCTGGTGACGATCTGGCGGTATAGGTGTGTAGAAGCCAGCCTATTGAAGGACTACCTATATCAGCCTGACTAGTTAGAAGATAAGAGATCTTACAATGCTAGTTCTCATCAACGTCGCCAGGTCTTGCCTGTACAATTGACTTCTTGTCGTTGTCCCATATACATCGCACTGCCTGGTCCGAGGACGACCCTTCGATGACGCGGAGATTTCATCGTTGTGCTCTTCGCCGGACAGAGGCGCAGGGAGGGGCGCAGACAAGAATGCGAGGATATTATCCCAAACGGGTTTCAAGCGGTCGAAGCTGGAGATGAGTTCGGGCTCGGCAGATCCGCAACTTGAGCTCATGCTCCGACTAGGCGAGATCTCGAACAAGTCTGGCGGTCCAGCAGAGCCCATGGAAATGTCGGAGGAATTTGTGGAGTGAAGAACGAAGCACGTAGCATGATGGTTCCGCTTGTCAGTGCACAGTGGCGGATCTCGGCCTAGCTTTCAGCTCAAGCGATCGCTTTGAGAACTATCTCAGAACCGACTACATACATGATGGCGGCCAACTGCATAGCTCTAGTCTTCTCCAATAGTCTAATTTATGACACAAACCCACCTCAGGCTGCTTCCCCTACCAGGTCTCGGAAGGCAGCTTCGCAAGTCCACCCATCCCCTCCCTCCTACACTAACCCATAAATCGTCGTAGCCGCAATCATCTCCGCAGCGTTTCGCTCGATGACTGACCCACATGCCTCGCAGAGGGGGAAGTCATACGAAGGGCGGACTGAGAGTCTATCGACTGTCCCCGCGGGTCGCGGGCCCAAATTCGCGAGCCACCTCCGCATCGATTCTGCAAAGAGCGCGACAGTCGTCATCTCCATGAACGCACTCACTTCAGTTGGCATGAGGGAGTTGAGGCGATCGGTAGGCGTGGGTTTTAGAGGCCGGGCGTCACCGCGGACCCAGACAGATATGTCGAGTGTGAGATGGTGAAGGGGACTTTTGGTGCGCGGCAGTGCTTTTCGTCTGTCGCAACAGACAGTGATTGTTTTCATGGTGTTGACGAGTACATCCTGGAGTAGGTTGTGGTGACCGTGCGATTCATACAACCAGCGAGTCCGATGACCGTAGGCAATCGGGATGGGGATAGTTGTAACGCCGAAATGGAAGGTGAAGAGAGGACCGGTGGACGATGACTCTTGCTTTCCGCCAATATCGTTTCAGCCAAATGCGGAAGGGAACGACAGGGGACCGGCGGTACCTCGTTGACAGAAGTGAATGAGGGGGAGTGAAGCGAAAGCCGCATGAGTCATCAAGCGGCACCGAATGATGGCGTTGTGAAGGGGGTTTTTCTTTCTATCACCCGATGTCGGGTAGTCCTGAGGAGCAAGATAACTCCATAACCCCTCTTGCCCGCCAAATATCGCGCCGATCGTGACATGCGTCATCCTTGACGCCTGGGGATTGGTGGGCGTGCCCAATATGCGCTTGAGCACATTTAGCGAGTTTTCGAGTTTGTGCACCTCCTCCTCGGCGAGACGCACCGCCCTATCCACGGGATCGCCGGTCTTGTTCAGAAGCTCCCAGCCGCCCGACATGATCGACTGGTATGTCGCCGCTCGGTACTTCTGCCGATACTCGAGGTGGAGGAATCTGATTCGGAGGAGAAGGGCGCGCTTGCTCTCGATAAGTGGATGAGCGGAGGCCCCATCGTGGTAGATGAGGAGGGTATCGAGGTCGTCGGTGATGACTCTGCGGTATAGGAAAATGGATGCGAAATGATTGAAGAACTGTATATCGTCAGCCAAGATTCGCAACAGTCGCCTGCAGCCAAGACCCACAATGCTGGTTCGCATCAACACCGCCAGGGCTGGAGCGCGTATGTCGCTCCTCGATGTGGCATCCATTGCCCCATCATCAGGTCTCTCTTCCAGGATATCCTCATCTTCGTCCATTGCCTCGCCCTTCGTCCAACCTGAAAGCGGCTTGGGCATAGGCGGTGTCAGAAACTCCATGATGTTGACCCATATCTCTGGTTTGAGGCGGTAGGAGGACATATCCTATCGTTGAAATGGGACGCCGCTCGTGATACGTCTAGGGTGGGTTTAGGCGCGATGGCGAAGTGAAGTACGTGTCCGAAGGGAAGTTTCGGGATGCCCCGTGCGCGGTGCACACACGCACACAAGCATGTGCCTGGGTGTCGAGCCTGGACTAATCAGCGTGGCGGAGCCCATACGGCCGATCTATCATGCTCGATCCGCCTGAATAACCTGTCTCGCGACGTCAGGCCACCCCAGTGTCTCAAGGGAGCGTTCGATGAGTCAATACACCGGAAGTCGGTAGTACGACCCTGTTTGGAGCCTGTTGCGATTGAAAGGCTGAGCTTGAAGGCGAGTCCTGTGAGACGCATATGAGATGATAGGCGACCAGTGCCGAGTCCGAGGCTCTCAGTAGCGTAATGCAGAGGCAACACCCATATTACATGATCAGCATATGTGAGCCTTCTTCGAGGTGCGCAAATCATACTCACGAATCACCTGCCAGCAGCCCCGGCTCTCCCTTCACTGGGATAGGCGATAGCTGCTCGACAATCTCTCTCACGAGTCCCGCCAGGATGCTGGCGTACTGTTCACCAAGAAGGGGTATCACCAACGATCGTCAACTGCATTGGCCGCACCAATGTCCGATACTCTTGGTGCTCCTTCAGACATCGCTTTTCGGGCTTTCAGAAGCCCGCTCGGATTGTGAGGCTTGTGATGGGTCTCTTCGATACGCGAGAGATTCTCTCGAGCAAACGTTTGTTGAGATAGAGATAAATTGGGAGAGTTCGAGAGAGGAAGAGGAGCGCCTTTTGCCGACGACCCCTCCCACCGTCACAAGCTCACAACCCCTGACATTTCTGAAACAGGATCTGAAACGCCCCCGAGCACTTGCCCCTTGGAGTAATTTTGAACCGGGCCAAATCATCTCGCACCGAGCGCGTACATCGCATTCCATCTATCCACTTCAAAGCCATAATGCTCGTCAGCGTATTCGTGACCTCGTCCGACTCCGACTCTGAGCGGCGGCTCGAGTCAAGCCAGACTGTCCAGCAATTAAAGGTGAGAATTTGACCTGAGATTCCAATAGAGACAAGGCTAAAGACTACAGGACAAGTTGACCTCGATCACCGGCATCTCACCCCAGTATCAAGTGTTGAAGCTATATCGCTCCGCCGAATCCAGAGAAGCTATCGCATCTCTGGATGATGAGTCTAGGTCGCTGGAATCGTACGGGATAGCAGAGTTCAACTGCATAAAGGTGAGATGACAACGCCTGAGCTTGGCGACCGCTCACTAACCCACCAGGTGGAGAATACCGACCCAACAGCCCGAGCTGGAGAATGGAACGACACGACAGGAGTAGACAAATTCGAGCTCTCCAAGGAAGAGTATGAGGCGCGAAATGGTAAGCTTTAGTGCCTTGCTCTCGCTCACTATGCCAGATACCGTACTCTCCCATCTGAAAGCTAACAAGCTTGGCCGCTTCGCCGACATACCCGAGGCTCTCTCCCACGCACCTCCACCACCATCCTCAGCGCCATCCAATATCGTCATTGGAGCTAGATGTCAGGTAGAGGCTACAGCATCGGACCTGGCGAGAAGAGGGGTCGTGCGATTTGTCGGAGAGGCGGATATCGGGAAAGGGGGTGTGTGGGTTGGTGTGGAGCTAGATGAGCCAACAGGCAAGGGAGACGGATCGTGAGTTTTCTCTTCAAATTTCGGAGTAGGAGAGGTGGTATCCAGGAGGCTGGATCTCAGCTGACAATTTAGTGTGAATGGCGAAATCTATTTCACCTGCCGACCCTCTCACGCTGTTTTCGTCCGCGCCGACAAAATCACAATAGGGGACTTTCCCGAGGAAGATCTCTTCGATGAAGAAGATGACATCTGAGCTATACACATGCATAGATGGACTCTCTTCGGCTGGAGCACGTATTTCAACCTGGACGATACAAAGCATCTGGATCATCAGCTTCGAACAGTGATCCGTGTCCACGCAATAACTCACCAAACCCCTTCACGATCTTACTGCACTTCTCCGGCACCTCCTCTGCCACACATCTACCCTCATCCTACGCCGCCCTCCTCACACCACGTCGAGCTGGGCCTCGGGCAGAAGAGGAGGCTGCCGACTTGACGACTTTGATGGCGGGCTCGGCGGTCACCTTCTCATCCTCGTCATCGTCGCTGTACGCTGGGCGCATTCGCTTCTTTCCCGCATCACCCGTCTTGTTGATGACCGATTGCCGGTAGCCCATCGTTGGCTGAGAGGTCTTGGCAGGGGAAATTGACCTCTTTCCGTACGTGGTCGTCATTTTTCGAACCGGATTCTTTGCCTTAGTCCCCTTTGCCGGTTTTTCGACGGCAACCTCCTCTGCCTCCTCTCCTGACTCGTCCTCCAGCTCCTCCTCGGCCTCTTCCTCGACGACTGCAGCTTCCTTCTCCTGCGGAGCGACTTGCTCCTCTTCCTCCTCCGCCTGACTGCCTACTTTCTCAACCATCACCTCCTCGTCCACCTCCTCCTCGTCCTCAGTCCCTACTTCAGCAGCTTGCACCGCAGCGTTCGCAGCGTTACTCGCTGTGTCACTTTCGGCGCGGTCATCCCCATCTTGGATTGTCCTGTCGTCCTCCATCGTATCGTCCTCATATGAGACTTGGTCGTCAGATCTTCCCGCAACGGCTTGCGGCTCGATCAAGGCGCCTGCGGTCCCAGATGCGCTCTCAGGCTTGGTCTTGTCGTTGCTGGATATGCTGGCAGGAGGGGAGGGGAGATAGAGGTCGCCGGCGATGGCTTTGTCAGTCCAAAGAGCTCGACCACATTTAAGAGCGGGAAGGATGGTCTATAACGTCAGCCATTGTCCTCCACTTCTTTCTCTCAGATTCTGTGTGATAGTGATGAAGAACTGACATGGTGATAGATGTCGTGCAATTCCGTCCCCGTCCACACCTTCCCCACTTCCTTCTTCCTGCTCCCCTTCTTAGGCTTCGACCCCTCAACTTTCTTCTCACCCATCCTCTGAGCGAGGTCGTGCCAATCGCAGCTCTTGACCGCGTCGAGCTTGGCGAGGACGAGACGAAGGACGAATGTCTTGTCGAGAAGGTTTCGGGCAGGGGTATCGTCCTCGGATTCGAAGTCGGAGTCGATAATGGCGGCTGCTTTGGAAGCGCGTTTGGTGGGAGGTTTGGCCGGGGATTTGGCCGGAGCGGATTTGGACATTCTCGATTTGGCTGCGGTGATTCTAGCCATGGTGAGTGATTGGGATTCTGCTGGTGATGAGACGGGGATTGTGGGAGGGGAAGGAGAAGTATATGGAATGCTGGCTGAGGTGAAGTAGAGAAGGATGACAGAGTTGGGCCCGACGTCAGGGAATGAATGTGTGTGTGTGCTGATGGGGACAGCTCAAATTGAAGGCCCAAGCTCAAGCGTCACGCGTCATTCCTCTCCGGCCGCGGACGGTTTCACCTCGTTCCATCAAATTCAGGCACCACCATCGCCCAGATCTCTTATCTCCGGGCATGGCCGAGGTCTAGCATGACTACGAGGGGTATAAGAATGGGATCGGCCCGGCAAATTCTAGTCATCCCTTTATCACTCGACCTACATCTACCACTCAAATCCCTCCTCTGCCATACCGTCACATACTCAGCAATGCCCAAGGTCACCACTTCCAAGTCCGCCTCTGCTCCCAAGCCATACGCTCGCTCGTCTCAGACTCCACCATCGGACCATCACGTCAGCCCACTAGTCGAGGCCAAGTCAACTCCTACGCCGGTCAAAGCTAAGCAGGCCAAAGCGAAGCCTACTAGTCCCAGTGATGGTCCGTCTCATCGGGTTCAGCTTGTCAGCCTCGTTCTGGCTGTGAGTTTCTGCCTGGTGCTCCATGTGGTACGACCCAAGGCTGACGATATGTAGCCGGCCAAACCGGACTGGGACGCTATCAGCAAGGGCATGGGCAAGAAGCGATCTCGTAAGTCTCCTCTCGTTCCGCCTTCCTTCTCGCCCGCCCTTTCCCACGTCCAGGTGGTATCGTCAGCTGAACTAGACAGAGCTGTACGATATCTGGCGAAAGTCACTCTTACCAAATCTTCTTGCCAACAAGCCTTGGTCATCTGGTGGGGGCAACGAGGGCAAGCAGTTGAGGATTGGTGTGCTGCTCGCTGTGCTAGAGGTGAGCTCTTGTCATTCTTCTGCAGTTGCCGGTATGAAAAGGATGTGAGCTGACACAAGAAGGGACTTAAGTCGGACTGGAACTCGCTCGCTGCGTACTTCCCTGGCCGCACCAAATCTCGTGAGTGCTTTGACCAACGGGCCAATCTGATAGCGGCTGACAATAGCAGAGATCTCCGACATGTGGCGAAAGTCCATCGCTCCTAGGCTCAAGAAAGGCGAGACGATTGAGTGATGTGTGCTTGAGGAGTTACTTCTTGCATCAAGCCTATGCCTTTTCACAACATCATTCAGGTGCGATGCAACCCCGCGTCGAACCAATTCAGCTTTCGATATTCACCTGGCGTAGAGTATCATCAACCTGCTCTACTCGAAACCTATCACTCTCTCCAGACTGCCGCTCATACATATCTGTCTTCCTATATCAAAGCTCACCCGGGAGCACATTAATGATTGAAGAAACTCGCGTTGCTAACACTCGGCGCAAGCAGCTGGCAGGTAAGTCTACCCTCTAGTGTGTTGCCTATATATTGTGAACAAGCTCAACAGACACTTTTCGAATCTCCTTGGGCCCTCATGTTCGGACGTTGTTCCCCCATGTCCACTCTCTACGACGCATATAAGTTACCTTTCCGATGTGTCCTCTTTGCTCATCCGGATATCACGCATCATTTCGGTAGCTGAACAGCAAAGCACGCGCGGTACGGTCTAGCAGGGCTCGCTCTATTCTGCCAAAGTCTCGACTGCTGAGTGCTCCAGCATCAAGAGCACACCGGTCGAGGCCACTTCATCGCTCGGCTACCGGTCATTCCTGAAGTCCTTATGCTAGCTCCTCGGGACGAAATATAATCCGACACACACCCGATCAGCGGTATGTGGTACACATCTGGTCTGGGGCTGCGTACGCGTTGCGAAAAATCCATGCCATACACATGGCCACGGCGCGAATAAGCTGGCACGAGTTATCCATGCTGAAGGCCCAGATTACAGGACTTTGATTAAGTCCTAGGAGAATTCAGGGAGGTGAGCACTGTGGCCGAGCTATGCAGCAGAATCAGTATATGCTGCGACAGGGATAGATATATTATATGTATATTTATGTGTGAGCTGCATGTTCAAAATGGAAAGATACTGGCCACGTCTCGACGGCCACTCGACGCACTCGGACGTCGCCCTGCCACCCAACCTTACATCGCGACGTGAATGTTCTATCGAATCGTCTCAAAATTTGTAGTCTGAGATTAGCACCCGGTGGGCACGGTGTTCCGCCTCCCGCTCGCCAGGTACCACCTCGAAAATATACCCATTCTCAACTCTCTTCTGCTTGTCTGTCAATCCGCCCGCATGCGAGGTAAGTCTGTCAACCTGGTGCCGGCTCGCCATCTCCATTTCAGTCGAATCCAAGTCCCGCCTGGGCCCCAGGTCGAAACCTGGAGTCCAGGGCGGTACATTGTACTGCCAACGAGCCTTTGTCTGGGCGTTTGTATCATCGAGATGGTGAACGGCCCCTTGGTCCCGAACCACGCAATGCGTGGGAATTGAGCGGCGACTTCAGGCGTATTGCAAAATAGATCGAAGGATTGTTGTTCCACCTCCGTCGCTTCATCGTGCAAGCTGCATCCGGGGATTTCGTAGAGCGTGCACGGATGGCGAGTATGGCAGATGACGGAACCAGGGTAATGAATGAGAGTGTGACTTGTGTACGACCTGTTGAATGCAGTCTCCACGTCTTCGTCGGCGTCGAGCGGGGGACCACCAACCACCTTGTACGCCGACGGCTTTGTGATTGTGTCTTCGATCCGAATTAGCGTCTCGTCCTGATTGGTCGTGATGAGGCGGGTGAAGCCGTTGTACGCGATGGGATGTGGCTGGTAGTCTTCTGTCCAGACCGTCGCTGCTGTGACTGATGAGGGGGTTGGAGGGGCTGGCATGATGACAGAGTTTTGCTTGCGGGAGTTGAATGATGTGCTTGTCGACGTGAGGATCGCGCGGCGCTGATGGAGGGGGTTGCGAATTACCAGGTCGCTTTATATCTGTCGGCATCCTCGTAGAATCGCGTGTCATTCGGAGTCAAAACCGCTCAGCGGAGCTGCCCTATCTGCGCGAAATCAGGGGACGCGGAATGGGGGCAGCGCGGAGTTTATGCGACGGACTTGTAGGGTGACGAGGTATTAGTTCGAAGCGCTGAGCGGACCTGGCTTTGTCTGTACAGAATCAGGGCATGAGCTGTGAGCGCGGAGGTGATTGAGCAAACGCGAGACGATTCAGCCCGAAACGCGTTCATGGTCCGACTAGTAGCGAGGTACTATGCGTTCCTTTGAAGCGCGTTGTTTCGAGGCGGTGCCGCTACTGTTCCTGATTGGCTTATCGCAAGCCCTCTCGTTTGGCTGGAAACTTGATGAATGGATGCGAGTTGGAGGTCTTGCTCAGCATCACTATATCTGCGGCCTCGCTAACCTGCGTCGGCGGGTGCGTGCGGTTTAACCGGCGCGGGCTACGTTGAAACGATCGGACATTCTCCGTTACCCGGCGGAGTTTGAGAAGCAAGGCGTCATCGTTGTCAGTGTCTGAGCCACGCGCGTAGCTCCGCTCTGAGTGTTTGTGGTTGCGCTTGGTTGCGCTTGAAGTCCGCTCTGAGCTGACCTTGAAAAATCGTGCGGTGGTGACCACGTCGCTGGCTGCGACAGCATCATGCCAAGTCGGCGCCCAAGTCGGAGCCTCTTGTCGGGGTCTTTGGACCATTCAACCTCCGGGCGTAGATGTATTAGCCAAGGTTGAGCGGCCCAGTCCGCCATGACATGACCGTATTGACGAAAAGTCTCGTCATGCTGCGACTGCCATCAGCAGGTCTTACTTAGTTAGGTCCAGATTACTCCTTAGTAGATCGAGTCCTGGTAAAAGGCTTACAAGGTTAGATGCAATTAACAATGAGATCAGACTCTTTCACTCACTACCCCTCCGCCCTTCTCTCCATCACGCAATCCCCTGACTTCCGTTTCCTCCGCCCTCACCGCTCCTGCCTCCTTCTTGACCTTCCCAATCGCTCCCATTCCCCTCAACATCACCACCGCTATTCCCAACGCTACCAGACTGCACCCCGCTCCCAGCCAAAATGCAGCATGTAGACCCTCCACTTGCGCATCAACGGGTTCTAGGCCCGCATGTAATGCGCGCTCAGTGTATGCTGTCGAAATGACGGTCGTTATTGCTATTCCGAAGGATCCGCCTAGTTGTATGAGGGTCTGGAAGACGGCTAATGAGTCAGCTTGTGCATCTACTCAGCGAGGCCATTGGGGCCGTGATGAGCTCACCACCTGCCACTGATTGTTCTTCTGGCAGTGCCAATGCAGCGACAAAGATGGATCCGGTGGCCATCAAGCTTCTGAGTCAGCGAAGTCGTGAGGAGTTGATAGGCGTAGCTCACAAATCTGCCCCAAGAACCGCCATCCACATTCCGTTGAAAGGCAAACGCCAATAGTTTACATCTTTTGGCGAGACCGCGAAGAGGACATTAGCGATCCTGAATGATAAGCTCGGGCAGTGCTTAATGAAAAGCGAACACGCACGCCGTGGACAAAATTCCGATACAGATGATCCATTGCGTTCGGACCTTGTTGACCAGCCATGCGACGAGAACATTGCAAAGTACGCCGGATATTGATGTCGGCAAGAATCGAAGCATTGCGCCTACCGTGCCCGTTTGCTGGACCTGTTGGTAGAACAGCGTAGCGTGATAGAACAATGCCTATAAATAAGCTTAGATCCCGGTGGGTGACGAGCAATGAAGGTAACGTACTGAGAAACCCATCCAAGAGATGAAGCCTATGAAATACACCGAGGCAAGTCGGCCCTTCGCTCTAGTCCAAAGTTTCAGACGCATGAGTGGCGGTCGGGTAGTATTGTTGATGACGTGCCGCTCCCAGAAGAAGAAGCCGGCAATGAGAGCAATACTTAGTATAAGCATCGCAATGATATCTGCGCCCGTTAGCTAATCTTCACATCAAGAGGCAGAAATTGGACATACATCCAGTTCGCCAGCCTTGAGGTGAACTCTCTCCGGCACTGATCACAAACATGAATAAAATCAGGCCGACGGTAACGAGGGCAGCACCGATCCAGTCTACTCGCTTGTCGACGGTCTGAACGATATCTGCAGGGACGAATACGAAGCCGAGGGTGGCGATGAGGAAGCAGAGTGAGGCGAGAGTCCAGAGCACTGCACGCCAAGTTTGACTGAATTGTCAGCAGGGTTGGGTGATGGCAACTTACGCAGTGTATGATGTGAGAAGACCACCAATGACCAGACCCACTGCTCCGCCTACCGGAGCGCCTGCTGAGAATGCAGCAAAGGCTGATGATCGAGCTCGGCCCTTGAAATTGGTCGCTATGATACCAATAGCGCTAGGTGTACTGACAATCAGCACCAGCCACAGACTAAGAAGAAGAGACTTACCTCATCGCATTCCCCATACCTGCCAAAGCCCGCGTGATGATCAGGGCAGTACCACTGGTCATGAAACCCCCGATCAAGGTCCAGATGGCATTCCATAGCACGCCAGTGACGAACACCTTCTTCCTGCCGTGTACGTCCGCGATCCGTCCAGAAAGCAGTAAGAAGCATCCCGCTGTCAGACTGTACACCGATGACACCCACTGCAAGTCCACTTCGCGCATCTCAAGGTCGACCTGGATGATGGGAAGGGAGATGATAAGACCCATAGCCCCAGCGGCACCGAGGCACATCGTACATGTCACAATGGCTGCGATGGCTATCAGGCGGGCTGTGGATAGTGGTGGAGGTATTATTACCCCTGGCGAGGTGAGGGTGGTGTCCCCGGTATCCTTACCGAGGTGGGGTGCCGCTGGGACGTCTTCCGAAGACAGATTTTTGCAGTCATCGGCTATATCCGACGGTGATTTTGAGTCGGGGTGCGAGCGTGTGGGGATGAGGGGAGCGGTAGATGTTGCGGGGGGAAGGACAGCAGCGCCACCGGCGAGAGCCTCGCTGGTAGAGATGCCCGCGTTGTTCATGGCTGAAAGCGATCAGATATCGCCAAGGGTAGATGGCGGAAGTGGTGAATGAAGACGCGCCGTGGCGAACTTGAGTAACCTGCTTTCTGAATACACGCCCCCAATTTGCTTTTCCTTCAGGATGAATGACGGAGTGAGTGCCACAGATCCAGCTGCTGCGATGTGAGCATGTAGATGTCAAAGATGAAGTGAAGAATCCCACACCTCCCGATGTCCCTCATGGTACAAGTAGTGAGTGGGTGCTTGCAGCAACCCGATGTCCAATTTTGGCCTATTGATTTGCCGAGGTTTTCCCGCTCGGCCGAGCTCCGGCCGGCAGTCGGCCATCTCCGCCTGAGGGCAAACTGGCCAGCACCGCAGCCACCACCGTCGAGTCACCATCTCCTCCATCTCTCACCTACTTACAAAGGGAAGACATCGTCAAATCACTCAAAATGGCGCCAAACGTGAAGCCCAAGGTGCCAGCTACCTCCTCGACGAAGCGAGAATTCAAACCGAGACCTCCTCGTTCTGTTGAAGAGCGGCTGCCGAAGCTGTATCATGGCTTGACGGATCAGGTCGAAGGCGGTCATTTCCAGAGCGCTATCTCGACCTGTCGTAAGAGTGAGTAGACATCAGTCCATGATAAAGAGGCTATTTCTCGACCCGCCTACGATGAATCGAATTCAATTTCGTACAGTCGACAGCAGTGTACGCAGAATCAAGCTAATTCCTCAGTCCTATCTCTGGACCCCTCATCCGTTCCAGCTTTCCAAGCGCTACTCTTCCTGCACTTGCAGATCGATGAGTACGCCTCAGCTTTGGCTCTACTGGACAAGCCACCCGCGGGATCGACTGCTGCACTGGACTTTGAGCGCGCATATTGCCTGTACCGCTTGCACCGCGAAAAGGAGGCGTTGGAAGTGCTGAAAAAGAACCCTTCGCAGGGTCGCAAAGAGGATCATTTGGAGGCTCAGATTGTAAGTTCAAACACCCTTCGCGGGGTACGGATGCTGACGAGCGCAGAGCTACCGATTGGGTGACTATGAAAAGGCGCAGCAACTATATGATGATCTCCTGACCGGATGCGATTCGGTGAGTTGCAGTGCCTTCCGATTGGCCCAGCTCCAACATAACTGATCAAGTCAGTCGTCACCAGAACATCCGGATATTATGACAAACATCAACTCGACGGGTCTGCACGTTGATTTCATATCGCACGACTTCCACTCTCACCTCTCTGGTCCTTCTCCAGCCCAGGCTTCTGGTCAGGCAATCGATGTCCCCTCCGAAGCTGATTTGGAGACGTATGTTCCTAGTCTGCCGAGTGGCTGGGCGAATGGTGGTGTGGCAAGCTCGTCAACGAAGGGCCCGATCGCAGCAATTAAGCCGGAGAAGAAGAAGCCAAGGCATAAGCTGCCAAAAGGAGCTGTAGTTGGCAAGCCTTTCACTGAAGATGTGAGCAGAAATTTCCACATGGATCATGAGATTGGATGGCTGATGTGACTAGCCCGATAGATGGCTACCGATGAAGCAAAGGGCATCCTTCATTGCTGCGCAAAGCAAGAAGAAGGGTGGGAATATGAGCATGGGCGTAGGTATGACACAAGGCAGCTCGTCGCATGCCACAGGCGGTGGCGCTGCCTCAGGTGGCGGTGGAGGCGGAGGTAACAAGAAGAAAAAGGGGAAGAAGTGATCTTGAAGCGTGGTAAGCCTCACTCAGCGACATGACGGGCATCGCTCCTGCATGCATAGCTGAGATAGTCGCAAGCAGCCAGCTCCGCGATACAATGCTGATGTAGCTTCACAGCCCCTGACTACTCCGCAGCATTATAGCGTGACCTGTTTGTTAGGGATGAGCCAAAGGAAGGGGACGCGCCTGATTTGCTTTCCCTGAGAGTAGTGTGTGTTTCAGACATCCTTCGGTGAGTTATATCCCCTTTCGCAACCTTACTCACTCAGCAGTTCTTCATCACATCCTACAAAGCATCTACGATGATCCCGCAGTCCTCTCGGAAGGCTAGCTACCTCCCAGGCGATCTTCCGGCTCACAAAGCATAGTCGATCACCGGAGGATGTGCGATTCCGGCGCAATGTCCGAGGGAGGGCGTAGAATCTACTTCAACCTTGACACGAATCCTCCCCCGTGCTCGTCATTCCTCCCAATTCCCTGAAATCAAAACAAGTCACGCTACAGTCAAGCTTGGACCTCCACCCTGCACGACCGGACCCTGGCGAAGAACATGTTGGCCCACTCCAACCATTCCATCCCCTTCTTCATCCTCCCCATCTCTCATTTGTACTTCGGTCTTTCCATCATCATCCCTCACCTCATCCCTTTTCCTCCATCATTGGAGCTTGACTCTTTTCGCGCATTCCCTCCTCGTAGTACTGCTAGCCTCATCACTCTTTCCTTCCATACATACTTCTCCTTCCTTCTTACTCCCACACCTAGACAGACGTTCCCCATTCCTTCCCTCGTTCGTCGTCAAGTGCAGCCCAGGAACTTCTCCTCTACTTTCAAGCACTGTGAGTCTACTTTCTCGTATCTGTCCGGATTCCACCCCTCTCGGTCTTCAGAGACCTCCCACACAGCCTCCTGCGGAATCGGAGAAGCCCTTCATGGTGTTCTCCCCCTCGTCCTAAGACCTCATCGCAGCTACCAGGAACATTGCTGATGTACCCTCAGAACACAACCCAGAAACGCCATGTCTACCGACAAAACCACCGGCAGGTGGACGACCATAAGGTGAGATCTCTTGAGCTTGCTAGATTTACTCGCTTATCCTCCAGGGACGAACAGAGCACTACTTCCTCACTATCCGAGAAGAGCAGCAAGGCAAACCTCAAGGCGAAATCTACTCAGGAGCAATCTCAGCGATGGACTGAGAGTGACGTGCGTCTTCCTTCCCCCTCTCACCTATCATGGCTGACACCACAGCTCAACCCTCACTCGAGCACGTTCCAGCCCTTCGCTAGTCCTCCTCGAACCATGCCGGACATCTCAAACTTGTCATTTTCGGATAAGGCATCTACTGGGTCGGACGAGGCAAAAGCGGTGAGTTTCAAAGCTGTCTGATTTATTCGTTACCCATTCGGACATTAGCTTACCATGACAGAAGGCTATGCAGACTCCTCACCACAGCTCGACGGCCAAATGTGAGTCAAAACTCTGGTGCGACATTAGATGCCTGGAAGCTGATCAATCAGACGTCAATATCCAAACCCCAGGTCTGACCGCTTCTACAGGGACCCTCCGAACCCCTTCCTCCTACGGCCAGCTCTCGCCATTCGGACCTCAGACCCCCTTCACTCGCTCGGCATCAAACCCTCTCACTCCATTGACATCGTACTACGCTTCTTCCGGCAGTGGAGAGAAGGAAATCGGCAAAGTGCATGGAGGCCAAGAGTACGCGCAGACTGAAGAGAGCGCAGAGGAT
The DNA here is from genome assembly GCA_001600655.1 of Dioszegia aurantiaca. Classification (NCBI taxonomy): domain Eukaryota; kingdom Fungi; phylum Basidiomycota; class Tremellomycetes; order Tremellales; family Bulleribasidiaceae; genus Dioszegia; species Dioszegia aurantiaca. The sequence goes on along the minus strand of BCKN01000002.1, from coordinate 1,362,818 downwards.
GTTGGCCGATACTTGCTTGTGAGTATATTCACTACCTAAGGGAGAAGCCGACTAACACCTAGATCAATGATCTTCCTCGAGATCTGGACGGAGCGCACATCAAGAAGCTCATTGGAGTACGCGTTTTGTTTCACCAAAAGGGCTACTTAGCTTACAACATACAGAGTATCGCGCACTACAAGGTCATCATCGTCAAGAACCTGCAGACTACGGGCAGCGTGAGTGACTCCGACTGCTCAAAACTGACAAGCAGATCGTTGTGGCATTTTATGATCCCAGGGAAGCGGAGAAGGTACACCGACACCTGCGTGCAAATTCAGTGTCGTTCCAGGAAGGTTCTCCTCGCCTGTCTTTGAACTGCATGCGTATTGAGCGGATGGTCATTGATCAGGTATGTCAAGCTACATTCTTGTAAGTGTGGTAATGGAGCTGACTCTGCAGATCGCGGAAAGAGGAGAAGGTTGGGAGATCTACTGGAGCCACCAAGAGTCCGTCATCGTCATTGAGGTATTGGGGGAGCGGACTGTCACCTTGGCCAACATGAAGGTACGCTCTTGTTACCCTCTCCAACATGAATGCGCTGACTTCTAGAACTGCTTGAGAGGTGTTGGAGAGGTGTCAAGGGTTCAGCCTATCGGCCTTGATGGCAGAGTGAGTTAAGAGCACCGTAGAGGTCCGGGCAATAGCTGACATTACAGCGGTTTATCGCAGACTTCTGGGACACTCGCGAAGCCGCCGAAGCTATCAAATGGCTAAACGGACCCTTGTACAGCGACTCATACATCACGGCTCGGTACCTCTCCGACCCCAGCCAACCCTCGCCTATCGGTCAGAGGGTTGTGCGCCGCGCCACTTCCGGCCCTGCCGACTTCACCCTGGGTTCCGTGGCTGCTTCGAGCCGCATGGGTCAATCTGCCCTCTTCCGAGCGCCAAACGATTCAACTCGAGGTGACGTCTTTGGACCGTACGCCGGACAATCCTCCCCGGCTCCCAGGCAGAGCAACTTCGATCCGCAGCCTTCGCCGACCGATGACTGGCTCGCTTTGCGCAACAAGCCCAGTACCGTTCGCAACCAGGAACCGATGCTTCCCAAGAAGTATAGCAGCTATGATGTTCCTTCTCACCTCCAAGGCTTTAATCGCCGGGGCTCCGAGGGAGGCGCAATCGATCATCTCGTCAGTCAGATCGACCTTGCGGCGAGGGTGAGGCGGGAGGATATGAGCCCCAGGCACGGCATATTCAATAAGAAGGCTATTCCCCCAGACAATAGGGTGCACCCGGACAGGATTCTCCTCGGTAAGCTACATGTTTTTCTTGTCTGTTCGGATGAATGCAGCGAGAACTTAGCTAACTCTCTTCAGGGCAAGACCATCGAACAACGGTGATGATTAAGGATGTCCCTGTATGTCTCGCATATATGTCTGTACTTGACATCTGCTGATCAGCAGAACAAGCTCTCTCGGGAAGAGCTGGTCAATATTCTCAGCGAGGTATGTTGATCATGGGTCATGTGCTCCATTGACCGTGAATCAACTGACGACACAGAGCGTGCCAGGTGGTTTCGACTTTGTCTATCTCAGGTTCGATTTCAAGAATGCCTGCAACGTGAGCCAAACATGTCGCGTCATTGGGGAGGGGTAAACTGACAAGCAGGTCGGCTATGCTTTTGTCAACTTCACTTCTCTCCAGTCGCTTTACGATTTCATCCAAGCTAGAGTAGGAAAGAAGTGGAATCTCTTCTCCAGCGAGAAGGTCTTACAGGTGAATCTACGAGCTACACCTTGATCGAAAGAGTAAGCTGACCGACAACCAGATCTGCTACGCGGATATCCAGTCAGTAGAGATGCCCGATAGAAGATCTTCCTCTGCTGACAGTTTAGGGGTAAAGAGCGGCTCATCAACAAGTTCCGGTAAGTCTTGCATACATACCCCTGACAAATCTGCCGCATTCGCTGACTCAGCAGGAACTCGGACGTCATGACTGCGCCTGAGCAGTGGCGACCTCAGATCTTCTAGTAAGCCATATTTTATGCTATCTAGGGACTACAAACTCACACCTCAGCTCGCAAGGACCGCAGAAAGGGCTCCCGGTATGTCTGCCTTCCTCACATTTTCTCACATCATCTGCTGACTCAAGTAGGAGTCGTTCCCTGAAGTCAGTTCTGTTTTTTGGGCACTGAGACGCAGTACTTGATAGCTGATCCCCAAGCCCGACCATCCCGCGATGCGCATGAGAGGCGGTCTGGCCCGGCTTCCAGTCTACGGTGGTAAGTCGTCATCGCTTTCTGTACTCTGGTGGGAACTGGGCGTTGATATCTCAGATGGACCGTCGACTCCAGCCTTCGAGCATTCCGCAGCATACGACTACACATCTGCCGACTTCGACCACGCGTACGGCTACTAGTCGCGCCGTCGACTGCTTTACGCTCAACACAAAATCTCCTTCTTCCTCAGCCAACTTTACACTTTGCTCATCCATTACAACCCTTGCGTTCTCTGGCCGTCTCTCCGCGCCATACTTTGTAGTCTAGCCTGCTGCTTCATTTCTCACTTTGTAGTCTTTCTGCTTCTGGGTTCTCAGCAATCATCACTTCCGGCGCCGTATCGCATTCCCTCGCCCCCATCCCTTATCATGGCGACATCCCCCTCGCGGTCTGCTTACTTCACATTGCTATTGTGTATCTTCCGGTTGTTTCATTTAGACAGAATTTTCCCTGTAATACCAGCCAAAGAACCATCATGTCAGTCCCCATCATGCAGTCATCGTCACAAGTCTGTCGCGCAAAGGTGGAATCTCGCACAGGGCAGGTGTCATCTCCTACAACTTTAACGGCTGTCCGATGTAATCAGGCAGATACAACTCTTCGGGTAAAAGTCTGGGCGGCTCAGTCTTAGTCTGAGAACGTGGTACAACTGTCCTATGTGATACAGCCCGCGATGGTACGAAGTCTTGAGGCTTGCTAACACAGTCTGCATCACATTAGCCATAGAGCAGACCATGATCAACGACGTCGGATAACAACTCACAATACCCTCAGTCCCAAATCATCACAGACCTGCTTCCAATCGTCCCTTGGTATACCATTATCGACCCGGACCCATACCTCCCGCACGATCCGAGCAGCCGTCTCTATATCGAAGCAGCACTGTGCTTTGAAGCCTTCAAAGAGGTTTAAAACCCATTGCCGATTATCGCCTTCGACGCATGAGGCAGCTATGATTGTCGGCCAAGTCAGACTATGGACATCAGCAAGCTTGTTTGAGCAATACTTTGTTCAGTACTCACTCGATGGACATTCCGAGTAAAGCGGTGGATGTCGAGCAGTGTTTTAATACTTCGGCTGCAGCGGACTGGACGCGGATGTCTAGGCGGGGAATCATGTAGACATTGCGAAGGAGGAGGATCTTATATTCGTCAGCTCTACATCGCCGGGCGTCACCGAAAACACTAAGCCAGAAGCTGACCTTCATAGCATGAGCATAAGCCCTGTTTCCGACTTGCACCCGCTCATGCTCCAGCGTCGTAATCTGAAGCGTCTCAATCCAAGCATCGACGTCGAGATCCATCTTCCGCGCTTCCAATACTAATCCCTCATCTCCTGCTGCGGCCCATATACCGGCCCGGCCCACCCTGGCCAATAGCCGAGTAAGGCGAGCGAACAGATGGACCATCTTCCGACTCATCCCAAATTGCTTCTCTACCGAATGCTCTTCGTACGTCGATCGACTAGAACCGAACCACCAATTCTCCCATCGGTCCGAAATTAGGACAGGCTCCTGTCCCGTCGTGAGGCATCCCATTGTTTCGTATATCGCCAATACTTCGAGGTTGAGTCTAGCAGAGGAGACGGTCACCCCGTCAGCGAGAGGTGTTGGTTGGCTTGATTTGAGCATCTCGGCAGGTCCGCCTCGGCTATAAAGAAATCAGCATGAATCCTCTCCTGTCTCTTCCAATGGGGAAAGTGGGGAAAGACTGACGCAATAATCATGCCTCGAGCCAGGTTGAAGTTATCCTCCCATCCACTCCCCCCAAATAGCATATCAATCAATGCCAGGCTGGTCGCCGCTCCGAGCGCCGCGTCTGAGCGGGACGCGACTGGATCTGCAGATGCGAGTCGGACCAAAGCCTTCCCCGCCGATCGCAAATTCGAGGCATACTGGAATATACTGGCGGTTTGGCCTGAGGGCAGGCCAGAACGAGCCAGGAGGAATGCCTGATGTACTGCGCTGACGCCCAGCAGGGCAATTCGCAGGGCGTCCGAGGCTGGATTGGTGCCCCTTGGCGAGTCGAGAGCGAGGGGAAGATTGATGGCTAGCATAGGATTCAGGCCGGAGGGGATGGCCATCATGAGATTTGCGGCGTTGGCGCAGTAGTGCAGGATGAGATTGCGTTCCTCGGACGTCGGGAACCACGGTAGGAGGACTGCTTAGTCAGCTTCGAGTCCTTACACTGACGTAGGTCTAGTCAAAACTGACAATTGGGTGTCCATAGCATAGGTGCTGTGCCTGCTCCGCCCCAGGCTTGCGATACCTGGCCCATATCATTCGAGGCAGCGAAGGTGTTGGCAATTGGAGGATCTGGAGGGATATCAATCGCCCCGACGTCTTCATAGCCCGGTACGAATGTCTGGTCCCAAACCAAAGCAGCGTCCATCGTGATTGGATCCGGATCGAGGCCAAGTTGGGCGATGATACTGGCCAGTAAGCTATCTATGCCGAAGAAGGCGGATCTTCAGCCCGAGTATATCTTGCTGATGCTCCCGTACCGGACTTGAGGACCACCGCCGTAGAAATGAGAACGAGACTAACCTGCCATTTTGACTATCTGGGATCGTCGATATTGGCGTGGTTGATAGACTGGGGCTCTGTTTCTGCGCGTAAATTGGCGTGCTGGATACCAATGATTGATTCCCTCGTTTCTTCTTTGGCTTGGGCGGTGGCGGAACGTCTTCTTGCCCACTCTCAGGACTTGTCGTATTGTCCAATTTGTCGCTGCATTCATCCGCATATTCGCACTGGCTCATTAGCTAAAGTCGACTCGAGTAAGCATCACTCACCTTCTGCTTGGCAGTAATACACTTCAAACAAGTCGGTCGGGCCTCATCACATTTGATCCTCCGGCGACGACAGCAGAGACAACCCGTCTTGGTCCGCTTGTACTTGTGTTTCCGCTTCACACCCGCCCGTGATCCCCCCACTGGATCGATGCCAGCGGAATGAGTCACTGAAGAGTCATGATGAGCATACGTGCTTGGCCCCGCCCCCTCATCGGAATATGGACTGTCCGAGTGTGTTCGCCAGAACGGCATTTTGGCTTGCGGTCGAGCATCATTCGGGACGGCCTGGCGATAAGGGACCGTAGTGGTGAGAGGAGAAATGTACGGGGATTGTACTGGTGGCATGGACGACTGTTGTGAAGTGGTTGGAGGAGGAGGCGTGCTTCGCGGTGCATGGGGAGGTGGGCGAACAGTGAGAGCTGCAGGTATGGCGAAAGTGGGTTGTAAGCGCGGAACATCGTATGATGGGAAGAGTGGCGCATGAAGATTGGGAAGCGGAGGACTGGACCAATCGGGGAAAGGCTTGGGTGGTAGTACAGGAGGACCTGGCCGGTGAGGTTTGGCCACATGGGTGGGATGCTCGAATGTAGGCTCAAGGTTGTTTCTGCGAAGGTAAGCTGCGAACATGGTCCGTCAAAAGGCTGGTGGCATAGATCTGGCACAGTATGAGGATGAGGAAGGTGTGGAGGCGGGGCTCGCTGGCTCTAGATATATAAGGCACATCCAGCCTCGTTAGACTCGGCGCTCTTTCCACCCAGCTCCCTTCTACTGCGAGACACCCTTCACCTCTCGGGAGCATGACACAGATCTCTAGATCTACTCTCACTGCTCGAGTGTGAAGCAAAGACAGATCCCAGCCTCGCTAGAATAGCCGTTTGCGCGTTGAAACGGAATATCGAGCGACTCATCCCTTCATTTTCCCCCTTTCCCCACGCATCTGCCTCCACTTCCCCTAAGAGAGATCCACGCTCCGCAGTGTGAGAACCCATATCGCTTTGTCATCCCTTCGTCGCCGGACCCCAAAGCTCGATTGACGCCCGGAGCTTGACATGCAGCGATACGCGGAGAAGATAGACTTACATGTTCCGGTTGTCCGACGTCGGGGTATCAGACATCTGATCACTGTGACTTACACATGCAGTTACATCCGTATGAAGGTTCGTGGTTATCGGGTGGACCCCGTTACTTGGCGATATCGAGGTTTTCCCATCTCCGGCGTTCCCCGTAGTAAGTAGCCGACTGACGGGTGTGGTCGCGCTCCGAGCGATGACCGCCGTACCTGATCATGTCAGAAACCCTCTGGAGAATACGATCGATCAGGTGGGGTGAGCTTACCCTGCTGACTATCCTCTAGTCGAAGTGCCATCGACACTGCAGATGTCGCTCGACCATATGTGGCGTGCCGTATCGCCAGATTGGCCGATGCCTTCAGAGCTGAATCGGAAGGATGCGGCAGGCGGTCCATGGATGGCAACATGCTCTATGGCAGAATCGAATACGTTATCCGCATTTCCCTTCTTCGCTGCTTGTGAAGAGTTGCGAAAGGGCACAGGCAACAGCTAGACTGTAACTTATCTCCACCTCGTCGGCGCCAGCCACTGAGTAGGCCGTCTAGGAGCTGAGGTATCGGTAACCTCTTTGGTCGCTGGGTTGGGGCTTGCTTTAAATCATGCCAATATGGGAGTGGTGCCTCTTGTTTGCGGGAGCTGCACTACTGCAGATGTATGAGGGAGGATGAAAGTCGCCGAAGCGCTCAGCGCTATGGGCGCGAGGAATGCTGATGATGCCGTAAGGCTTGTTTTCATCTCGCCCTTCGAAAGGAAAGGTATACACGGTGATGGACATCTGATACAGGCTGCGCCGAGATCATTCACCGGACCGAAACTCGCCAGTATCTACCCTCCAGTAGCAAGCATATCTGAGCGCCTGAGCTGCAGGAGACGGCCAGGCTCAATCGCAGGGGCACCGCCAATCCCGCTGACCGTGTTTCTATTCTCGACGCGATGTTACATGTTATGCACGCCCTCTCTTTGCTATACTGAGCATCTCCATCTCATTCCCCTTGCCCTGGAACCCCCTTGTGATCCCACGCGCGTCCGCCCTGGCAGAAACCACCCCAGATCGGAAAAATTGACCACCACTCGATCCCACCCTTCTCCTCGGCTTCCTCTCAATCCCTGTACCATGATGCCTCGTCTTACCACCACTACATTTCCTCGTCGATGCTTATGCAGGTTTCCCACCCTTCTTGTTTTTCCTTGGCGGCGTGACGGCAGCTGCAAATACGTCAGCAAGGTGTCAATAAAGCTTCGGCGGGAAATTCAGCATGAACATGGGGAATAGGAAGGCCGACTCAGCAAGAAAAAAACACGGGTGTGCATGATCTGCGACCGGCCTACCGACAAGAACTGTGAAGGAGTGAGGGGAAAGGCATGAGGATGAAAAGACTAACGCCGTCCACCAGCTGCGCCGTATGCTGCGTATTTAGGGGCTTTCTTTTCGGCAGGCTTGAGAATCTGCACCTGGTCAGTCTTTGGCTCCGAACGACATTCAGATTCGCAAAATTACTCACTTGGAATGAACACAGGAGGGTATCGTCGACGCTCATCATTGCCCCAGCATTATCAAACTATCCACATCAGCTCCAACTCCAATGCTTCCGGTTACTCTAGCTCACCTCTCCACAGTAATTCGGCGCCGAGAACAGGGTGACCAATTGCCGCTTCGCAAAGAACTCGTAACCATCTTCCACCACCTACGATATCAGCTTCAAAACGAATGGTCACAATGCGCATCTCGAGGAGCTCACCTGATGCGCTCTACAGATCAGGTCCATGTCGTGTTTCTGCAGGAATCTCGAGACGACGTCCGGACCGAATGTGAAGGATACACCACGGTCATTCTCTGACCAGCCAGTAATGTCCTTGTCAGGATCAGACCAGAGGAGATCGCAGAGAAGGCCTGATGAGTCAGATTGTTTTTCTTCCGGGAGAAACGGCGCGAATCGAGCTTACCAGTGTCGGGTACATCTGTGGGTCGCATAACTCGGCGGATTTGCTCCATGCTCAATAGATCGGGGGACTGATAGGATTAGCTCAAAGGCGATTCTGCATGCGAAGCTAGATTGAGAGGAAACTCACCAATCCACCGTGCATCGTGAAGATCTTTTCGTCGATGATGGCAGCGATAGGGAGGCAATTGAAGCAGTCGGTGAATGTTTTCCAGAGCTTGATGTTATATCGTCGTTTGCCTGAGGGTGCATCAGCGCAGAATCTGTGGATTGCCAGATCTGCATGACACTTACACTCATCGTAGAATCCGTAAATCCTGTTGATACTGGCGCACTCGTGGTTCCCTCTGAGGATGAAGAAATTCTCCGGATACTTGATCTTGTACGCGAGCAAAAGGCAGATAGTCTCGAGGGATTGCTTGCCTCGATCGACGTAGTCGCCGAGGAAGAGGTAGTTGGCTTCTGGTGGGAAACCGCCATATTCGAATAGACGGAGGAGATCGTAGTATTGACCGTGAATATCACCTGGGAGGTCAGCAAAAATTGTCCGGCGAATGACATGCTTCCAACTAATTGTCCATACGGCAAAGGGAAGAGATAAAGACAACAATGACTCACCGCATATCTTGATGGGCGCCTCCAATTCCAGTAAAATCGGCTGTCCGATAAACACCTCTCGAGCCCGCTTGCACAGCTCCCTGATTTCGTACTCTTGCAGCTGAACTACTTTTCCGGGACGGTTGCCTCTCACTATGTATCATCAGCGGAACGTTCACCAACACGGAGGAGAGAACTCACCCTCGAGCAGACGGTCAATTATGGAGTCGAGATCAATCTCGGTTGATTCAGACATTGTATGCCGAGATGGGGATCACCGGGCAGGTAATGAGATGGACGTAAGTGAGAAGGGAATAGGGAGGTTGGAGATGTACTGCTGCTGTCAGCAGGAAGATCACAGGAAGTCCGGGACGCGCAGGGCTGCGTCACTTCGATACCATTCCGCTCGACACACGTCCCACCGGTTGAGTGTCACGCGGTCGTGATAGCGTCTCCCGTCTCCCGATGTATATGCGCGCTCGTTCTTCACCAACAAGCGAACGACCCTCGCGTTCCGTACATTTAATGGGAGGTCACTCACAATTCCACCGAGAACGAGAATTGGTAAGCAGGACCTTGTTGGCGCTGTTTCACCCAATCCAGAGATGCGAATTCCGGAGTGGGGCGTTTACAAAGAGCGAGACGGGTTGGAGGATGGAGCGGATGCTGTAGTCTTTCGTACGATGACGTGTAGCCGTGAGTCGAGAAGGGGAAATGACAACGTGAACGGCTAAATCGTCCGTCCGTTCGATTGCCTTGAATCCTTTGGTTTCTGGAGACTTCGTCCTATTTGTCGTATCTGCATAATGTACCGGAGAATGCGGAGAACGGTAGATGGCCGACAATGAAGGTTGAAAAGGGAATATAAGCGATTAGCTATAGGAACGCACAGCAATGCCGGGTGAAAAGGGGAGACGGTTTTGCCTCACCCCTTGTTTTTCCTCCCTGTGTCCTTCCCTTTTTGACACTCTCGTAGCGTCCTTTAAGGTCTCCCGTTGCTGTCCTCTGTGCAGTAGCCGTGGGTACGTTGCTGTGTATAGGTGTAAGGCAATGTTATAATCTACACTAATACAGCAAGAGAGAGACAGCAAACCTTCGCAGCAGTGAGTGACGCCAAAGGAACGGCGCGACCCGGGAAGCTTGGTGGCGGCCTCCTCCGCCTCACTCGGGTATTCCCGCAAACGCCGATAATGGGGCACAGCCTGCTGCATCGTATCCATCAACGCATACGATGCACTGCAAGAGGAGACCATCTCACTCATATCAGTCCCATGCCATGCAGCAATATACATGTCCCAGCGATCTATTGATATCTGCTAAACATCCAACCATTCTCCAGTTTCTTCTCAGATCGGATTCCACAATGGCACCCAACTACAGATCAACGCACAACGTCCGAATATCTATAAAGTAGGGGCAGCAGCAGCCACATGCGAGGCTGCGCTCGTGGGTGTTTTAACGACGGGGGCACCGGCGGTGGTCGTCGAAGCGCCAACAACGGGAACAGCGGGTTCACCTGCAGCCATGGGGTGGGGGACAGTGTTGGTGGTAGTGGCGATAGGGTTGCCAATGACGCTCGACTGGTTGGTAGCTGTAGGAGCGTGCTAAGATGCTATGAGCTTGGCTTCACGGGCGATGAGAGAAGGCGGTAACTCACGCTTTGAATGTACGCGTCGGCCTTGTCAGTGACCTTTTGCACACCGCTCATGAGCTGACTGGCCCATCCGGGCTTCTCGGCAGTGGCCGTCTTTTCGTCAATCTTGGAAGCGACAACGCTGGCGCGGCGCTAGATCAATCAGCACTTGCTCTCTATCCATACGCGGGGATGGCGGAGGCAGAACCATGAGGTCCTTTAGGAAAGTACTCACGGTCACAGCGGCAAAGACACCATCAATGCGCTCTTCTAGCGATTGTGGGGCCTGGACGCCTGTTCCAGTGGATCCAGGAGCGAGAGCTGAGCCTGTAGCAGGAGATGCACGGTTCTCGGCCGAGGTCGAAGTGGCTCCAACGTAAGTCGCGCCGTCTCCACCTAGAGAAGCAGCGGAGGTGACGGTTCCGGGCACGGCAGGTCCAGGACCCTAGACAGTCAGCAACAATTCAAGTAAAAGGGGTTCCAGGCAATTTCATCAACAAGGATGAGGGAAAGGGGGTGCGAATGGAAGCGGAATGCCTTAAAAAAGGTGAGGTTCACAAACTCACCTCAACTTTGTCGATAAGCTCCTTGGCCTTGCTAAACGCAGCGTCGGTGTATGGCTTCGTGCTCTGCTGCACCTTTTCGACGTATGGATGCGTAACGGCGTCGACTTTGGCGAGATACTAGAAGATTCAGCACGGTCCTTCCGTTCAAACGTTATTCTCGATACTTCTCACTTGTCAAGACCGGCTTTGTCCAGACCGTAGATTAAAAAAAGCATAACTTACAGGTTGAGCCATACCAAGGGCCTTCTGTAGAACACTAGGCTCGCCAGCGACCTTATCCAGCGCGGCAGCAGGAGCGACCTGGGCTGAAGCGGGAACAACGGGGGTGACGGTTGTTGGATCCGCAGAGGATCCGGGGGCAACGACCACGGGGGTTGTGTTGGCAGGGACGAAAGTGGGGTTGATGAGGGTGTTCATACTGGCAGAAGCTTTGTTAGATTGTAATGATAGAGAGGAGAGATCCTTGCAGTGCGGAAGGTATGTAAAGTGTGGAGTGGCGAAAGAAAGAGTGGGAATGCTGTAACTAGTGACGTCACTAGCGCAGAAGGCCTTATCAAATTTTAGGCCCCAGTGTCATGTTGATCGGCTGTCCTGCCGAAGCTAGCTAGCTAGCTGCCACGGCTGCTGCATCCCTGACTACTACGGAGAGTGGAGGTGGACTGCACTGTAACGCGCAGTCGAGAATGCCAACACAAGGCATGAGCCTAATATATACATTCTCGGTAGCATCCGGTCACTATCGACCAGTTTTGTAGATATAACATCGCAAGAGAGTGTAGCGTGCCTTGCAATAAGCACAGTAATGGGGGGGAGTAGTCGATGTCATCTCTGAGGGCCAGCGAAAGCATCAAGCGTAGCGCGGACAGCGATGGCGTCGGGGGAAAGTCCGCCCGCCGTCCAGATCACAGGAGATTTGTTGAATCTATCACCATCAGCTCTGGCCTACTTCGACATGTTGCTCAGCAGCGCAGCTTACCCGTTGAAGTTCGAAGCGGCACAAAGGGTGTATGCTCCCATCTCACCCCATCCGACCCAATCACCAACTTCGAGGCCCTTAGGCAGGCGGACAACCGACCGCACACAGTCAATACTGTCGCATGTCGGCCCCCAGACTGATGCCTTCTCAGTGTCGGTGTATCCTAGTTGGACTGGCAAGTCCACGGGCAGGTCAACATTCGGCGGAGGTGGGAAAGCGGGATGGGCGAATTGCGGTTGGTGCGCGATAGTGAGAGGGTAGGGGTGCACGATTTGGTGGTCGAACATGATGCAGTTGAAGGAGCCGTACACGCCGTCGTTTATGTAGTCTGGAGATCAGCTTATATTCAAAGCTGACAAAGTGGAAAAGGTGGCGTGACTTACACATGACATCTGCACCTTCGCCTTCGCCGTGATCTTCTGCAAGAGGGGTAGATGGTCCGACATCCGGAAGAGCAATAGCTCGCCGTTGAGCAATGATGTTGGTCGCGAGGGTGAATGCTACCAAATCAGATACACTCTATGTCTTGATGCAAGCAGACTTACCGCTAGATACCAACAACCTTCCAGGCTCGGCGACCACCCTGACACCATCTCCCTTGGGAAAGTACGCATCCAACCCATCCTTAACCACCCTGCTCATCTCATCAAACGTCTCCCTTTCGAACCCTCCGCCAATATCCAAAAACTTGAAGTCATACCCGACCTCCTTCGCCATCCCAAACACCTTCTTGGCACGCCATACCGCATCCTCAAACTGCATCGGATCCTTGCATCCCGATCCGACATGGAATGACACGCCAATGACGTTCAAGCCCAATTCCCATGCAAGCCGCAAAAGCGTCGGGCACGTAGAGAGGGGTGCGCCGAATTTCAATCCTAGACGACATAGCGACTTTGAATCATCCGTCAAGATCCGGAGGACGAGTTTGGCTGAGGGGTGGAATCGCTTAATTTTGTGCAGTTCATCCGCATTGTCAAATGTCATCATGTCCACTCGCATGTCGGCGGCTGCACGGACGAATGACGCAGGTTTACAGGGATTGGCGAAGATGATGCGGTCCGGAGAGGGGCATGAGGGGAGGGAAAGGACTTGTTGGATTTCCGCAGTGGATGCGCAGTCGAACGAGGTACCGAGTAGAGACAACAAGTGTAATACCTGTGGAGAGGGATTACACTTTACAGCGTAGAAGATTTCGACGCGGTCTCCCATTGCGGACTGACGCCACATCTGCACCGCCTGATAAACCGCCGATAAATCCGCAACGAAGAATGCAGATTCGTCTCCGCCGTCTGGAACTGCTCGGTTCGCGATAGTGGAGTGTATCACATCGTGCAAATCAGCATCGAGGACAGGGGTGGTGAGTGCGGGGTGGTCGGCCGAGTGGATCGCGCGAGCGGGACCGCTCGTGGGCGGAGTGGGAAGTTGGAAGGCGGGGACGTAGAGAGGTACGGCAGCGGGGTCGAGGACTCGAACGAGGTCCGCCGTGCTGGTGCCTGTGCCCTGGATGGGCTGGGCGCAGGGGTTGATGTGGATCCGGCCTGGCAAAGCGGCGGGGCGGTGCTGCGTGATGGTGGTCATTTCGGCTGTTGAAGCGGTTGCCGCAGGTATCTCAGCCTCGAATTGGTGCTGAGGATCGCTTGTCTTTTGATATAGGGCGAATATATTTGCGTGGCTGTAACGTGTACGATCACTCTGATGATCAGCATCACTCAACGATCATCAACCACAGATCACACGCACGTTTTTCGTGGACGGCAGGCTCTAAATAACACAGTTCAATGTCGCCTTGAAGAATCGCTCGGAAATCAGACAAAACCTGTCTGGGGACTTGAATAGGCGGCTCGAGGCCGCAGAACCGGGGGTGATACCTGTTCTTTTTACTAGGGATAGTGTAGCGTATGTGGGGGTATGGAGATCCAGAGGAATTAGCGAAGACGGTTTGGCTGGTGGATCGGATTTTGCCACAATGACGTACACGCGGCGGCGTTTTGGTTGTCTCGAGGCGAGTGTGGCAGTTGCCTTGACAACCCATGTAGCGTGCATGTCAACCTAAGTATTAGCCATGATATAGTCCTCTGTGTCCTCCTCTTTACATATCATCATCTACAAGATCCTCCCCCACCGTTACATACGTCTCAAACTAAGCAGCCACATTCCCATCCTTCAGCGCCTGTATTGCCGAATGGGTCTTGATGAGCAAAGCCCCCTCGAGCGAATATTTCCCCTGTGCCTTTTGTTCATGCTTGTTAAGCTCAGTCAATTTACCTGTACACAATTAGCTCTTGCACCTATAGCGACACTGAGATAGGTCTTGCCCGCGATTGGGAAAGAACTGTACGTACCAGACATAACCACGTCAAAGTGCTTTTGAGCATTCTTATTCTCACCCCTCAACCCGTACAGTTTCCCTAGTTCGAAATGGCAGTGATATGAGATGTAATGGTCGAGCTACACTCTATCAGCTTCTCATCACCTCCATACTATGATCAATGACTTACCTCAACTTCAGGACTATGTCGTATCGCAGCCACCAAATCCTTCTCAGCTCCCTCATCGAGCGATTCATCACTCGGATCATCTGGCGAATGCTCTCTCGCCTGTGAATCGGCGTGAGGTGGTTGATATCGCGCTATGGCTTTACATGTCCCTCGTAAGAAATGACCAAGGACGAAGTCTATCAGATATCAGCTACCGCACATCGACATATCAGGCTCATGGAGGATCCAACTTACCGTCCCAATACCCTCTACCGTACTCTTCCGGCGTGGTCGCCTCGAGCTTTCCTAACAACTTATCAATCCGAGGGATCAGAGTGCTAATGAGACTCCGCCGTGGCGTATGGGCTAACGATCCGAAAACATAGGCGAGCTCGATTCCAGGCAAAAACAAGCGGTTGCCTTGATGTAAGAATTTACGTGTTTTCCTCGACACGAGTTTCTGAATGTCAGCGGGACAGTCTAGGCAGTGTCTATTACAAACCAGGCTTACTTCGATCGGTAATGATTTCCCTGCCAACTTCTTGGTCAACTTAGGAACTTCCTTCATCAATTTCTCAGCTTCAGCCAAGGTCGCCCCCTCATGTCCATCCGCAACAAGTTCGACTATACACGCTGCCGTGGAACTGAATGATTAGCCTCATAAAAATCTTTCTATAGGTGAAAACCTACTATGTGTACACCGCCCGAGACCAGTTAGATTCTTCTCTCAACACGTTGAAACAGTCCAGAGCGCCTTTCCAATTCCCAAGCATTGTATAGTTATTCGCGTAATCCCACTGCAAAGTATAAGCTTTCGCCTAGCATTCGGAGAGGGAAGCTACAACTAACCAAGCACATATGTTGCAATTGGACATACTCCAACTTCAGGTCCATGGCCTTCTGTAGGCTCAGATTCGCCTTGTCGGGATTACATTCCGCCGTGAACAATCTAGCTTGGAAGTAGAGGAAGAAGATACCTGTCTCGTATCAGCCAGAGTTGAAACTAGTGGAGGACGACTGACCATCGGGGTATATCCTCATGTTGTAATGTAAAATCTTCCTCGCCATGGGAATATCAACTCCTGATATAGGCCTACAATATGAGCTGGTCATCTTTGAGACAATAGAGGAGATAGAGAAGCTGACATTAGAAGCGCAAGGACGAGGTGGAAGACGAGCAAAATAAGATCGACGACAGGTCGACGTAATCCTTCATTGTGTTCATCGTGAATCGGCACGTCAGCGCTCTGGGTCCACCCTCCAGCCGAGTAGAGGACCTTGAGCGCTGCATCTCGATCTCCACCGTAACCCAACACTTCGGCAATCTGCGAGATATCAGCTACATCCAGATACTCATGCCTGTAGTGACTCACTTTCAACACTTTGCCAGGGAGTAGAGATAACATGAGGGAACTTGTCCCAGCACCTAATGCCACGCCCTAGTCAATGTCAGCTGCTTCCCATCATGCAGGTATGCGACGCAGAACGTACAGATCGGAAGTCCATATCGATATCATCGTCGTAACCCGCCGAATCAGCCTCTTCGATGAAAGCTTGCATCGTCCTGTAGATACCCCACGCAGCGCGCATGCTCAGTCTGACAATTCAGCGCGTTATGCACGCAGCGAAACGAGGACGTACGCTTCTCTTATCATGCCGAACCAATCTCCACCCGCGACAATAGCCAGTAACGCCTTAAACAACGAGCTCTCAGCATATACCAACTCCGCATGCCGCTCCATTACTGACATCCCTTTCAATCTCTGCACGCCCGCGCCGGACTTGACGAGGCTGCCGAATCGGGACATGAGTCCCTCGGACGGTTTGCGGAGGGATGTAGCCATTATTTGCACGTTTCTGCTTATTTCCAGGGCATTGTTCAGATCGTTGGCGTCGAATGTCATCATACCCTAGATTATCAGCTAACGAACCTAATGGAGGTGACAGGACTAGACGAGCTCACCTTTAGAGCTTGAAAGATACAGTATGCAACCTGTAGATACAGATGCACCCCATCCGGATCTTTATCCAAGCACACATCCTCCGCCTCACGCATCTTGCTCCTCAAGAACAGCTGCAGCAGTTCTCGCGTGGTATCCACATCCTCTCCTAATATCGCCGCCTGGTCGATCGCCTTGATATCCGCCTTATTCGCCTCTCGGGGCTTGACGTTCACCTCCGTCACGCTGGCTTTTGATCGATGGAGTGTTGAAGGGCCCGTACCCAGGACATCACCTGTGGCCGATATGGCTCCTTTGGCTACATTGTGCTTGTCGATCGGCTCGACGTTTTTGGTATTTGGTATCGGGTCATTGACTGAGGTTCTGTCGGCCAGCTGGGCCGTCGTTGAAACCGGAGCGGCAGGGACAGCTGCAACGACCACCGCCTGATCTATCTCATCCCCTTCGCCTATCTCGCTAAGCCCCTCAGTGGGAGTGAGGAACACATCATCTTCGTCAGACGATAGATCTTCGAGATCGTACCGCGAGAAAAGGCTCTCTGCCCGTTCTCGTGCCGGAGAATCCATAGGTGGTGGAAGGCGAGCAGTAGGTGTAGCAGGTTCAGGGGAGGCCGTACGGGCATGACTGTCCGTGATGATGCTGAGCCCGCCGAGATCCTTTGTGATACCGTTCCCCTCCGTTGAGGCATTCCTCTTCATGCCGAGCCGGGTGTACGTTGCCGTACTGGCCGACGAGGCCGTCGTACCCAGTGGGGAAGGACGAAGGTGATGAGAGGCATGTGAAGAGGTATGATGCTTAGGCGTTAAGGGTGAGGAATGGTGCTTCTGCTTCTCACCATCACCGGCGTGTGTATCGAGGGACGAGGATGAGAATAACGATGCTAAGCGTTTCTTCCCTTTCTTCCTGGGGATCATTAGCAATGCTTCAGACCTTACTGTATAGGACTCACGCAAGCGATTGCTTTCGCTTCGGCTCTTTGGCCAAGTGTGATCCAGTGGCATCATTATCAACGCTGATTATGGAGCTTGCAGCGCTCGCTGATCTCGACGTGGGAGGTCGCGATAGACTCGAGGGACGATTGTGGGTTGGCGAAGTGTCTGAAGCCAGCGATGCCAGGTCGCCATTCGAGCCCTTGACCTTCAGGTGCGCTTTCCGAAAGAAGTCCGACATGGCAAGGAGAATACAGATATCGGGATCGGCCGAAGGGGGTTGACGAGTTTGCTCGTTCTACAGAGCGTTTTTGAGCGATTCCAATCGGTGAAGCAGCACTCTCAGATGGCTCTATGCCCTCGCTCTTCGGGCAAATACCCGGGTGACGATCTGGACAAGCCAAGCAGAGTGTAGATGAGGTATTATTCTACTTGTATGGTGGCGCCCGTCGGGCCAAGCGGCAGCGACCCCCACTCATGGACATCTCTCATATCTCCGCGTCATGACGTAATCCGTCCACGAAGTCGAGTCGGGGCGGGGAAAAAGTTGGCCCACCCAAGCTATATGAGCTGTACATCTGCATTATATATACACCTACCATAGGTCCCTTCTGCACCATGTCGGACCTCGCAGACGTCCTCAAAATATCCATCCTGGGTAACGAATCGATCCACTGCGGATTTCATTTGCTCCCTTACATCTTCCACACGATCCTCACCACCCTCCCATCTTCGACCTATGTCTTGATCACGGATACCAACCTCTCGCGCTTGTATCTCTCCGACATCACTGCAGCTTTCGAAGAGAATGCCCGAAAGGCAGGGAGCAAAGCTCGTTTCCTCATCCATGAGGTGCAACCTGGAGAAGGGGCAAAGTGCAGGCAGGTCAAGGAAGAGATTGAGGATTGGATGCTGGATGAGAAGTGCACGAGGGATACGGTAATTTTGGCCTTTGGCGGTGGGGTCATTGGGGATCTTACTGGATTCATTGCTGCGACATTGTAAGCTATTACCCTACCCCTATGGGAATTATCAATCAAGCTAACACATCAGCATGCGAGGGGTGAAATTCGTTCAAATACCGACTACACTGCTCGCCATGGTCGACTCTGCTGTAGGCGGCAAGACAGCTGTCGATACGCCACACGGCAAGAATCTGATTGGAGCTTTCTGGCAGCCTGCCTACATCTTTGCAGACCTTGCATTTCTTACAACTCTCCCACCAAGAGAAGTCTCCAATGGAATGGCGGAGGTCGTCAAGGTGAGCTATGCCTATGACTATCAATTCCATTTGCTATAGCTGACTCTCTCAGACCGCTGCTATCTGGAAAGATGACGACTTTGCCCTCCTTGAATCCAACTCCGAGGCCATCAGCACCGCCGCTTCGACCCGCGTGGACTCCGGCTCCATTCTCGGCCGATTCGAATCAGACCGCACCGAATCCCAGTCCTTGCTCCTGCGCGTAGTAACTGGCTCGATCTACGTTAAAGCGCACATCGTCACCATCGACGAGCGAGAGACGGGGCTTCGCAACCTGGTCAACTTCGGACATACCATCGGTCACGCTATAGAAGCTGTTCTCACCCCTACCATGCTGCATGGCGAGTGCGTATCAGTCGGGATCATCCTCGAAGCTGAGGTCGCCCGTCAGCTCGGCGTTCTGAGCCAAGTCGCTGTGGGCCGTCTCACACGAGCGCTTAAGGCGTACAATCTCCCCGTTTCGCTCTCAGATCCCCGTATCACCGCTATCCCCGCTTCATCCCAACTCTCCGTCGATCGCCTGCTGGACATTATGAAGATCGACAAGAAAAATTCGGGGCCGGCAAAGAAGATTGTCCTTCTCTCGCGAATTGGAAAGACGTACGAGGAGAAAGCGTCAGTCGTGCAGGACGATGTTATCCGAAAGGTGCTTTGCGAGGCAGCGACGGTCATTTCGGCCACCCCATCGAAATCGCCCGTCACGATGGCCACTCCGGGAAGCAAAAGTATCTCCAACCGGGCTCTGATCCTAGCTGCGCTTGGGAAGGGAGTGTGCAGGGTTAGGAATCTGCTGCATTCAGATGATACCGCCGTAATGATGAATGCCTTGGCTGAACTCAAGGTGAGTGACTCATGTGAATTATGCTGATAAGTAGGGTGCCAAGTTCTCATGGGAGGATGGAGGCGATACGATCGTCGTGGAAGGCGGCGAAGGCTCCCTGACTGTTCCCGAGAAAGGACGCCAGCTCTACCTCGGAAACGCCGGCACAGCTGCCCGATTCCTCACAACAGTCTGCACAATCGTCACTCACCCCAACGCCACAACCTCATCGACTGTCATCACCGGTAACGCCCGAATGAAGCAGCGTCCTATCGGTCCTCTCGTCGATGCTCTCACCGAAAATGGCGCAAGCGTTTCTTGCCTTGAAGGTCAGAACGGCCTGCCGCTCGAGATCGGTGCGAATGGCTTACAAGGTGGTCACATCCGTCTCGCTGCTTCAGTTTCCAGCCAATACGTCTCATCAATCCTACTCTGTGCTCCTTACGCCCAAAAAGAAGTAAAGCTCGAACTCACGGGCGGCCAAGTAATCTCCCAGCCCTACATCGACATGACCATGGCTATGATGGCTGAGTTCGGTATCAATGTCACTCGACAAACCGGACCCCAGGGCGAGTTGCTCGATATCTACGTCATTCCAAAAGGAGTCTACACCAATCCTAGTGTATACAATGTCGAATCGGACGCTTCGTCCGCTACGTACCCCCTCGCCATTGCAGCTATCACCGGGACAACGTGTACAATCTCAAACATTGGCTCTTCGTCGCTTCAGGGCGATGCACGATTCGCCAAGGAGGTTCTGGAGCCTATGGGATGTGCCGTCGAACAGACGGCAACGGCGACGACAGTCACTGGACCTCCTATCGGTCAATTGCGTGCGCTAGGCAATGTCGATATGGAGCCCATGACGGATGCGTTCTTGACTGCCACGGTGCTGGCTGCTGTCGCTACGCTTCCGCCACTCCCAGGTCGGGAAGTGGACGGATTGAGGAAGGAGGGAAGTAGGATTTACGGGATTGCAAACCAGAGGGTGAAGGAGTGCAATCGGATCAAGGCAATGAGGGATGAGCTTGGTCAGTGGGACTTCCTCCGTGTTTGGGGTGATAAGCTGACCAGCAGCCAAATTCGGTGTGGAAACGGACGAATTTGCCGACGGTATCATCGTCTTTGGCAAACCCTTCGATCAGCTCAAGCGAGGAGCTAGCATCCACTGCTATGACGATCACCGGGTCGCCATGGCGTTCGCTGTGCTCAGTAGCATAGTCGAAAAGACCATCATTGAGGAGAAACGGTGTGTGGAGAAGACTTGGCCGAATTTCTGGGACGATCTCCAGAACAAGGTGAGTCCTCTACTTATCGCGTAGCCTGGCTGACACGTAGATCGGGATCAATGTCGAAGGAGTGGAGCTTGATCAAAATCAAGCCTCGACCTCCGCCCATCCCATCGCTAACGGCACCTCAACCTCAACCCAACATCCCATCTTCCTTATCGGAATGCGCGGCGCCGGCAAGACGTACATTGGTAAAATGGCAGCCTCGGCACTAGGGGGCGAATTTACCGACGCCGATGATATCTTTGCTGAACGGACCAAAATGTCCGTATCGGACTTTGTGGCCGCCCATAACTGGGCCGAATTCCGCCGTGTCGAGCGGGAGATCCTAGACGATATGAGTAAGGAGAAGAAGGGGAATCACGTCATTGCACTAGGAGGAGGAGTGGTCGAGACGCCCGAAGCTAGGCAGATCCTCCAACAACACATTAAGAAGGGCGGAAAGGTGGTGTATGTTACGAGAGAATTGGAGGAGATTGAGGGATACCTCGATTCGATCGGTTCGACAGCTGCTCGACCGAAATGGGGAGAAGACTTTTCAGAAGTCTTCAAGCGCCGATCACCATGGTATGCCCAGTGTACCAGCCACGAATTTTACAATACCCTTGAACCACTCGCTGGTCAGACTCAAGCGGAGCACCATCGAGCCATGCGCGCGGAATGCGGTCGATTCTTCCGATTCATCTCGGGTCTGAAATCCAATCGACCTGATCTCGGCAGTGGGTCTGCGACCAACTTCCTCTCCCTTACCTTTGCCGATATCCGATCGGCCCTGGGTCAAATGGAGGATTTGACCGAAGGCGCCGATGCGGTGGAATTACGGGTCGACCTACTTCATCCATCCGGCTCAGCCCCCGTTACACCCGGTCTCCCTCCACTCGCCTATGTCGCTAAGCAGTTATCGATGCTCCGACTCGTCACTCCCCTCCCTATAGTATTTTCGGTCCGAACGAAGGATCAGGGCGGCTGGGCATCCAGCACAGACGAGGCGGCGTACCTCGACATGGCCCGCCTGGGTCTTCGGTCGTCGTGCGAGTATGTCGATCTCGAGATGGCCTGGCCTGTTTCGGTGCTCGACGCCGTCAGGAAAGAGAGGGGTCAGTCAGCCATCATTGCTTCATGGCATGATTGGACTGGTAAGATGAAATGGGACGGATCAGTCGTCAATTCCAAATACGCCCAATGCGAGAAATATGGCGACATCATCAAAATCGTCGGAACCGCCACGTCCCTCGTGGACAATATGGTCCTTGCCCAATCCGCCGAATCGAAACGTGCCGGTAAACCACTATTGGCAATCAACATGGGCGCCCACGGTCAACTCTCGCGCATCTTAAATCCCACACTCACGCCCATCACACACTCTTCTCTCCCCTCCCGCGCCGCACCCGGCCAACTCACAGCCAAGGAAGTTGCACACGGTCGACATCTGATGGGTCTCCTCCCAGCCAAGAGGTTCTTCCTCTTCGGTAGTCCCATCGCCCACTCCGTCTCCCCACTCCTCCACAATACCGGCTTTGATAGCCTCGGTCTTCCCTACCAGTACGGCAGGTACGAAACTTCCGAAACCGACTCCACTCTTCGGGAGATTGTCAAATCTCCAGAATTTGGAGGGGCGAGCGTGACCATCCCTCTCAAACTAAAAGTGATCGATCTGCTCGATACCATTTCGGACGACGCCAAAGTTATCGGCGCGGTCAATACCATCATCCCCACTTCCTCTGAGAACGAAACTATCTCGCTACACGGTGATAATACCGACTGGCAGGCTATTCGGGAAGCAGCACAGGCAGGTCTGACCTCGACAGAAGGGGTAGTTGGGTTGGTCATTGGTGCAGGAGGTACATGCCGAGCAGCAATTTACGCACTGCACAAACTTGGCGCCGTCTCGATCCTCCTCTTCAATCGCACCACAGCCAATGCGGAATCAGTCGCCAAGTCCTTCCCCGCCGAATACAACATCACCGTCATCTCTTCCCTCACTTCGCTACCCGCTCAGCCCACTGTCGTCATCTCGACTGTCCCCGGAGATTCTCTGACCTTGTCTGGAGAGGGGATTGTCTTGCCAAAAGAGGTCCTGGGTGGGAAAGGCGGAGTGGCGATTGATTTGGCGTACAAGCCCTATAAGACTGCATTG
This sequence comes from Dioszegia aurantiaca, assembly GCA_001600655.1. NCBI lineage: Eukaryota > Fungi > Basidiomycota > Tremellomycetes > Tremellales > Bulleribasidiaceae > Dioszegia > Dioszegia aurantiaca. The sequence goes on along the minus strand of BCKN01000002.1, from coordinate 1,340,102 downwards.
GTGCAGCTTGCGGAAGAGACAGAGGGGTGGACGGCGGTCACGGGTGTGGAGATTCTGTGTCTACAGGGCTTTGTCCAGTTCGAGCTGTGGACGGGGAAGAGGGCGCCGAAACGGAAGATGAGGGAGGCGGTCATGACGCAGTATCTGAAAGCTTAGGTTAGACGTGATTTGTCGGGTGCTATGAGAAAGTTGAGCATTTTTTTGACCCAGCCCAGATCAGATCTTTTAGACGGTCACGGGAGGAGTTCCAGTATACATACGGCCATATGTAGGGGGACTGAGGAGTGCGTGTAAGAACTAGCAAAATTCATTCCGAGCCGCGTCGTAGTTGGTGCCTGTGGAAGGGCTTGCAGTCTGTTCCCAAGGATCCTGCACAGTCTGGCCCCACCCGGTCGAGGCGCTAGTGGGTGCCTCTCCCTGATCCAGGCTGCCCCCTTCTGGTGGGTACACCGCATCGTTGTGAGAGCCTTGAGAGCCTCGAACCATGGCCTCCAGATGCTGAACCAGCGTTTCCATCTCCGCGATCTGAGCCATTCGCTTCTCGGCATCGTCAATTCGCGCCTGGAGAGTGGCAAGTTTGTTGGCAAGCTCGGTTTTCTTCTCCCTCCTCCTTGCTTTCTCCTTGTCTGCTTTGACTTTCCGGTCAAGAGTCCCCTTGTCGTCCATCGAATTGCCTGCTGATTCCGACCCAGCAGTGGACGCCGTAGTGCTGAATCCGAATCGTGCGTCGGGGACGGAGGCCGACACCGCCTCCGAAACAGTCATCGCCATGGCCGACTCCGGTCCAAATTCAGCCACCTAACTTGATTAGTAGCCGCCCGTTCCAGATATTTTGCTGGCTCTACCAGCGGCATTTTCTGGACTCACCCTGGTTGAACCCTAGAGCAAAGTGGGTACCTCACTGAAGGTATACACCCCCCGGCAGATTGCCTCCTCATGTAAGGAGTTCCACTCCGACGTGAGGTAAGTCACCCGGTCCGTCTTCATCGCCAAATCCTTCTCCAGCCCCTCGGCCTGTCTCACCAATGTGGAAATCTTGTTCTTCGTATACTCCGCTATTTTGCTGTGGTGTAGCTGCGCGCTCTCGTTCCGCTTTTGCCTCCTGATCTTGGCTGCAAGCGTCTCAGTGGCGCCGGGTGATGCTGGCATTTCAGTAGGATTGCAGCGTGGTCAGCGTTGATGTGTTGTAAGGGTGCGGTTCGAGGTAGGAAAGATAAATGTGAGGTGATGGGGATTCCCTCCTTCGAATGAGCAGGATGCCAGACGACCGAGGCGCGGTATTTTAAATTGACAAAGTGGACATCCTTTGAGAGTAGATCCATTGTCGAACCCTTTGATGTACCCTGTGTCCGAGCAGGTCGTTTTCGTTGTCGAACGCGTTTCACGCAACTGAAGCAGATGCGTGCTGTCTTTGCCGCTTGGAGATATCAGTACTTGAGAAGAAGATGATTGATGAGAACTCTTCGATGCGCTCAAATCACCCCCATACACATTGAGTCGTAAGCGGGTGCAACGTACATGGGACGGATGTCGATGATATATAGTGACCGAGATAGCCTCTGTCAGGCAACCAGTGAAACGGGAGGAGGAGGATGACTTGATAGTGGGAGTCTTGGGACGCTTTTCATGCAGGCAGGCCTCTCGTCATATTTACGGCATGTCAACTGAGTCAGGTCCACTACTAGGGTCGTACACTGCATGCACTGCAGGACCTCGCCACTTCGCTTTCACGTTGAAATCAATAACGTCCTGCACCTCACACCTCATCATGCCATGTCGCACATGAAGCAGAACCGCCGTGTAACGCCAACGTGCATAGATCTTATCAACTCGCCTTCGAAACGTCCTCACGCACAACCGTTGAGCGATGTGATCTACGCCTCCTTCAGGCCCGTTGCGGGGACCGCCAATCCCAAGATACAGGTCGACAAAGACCTCACACCACCAGAGCACTACACAGTTGTCCTTGTCGAAGCCACGAGACTCGCCATACGGCTGTTGCTGCACCACAGATCCCTTACCTACCTCACCGAAAACTATACAAGCTCGGAAGCATCCCGACCGTTAATCGAGAAGGCTATACACCACGTCTTAGCCACGACACGATGGTCTATTGGGATCGACCCAGGAGCCACTATCGATATCATTGCCTACCATGCAAAACCAGACAAGGCGAAATTGAAGATGGATCTCTACGGGGCAAGGGAGCTACTACTGTTCTTAAATGAAATTGTACGCCTAATAGTTGACGGTCCGTTAATCGATCTCAGTTCTTGAAACAGCTGGTTTCAGCTTATGAGGAACGCAATGATGATGTCGCCACCTTCAACCTGCACCTCTTCTTCGTCAGTGTGTCATTGGCGCATGAATTGATTTATGCAATTCGGGTACAAGTGAGTGCGAGCGACATCTTTCAGTTTCCACTCCGAGATGGAGGACGCCGAGGTGGACGGACGGCCCGCCGTCCCGCTCACCGGAACAATCATTCGGATACCCTGTTTGCGAAATTCTGCCCACATTGTATGTGCTGATCGCAGATCTACATGTTGCTCCTAGCTTCACATCAGTCCGAAATCGTTTCATGGACAACACCCTCACGAGCGGATTGCCTTCAGGCCGAGTTTGGCTGGAGCTGGGAGTGGGAAGTGTTCGGGGGGATTATCTCCGGGGCCTGGGACCGTGACGCGACATTGTCGGCTGAAGCTATCCCTGTGGCCCAAACACCGCCATTGACCACGGGGATGCCGGTGTTTGATCTGTCTGCTCTGCTGGAAGAAGGACTATCCGTGGACGATCGGGAAATTGGTGTCGAGGTGAGCTTTCAGGCAAGCTGTCCGGCGAAGTGGCCAACAAGCTAGGATAGGGGATTTGATATGCTGCTTCTGAGACCGCTACAAGCGGACGGCACGTTTGCAGCAGGGCGATATGAGATTTCCAAAGATTGGATAGCTGGATTGATTAGCGGTGCGTAGCCTGTTGAATCGCGAGTGCTAATAATGTCAGCTTTCCGCAAAGATGAAGTCCACTCCTACCCGCTCCCAATCACGACGTTGGCTGCTCCAATCGACACTGCACAAATCGTACAGGTCGCGCGCCAAAGTACGCGATGCTCTTCGAACGAGAAAGTTTTACTCTTGAGTAAGTGAAGGCATGGCTCAGAACAATGATCCTTCATGCATGATACATGTACCTTTGTACTAGACATTGTACCGCCCACTTGATGGGCCGCCCCTGTCGACAGCCTGCAAAGTCAGCATCGATGGCACAATTCGAATCTGCCATACTTGCTACTCACCTGTAGCGCCGCCACTGATCCTTCAACCAACGTCCGCCTAATCTCCTCAACCGCCATCCTGACCTTGCTCTCATCATTACTCTCAATAAGGAGATGCAGCTTTGGCTCGCTTCCAATTTTGGGATCCTCTCCAGGCGGATAGTACACTCCTCGCATGGTAACACTCGCCCCCGAGATCTCATTCAATAGCGTCATCTGCTCCTTATTCGTAACCTTCCACCTTGCCTTCTGAGGATAATCGTTAATAGGGAAGACGGCGTGCCAATCGGTCGCATCGGGGTCCTTGGGTTTCATGCGTTGTAATTCCGCAATGGCCGCAGTGGACAATTCCGATTTTTGCTCCTGTATCGATTTATGCAATTGTGCAACAACACGTGCGAGTCGACTAGCATCGACGGACCGGCCCTCCGCTTTGGCCTTTTCGATCGCGGCGAGAGTCTGCGTTGGTAATTGTGCAAGACTCTGTTTACTTCCAGCGGAACCGGCGGGTGGACCGAAGAGTGCGGGGTTGAATAACCGATCGGGAGCAGGACCATTGATGATTTCGACGTGGATCTCGGTGAAGGTGTAGTCGGACTCGTTCTTCATATCCCGTTCGGCGGGCTTGAATTGACCAGCCTGCTCTTTTGGCTTATACGGGATGACGGCGCCTTCGCGGGACGAGAGGGAGAGCGCTTCGGATGTATCGCCATAGGTGTGTTTCTCCGCCTTATCCTTCTCTTCTCGTTTCTTCTCGAGACGATCGAGACCTTTGCCTGCGAATCCAGATCGGGCAGCTTTCGCTCGTCCGTCCTTGATCTTGGCGAGGAAGCCTGGATCATCAGCACATGTCTCAATGTCCAGCAGGACACTCACCATCTGATAAAGCCTTCAAGTCTGGCGGGATGAAGGCATTACTCGCCTCTAGCGCGCGTAGGATATCCACCGCATACCGATCCTGCTCGGGCGTGATGAAGGTGATGCAGACTCCTGTATTCCCCGCCCGGCCCGTCCTTCCTGCCCGATGCACATAATCTTCCAAATGATTCGGCGAATCATAATTAATTACCAGCCTCAATTGAGGCACATCCAGACCTCTAGCCGCCACCGACGTCGCAACGACAATAGGGATATCGCCCGACTTGAAGTTCTTGATGGCCTCTTCTCTGTCCACCTGCTCTCTACCGCCATGTAATGACGAGCAGACATACCCCCTCTGCAGCAAATCTCGATACAGATCGTCCGCCCATTCTTGTCGATCGACAAAGATGAGCGCCCGGAAATCTTCATCGGGAGGCGCATTGTTGCTCATATCCCCCAGGATCTCAAGGAGACGAGTGAACTTGCTATCTTGGTCCCTGACCTCGACACGCTGGTCAATCTCAGCAGCAACCACCGATCGTCCACCGACGGTGATTTCGAGGGGCTTCTGTAGGATCTTTCGAGCGAGTCCTTCCATCGATTTGGGGAATGTAGCTGAGAATAAAACCTTTTGGGCATTGGGTCGAATGTTGTTGTAGATCTTCATGACCTGCGGTTCGAAACCCATGTCAAACATCCGGTCGGCTTCGTCTAGGACAAGATAGGTGCATCGGCGGAGGTTGGTCACTCGGCCATTGTTATGCGTGAGGAGGTCGATCATTCTGCCAGGTGTACAGACGACGATATCGGCTCCACGTTTCATGTTGGCGATGTCTTCACTGATTGACGCCCCACCGACACAGCAGGCCACCTGTAAGGTCAGCAACGGTCTTACATATCAGAAAGAGCACATGACTCACGCGTAGCCTCATAGCCTTCAAAAACACCTTGGCCTCCTTGTAGATCTGCATTGCCAGTTCTCGAGTCGGTCCCATGACGACTGCGATTGGACCCTCAGCGCCAGTACTCGGTCGTTGATCCTTGACGTGCCGAAGCAGGGGAAGGAGGAATGCGATCGTCTTTCCCGATCCCGTTTTCGCAATGCCGATAACATCCCGCCCACTCATGATTGCCGGTATAGCCTGCGCCTGGATCGCAGTCGGTTTCTCCCACTTGTGCGCCTGGATCACATCCAGACACGCCACGGGCAAGCCCAATGCCCCCCACCGCTGGACCGGCCGCGGCGCATCAATCCCCCTGATCTTTATCCCGTCCATCTCCAACCGCAAAAGCTCAGTCTCTTCTTCGGTGAGATCAAGAGCTTCAACAGGCGCAGAGTAGAAGTTCTTCCGGAATGGTTCGTAGTCGATTTTCGAGTGATCGGGCGTTGGAAGATCCTTCTTCCTCGTCTTCGCAGCCGCCTCTGCCAACATTGCTTCTTGCTTCTCTAGCGAGTTCTCGTCTTTGGCTTCAACGACCGGCTCGTCATCCTCTGACTCCGGATCGATAGCCGCCAATCCTGCCCGCTTCGCATCCGCCTGATCAACATTGGTTTTGACCTTATTGAGACTCCGCATATACGCCTCCAGCTCGTCCTCCTCTTCCTCTTCCTCATCCTCCTTCTTGGGCAAAGGATCCACCTCCATCTTCTCTGGCTCCGTCCGCCGTTCCAGCTCCGCATCGATATCCATCCCATTCTCTTTGACTTCAAGCTTGACGGCTCCGACACCAGCATCCTCATCCGCAAAGTCATCGCCCACCAGTCCTTCCTCCACCGCCTCGCCAGACTGGACTTCTGGATTGATGTCTGGTAATCCTTCTATGCGGACCAACTTCCGTTCTGGCGCATCTTCGTCATCGAGCTCGGCTATCGTCCGTTTGAGATGTGATCCACCGACATTATGGCCGAGGTTGATCTTGCCCATGGCGCCCATTTGTAGCGCAGGCTGTGGTTTGGAAGAGCTTGCAGAGGTGGTTCCGATTCGGGAGGTTGAGCCTGTATTTTGAGCACTGGCATCCCTTGTGTTACAGCAAAAAGACTCACCAGAAGTAGCCTTGTCTGCAGGCTTCACACCCGCCGAAGCAGGTTCAGGTGTCGCACTCTTGCCCTTCTTCTCCAATTCTCTCTGCTTCTTCCAAGCCTCCAGCCTCTCACGCTTCAATCTCTGCTTCTCTTCCTCCGCCGTGGGTGCAGGCGATCCTGGGCCATGTGAAGCGTTGAAACCAATCCTTATAGGCGCTACGGTCGGTGTCGCAGATGCAGGTGGACGTGAGAGCGAACGAGAGCGATCTCTCGGTTCGGATAATCTGCTCGACCCATTCCCTTCTCCTCTAGGTCTCCGTTCTCTGCTCCTACTCCTGCTTCTGCTCCTACTGCGACTAGGACTCCTATACCTATCATCTCTCCGCCGTCTATCTCCAGGATCGTACCTCCCTCCTCTATCCCCTTGTCGCCTGTCATCTCTCTCGCCTCGCCTGTCTCGAGATCGATCTCGGATTTCTCTATAATTGCCGCCCCGGTCTCGGTCTCGGTCTCGTTCTCGTTCGCGATCACGGTCTCGGTCTCGATAGTCTCGATCGTCAGGTCGCCTCGTGTCACGGTCACGATCACGGGATGGCTTGTCATACCTTGGAGAGGCTGCTGCGGGGCTATAATCCCGTTCTCGGTCCCGGTCAGAGTCGCGGTGATGGCTCTTTTTGTGAGATCTTCGAGGCTCGGGAGAGCGTGAGCGTGCCATTTTGTCGAGACTTCCCTGGCAAGATAGAGATATGGACAGATGTGTTGGTAAGGTAAGAGGAGGAAGGAAAAGATCATGGCCGCTGTGTGGTGGCCAAAGTGTCTGAACTTTAATTTCACATCCCACTTATGCCCCACTCCGCGACGACCTTTGCACTACATACTGCCAATACACATCGCCCATACAGGCATCTACACAGCATGACATCCCTCGACCCCAGCCACAACCCGTTCAGCAAGAAGGCTCAGGCAGTGCACGAGCCCTCGTCGTCATCCGGCAAGCACGCAGCCTCGTTCCCCGATAGCTACATTTCAGAGATCACTCCCCAATCGTCCGAGTCGGACTTGGGTCCAGATGATCATGCGCGAGCGCAGAGGAGAGGACGGAAAGCGGGCAGGCAGAGGATACAAAGAGGAATGGTGCCAGTCCCCGATTTGCGCTTTGAGCAGGTACGTACTGTAGAGATCCCCGAGGATGCTTTTGCCTAACATGAGCTGACACGACAGTCATACCTCCTTTCCATCCGTCCCTTTCTCAAACCCCGACCGACAACTGCACAAGTCGCCGAGCGCGGAGACGTATCTGAGAAGCCCGAATCTGGCGCATTGGTAGTGAGCACTGAGTCTGACGAAGTCTTTCATTGGGGCCGAGAAGTGGATGTAGACTGGCGTGGGGCTGCATGGGTTACATTTCGAGATCAAGTGAGTGTCGAGTAGTCCATAAAGACGCTGTCATGGTTATGGTTGTGACTCTCAGCTGATCCTGAAGGTACTCTCGCCCTTATTTCAAGGCGCAATGTGGGGTGTCTTCGGTCTCTTCCTCGCTTCTTCCACTTCCGCCCTAAGGGGTGCTCTGTATCCCGATAGTCACATCCCGAAAGGACGTGTGACAGGCGGACCGGGCGGGTCGATATCTTCTGCTGGTGGAGGTAGCGCAGTGGGGTCTACAGAAGAGGGAGGGTGGTGGCGTCGGTTCGTGGGCAGTTGGGCAGGTGGGATAGAGACATCTGCAGCGTTATAGCGACACTCGTAGAAATGTCACAACTCAGATAGCACTGGTCAAAGATCAATCGCACCGAAGCACTGCGGCTGCAGAGAGGTATAAGATTCATGTGCAACCTCAGCAGATCAGACAAGCTGAAGCCGCGCGGGGACCCAAGGGCGATCGGTAAGGCCCATCCCAAAATTCCTGTCGTGCGGAACAGTAGCGCCGCAATTTCCCCACTAGATAGATACGCCAATAGGACTAAAGAAGAAGGATGTATAGCGAGAGAAGGGAAGGTGTGGTGTTATGGTTGAAATGAATGGGGGGAAAGTACAATTTCTTCGCCGGAGAGGGACACAATAATTCGTACAAGTTTGGGCGATTCGTTCGGGTTCTTTGATGTCCGTGATTGCTCGAAAAATCGATGGCGAGGACTGGCTAATAGCTCTGTGCCATCGGGTTGTTTGGCGGGGATTGATGATTTTGCAGACTGCCCAATGTCAGCTGTAATCTGCCACGGGGCGCGATCAAGCTCACGATTTCCGTTTGCTCTTTGTCATTTCTTTCTTTAGTGCTGCACCGTCGAGGGGTTTGAGAAGTTCGAACGAACATAGCAAGTCTTCCGAGACGGACATGACTGCGCCGAAGTTCTACAAAAGTCAGTATACAGTTGTGTTTTGGATGAGGATCTTCGCAGCTCACATCGAATTCTCCGCAGTAGCTGCATTCGTCAGCTGAGTGTCCTCCTTGTAAGGCCCGGGGATAAGCAGCTCACTTTGGCGCCGAGAAAACCGTAACTAGTGTCCGATCGTTGTAAAATTCATAACCATCTTCAACAACCATATGTGCTCGACATATAAGGTCCATATCCTGTACCAAATCAGCTTCTACCCGGCACCTGCGCAAAGACGCAGCAAGATCAGCTCACATGAGTGGCGAGGAATGAGTTGATGACGCTCTTGCCGTAGCAGAACGACACACCGCGTTCGTTATCTTCCCAGTCCAGGGCAGTGTCGGATGGGTCGGACCACACGAGATCGTTGAGCAGACCGTAGTCAGGGACATCTACATTGTCAGTTGACACATATTATGTGAGTGTGGAGGATCAGGTGCGACATACCTGTTGGCCGTTGAATCCTCCTAATATCGTCCATACTCTTCAGACTGGGACTTAGACCCCCGTGTACACAGAAGATCTTGCTCGCGACGATTGAAGCGATCGGTAGGGCGTTAAAGACATCGATGAATGTCTTCCAGGTCTTAATGTTGGTTCGGCGTTTGCACTCGTCGTAGAATCCGTACACTGAAGATCAGCCACGTTCTCTTGAAGTTTACGGGAGAGGACATACCCCTGGTGACATTGGCGCACTCGTGGTTACCACGCAAGAGGAAGAAGTTTTCGGGGAACTTGATCTTGTAGCATAACAAGAGCAAGATGGTCTCGAGGGACTGTTTACCGCGGTCGACATAGTCGCCTAGGAATAGATAGTTGGCCTGGGGAGGGAATCCGCACATCTCAAAGAGACGTATCAGGTCGGCGTACTGAAAGTCAGCACAAGCTATGTCAATCACATCGATTACGCCCGCCCACGTACCTGTCCGTGAACATCTCCCACAATCTTGACCGGCGGGCTCAACTCAATCAACGTCGGCTGACTCAAAAATACCTCCCTGGCCGCCATGCACACCGCAAGAATCTCAGCATTCTTGAGTGGAGGACTCTTGGTTACTTTGCCAGAATAACCAGCTTCCAGCAACCTGCCTATCATATTATCGACGTCGAGGGCTGCGCCTGCGGGCGAGGAGAATGAGCTGCGGGAGACGGTAGCCGTGAGAGCCGAGCCTGGGGAGAGGGCATCGACATTGAGGCTGTTGCGCGTGCTAGCGCTCGGTGAGGGTGGAGGGGAGGATGAGCGGGCGTTGGTGGTGTTGAATGCGGATGTGGGCGGGGGTGAAGTTCCCATCGAGGCTGGCGTCCGATGGCCGCCCGTACCACCTTTGACCGGCGATGCCGGACCTGGAGCGGATCCAGGAGGCGCGAGGCCGTTGTTGGATGCACCCCCGGATGTAGATAGGCCGGAGCGGACAGAGGATCCATCGACGGATCCGCCCTGTTTCCCACCCACAGCGCTACTCAGACTCGAGACGCTTCCCTGCTTCTCGGGCGCCTTGCTCGCCCGCCTCGAAGCTGCACCGCGGCTCATATCAATCGGCGCAGCACCGCCACTGGGAGACCCTGGTGCGCCTGCATCGCTAGGTGCGCGGATGGTATGGCTCGCCATGGCGTCAGTGAGCTCCGAGGTGGATAACTCCTTTGAGCGCGTGCGACCCATCTTTTTGCTGGGCGCTTGCCCCATCTTGTCTAAGAGTGAGCGGAACGTGGTGGGCGATAGTCGCGGGGGTGAGGGGTGGGTGCAGGGAGGGGCGCGATAGAGCCCGGCGTTGACAGTGTTGGGCGCGTGGAGGGGCGGGAGGGACCTCGGATTGGTCACGCGGATATGGAAGGTGAATTCAAGGAGTGTTTGTTTGCGGTGCGAACGTGCAGGTCCTTTCTGATAGCGCAGTACAGCTGTGTGGCTTGGTAGATGGATATACAAGAGGCGGATGTGATTGTAGATGGATAGATAGGCGATGTGAGTCAAGAGGTCAGCGCGGGGCAACATCAACCAACGAGTAACCGCGGCTAGCTCCTAATCCTTCAGGGTAATCCTAATCAATCAATCGAAATCAGATCCCGCTAATCATACAATTCCTAAGCGTAAACTGGAACACCACCTGTAACGCGCTTCACTCTTCAGCTTCCACCAGCATCAAGCTATCATCCATCATCATGGAAGGCTCATTCTACCCCAGCTCATCCTCAGCTCCACCCCCGGGGCCATCAGGATCATCCAACCGATTCTCCCTCACCCCATCCAACCCGTCCCCCTCAGGCTCCGCGAAGCCAAGTAGCAGCAGCACGACCGCAGCGCGTATAGCTTCAGCTACAGGTCTATACTCTTCATCGTCCACCGCCCTCCCACCTCCACCCACAGGGATCCTCGACCGATCACTGAACAAGGGCAAAGGCGCCGAAGTGTCCTCATCGGCGTTTGCATTCCTGCTTGCTGAGGTGGTTAGCTATAGCCAAAGTAGGGTGGATAGCGTTACGGATCTAGAGAAGAGGTGCGTTGATCTTCGAGGGGTATGGGTCATAGGCTGACGCATAGATTGTCGTCATTGGGATATGAAGCTGGTCTGAGGATACTGTCATTAATCCTGCTTCGGAATACCCAACAAGCAGGAGGGAAGGTGCGCTCAGTCTCACATTCACAGTGCTCGAGCTCATGTCTTTGCTATGGTGGACACCCAGCTGACATGCCAGGATCCAAGAAGGGAACATCGCCTAATACCAATCCTCCAATTCGTTCATACTCAGGTGTACAAGTATTGCTTTGGTAAACCTGCAGATGGACTAGAACGGAGCGTCGAAGGAGAGGATGAATGTGAGCTAGCCATTTCTCTGTATTTACCGCTGGTCAGGGCGAAAGCTGATACTCGCAGATATGTTGACGCTGAATCAACCGCCACTGACACAACACATCTCCATACCGAAAGATATGGCGCAATTGTCATGTGAGGCCTTTACGGCTGGGATAGTGGAGGGTGTGTTGGACGGTCTGGACGTGGTCAGTCTATCTTCCCACCTAGTCCATGGACCCTCGCTGACACAACAGCCTGCTCGTGTGACTGCACATACGGTCGGAACGGACCAATACCCACAAAGGACAGTGATTCTCATCAAGCTAGATCAGAAAGTGATGGATAGAGAGGAGGTCTTGGGTAAATGAGATGAGCATGAGGCGTCTGCGAGTTATACGTTGGGGACCCCAGTCAAAGCGTTACAGCTATCTCCGTTTGACATTACTCTGCATACTAGATATACTCTCCCCTAATCAAAGTCCCGAGCTATAGCCCCGGTTCTTTACAGCCGAATCCCTCTCCTCTCATGATCTCATGTACAGAGGTATACGTGAGACTGATACAGCCAAAAGTTACCCCATCGGGTAGTTCCAGATTGTGTTGGACCTGAATTATGAAATGTCTAAACTTCGGAATTCAGAATTGCCGTATCCGGTAGTTTCGGGTTACGTGTCTGCAGTTTACGGCATGCCATCTTGGCCCCACATGCATTCCCCCGTACTCATTCAACTCATACCCCACCCGCCCTGAGGACTGGAGGTACATATAGGCTAGGACGGAGTTGACTGTATTGTATCCACCCCTGTGTAGGCCTTGCTTTGCGGCTTCAGGTAAGGACTGCATGATGATGAAATCAGAACCTCACATACAGGTGCACAAGCCGCAGGTACAAAATATACAACGTTCCTCCCCGTCTCGGTCTTACCCAACATCAGTCGGTCGAAGCAAGCGGGTGAAGGTCTGAAGGCGGTGGACAAGCCCTTTACAGCCTGACACCTTCAGGCATCTTGCGCATCCTGGACGAACATCAGGTCATGATCCACGAATCTGAAAAAAGAATGTGAAAAATCCAAAACTTACGCCTGCCTGACTCCCAGGTCACCCAGGACCTCCTCAGCACCTCCTAAAATGGCGTCGAATTTGTTAGTGCGTTGAAACTGCTCGATTTGCCTTCCCATGCCTGTGATGTATCAGCTGAGGTCGCATATGTGTTATCCCGAGAAGAGAAATGACTCTGCTGGGGAAAAATCGAAAAATCTCTAACGATCAAACTCACCAGTCTTTGTCAAACCTCTACCGCCAAAGATGTTGACGGCGTCGTCGGCAATCTCGCCTGCGAACCGGGTAGACTGCATCTTGAGGAACGCAATTTGGCCAGCGAGGTTTCGGGATTGCTCCTTGTATGACTGAGGGGTCAGAATACGATCGATTTTTTCTGCATGGAACGAGAGATAGCTCGAGATAGACGTACCATGTTGTTCATCTGGTAAGTGACGTTCTCCAACCACGCCTGGATAGCTTCGACTTTGGCAATCATGTGTGCAAACTTCTGCCTGATGACTGCTTGGGCCAAGAGGGGTTTGCCAAAGACGTATCGCTGGGATGCCCACCTGAATCATCAGCCCTGTAAACTGGTCTCGGTGCAGAGAAGAGCGCGGAGCCCTAGCCTAGCGGACGCATACTCACTTCAGACACTCCTCAACAACCATCCTGGAGCTTCTGGCTGATGCGCAGCACATGACCCATCGCTCGTGCTGAGGCTATCAGCAACGCCCGCAGCTCCCAGACACTGAGAAACTCACGTTGAAGTTTGACAGGATGACCAACAAACCCCCATCCTCTGGACCCAACATGTTCTCAGCGGGCACCTGGACATTGTCAAAGGTGATGTACGCCGTTCCGGCCGCGGGGGAGTATGACGTCTTGATCGCTTTGGTCTCGACGCCTGCGATTCGGGGGACGAGGAAGACAGTAAGGCCTCCGTCGGTCTGTGTGTGTCAGCACAACCAAGTTTTGACCTTGTAAGACTAAACGTACCTTGCATCCAACGGTAAAGTAGTCAGAGTGCATACCGCCCGTGATCCACTTCTTGGTCCCGTTGATGGTCCTGCCCTGTCAGCAAGGGCTGAAAGTAAGCAACGGCGGACTCACCAGGTCTTGCCGTCGGCGTTCTTGGTCGCTGTGGTTCTTATGCCCGACACATCGGATCCTGCGAATGCCTCAGAGATAGCAAGGCAGATGGACTGATGGGTCAGCTACGAGATAACATTACACTGTCACCAAGTTCAGCAGCTCACCTTCTCTCCGCTGAATACCTCATTGAGCACCTTCGTCCTCAATGGCTCTTTGGCAAAGTTCAAGATTGGTGGAAGACCAATGACCATTCCAGAGTTAAGACCATCTCCATAACCCCTTGCACCTATGCGTGCGAGTTCTTGGTTGATCATGAGTTCACTAAAACCATCAGCCAGTACCCATCCCTGACTTGATAATACTGACTGGAAATAGTCAAAGTCTTCGCCCTTCACAGCCCCACTCATCAAATCCTGACCGTGGAGATGCTTCCCGGGACCCAGACGCATCCGGTTCATCCCATTACCCGCCATAGCCGCCAAAACCTCCTTGGACGCGCGCTTCCCAGTCTCCTCGCATGCCTGCGCGTCGGGATAAATGACTTCGTCCACAAACTTCCGCATGACTTTTTGGAGGGCCCGGTGGGAAGCAGAGTAGTAAGGTGATTTGAACTCGGGAGTGAGCCATGTAGGCTCGCCGTAGGGTACCTGAGAGTCAGCTTCTGCGTGTTGGTTGGAGCTCGGCGAGAAGCTCACCTTGGAGATATCTCCAGGGCGCATCACTTCAATCTTGGGTGTTTGGCCTTCGATTTGACCAATCTTGAGACGCTGATACTGTGGTTTCTGCAGAATCTCCGAGCGGTGCCTAGGAGATCAGCGTATGTCCCGATCAAGACCTAAATCCTGACAGGCAACACTCACAGGCCGTAAAACACAGTCGTCGCGTCCTGTCCCGCCACTTCGGCATCAACCAACACGCCCAGACCTCCAGGGTGCATCGCCCCGAATTTGCTAAGGTCATAGACGATTGAGTCAATGATGATCCATAGATCGCCTTCTTTGTTGTGCTAGACTAATCAGCGACAGCGGCGGAAGCGGAAAGGGATCACTGACCTTGGCCACCTCCTCTGCCTTCATCGATTTGAGGGAAGTCTGCTGCTGAGTCGCGGCCATCTTGTGTTTGTTCCTGGTGGAAATGTGGTAGTGGAAGGAGATAGGGCTGCTCGTAGCGTATGTACTGTGCTATAAGCAGATTGAAGCTGTAGGTAGGGAGGAAGAAGTTTGGATCAACAAGTGGACAGAGAAATACCTCGGTCCGGCTATTTGTGCAGAGCCATAACCGGGCCCACGCCAACCAATGAGATCGCCCTGATTCCCTGGTTTCAATCTGACACAAGGTGCAGTGCCATTAATTCACAATTTATACTCGCAGCAGTCCTGGTCCGATCTGGGCGTGTTCACCGAATGAAGGATTGTAAGGATATTACTCTGAGAGTCCCTAACCAGATACTGATGATCGATGCATTTGTTCGCTTGAAATTTGCTTCTCACTTCTTCATTCCCTTTCCGTTCCGCGCAGCACGGCTGACATCCTATGATCGTCAGCTTCGGGTTCTTGTGCATCATTATCCAATCGTCGGCCCCATCTAGCTGAAATGGCCTACCCAGACGGACTCTGCATGCTAATCTTTCAAGTCGCCTACTGGTTGTGGTGCGCCTTCGTGTCTGCTCCATCAGCCCTGCGCCCTTCATACTGGAATTGATAAAACGTGTTAACAACAATGACTCACGCTCAACGGTCTGCTTCTGCAGCTTCTCAGTGGGTTTGCCCTCCGGGGCAGCCTGGTCGGCCTACATCGATCAGCTGGATATCCTTCGTGGTCGACGTGACCAGTCCGTATAGCTCACTTTGACAGCGGCTTCGGAGTCCGACTAAGTTCCTTAGCAAAGGCCGTAGAAGTATGAGGATTGCGAGCTTCGCTTTACTCACAGCTAGATTCTCGTTCCATCCGGGAGCGTGCTCCTTGTGCGGGGATGAAGTCTCCTGCTTTCCGGCGAGGTTGCGCTTCTTCTCGTGCTCGAGCTTCTACTTGGTTGAGAACGAGAGATAACAGAAGTCGAAGAAAGTGATATGACACGTCGTATATCGCAAGGGTAGGATATGCGTTTGAGGTGAGGGGAACAGTATATCAGCTCAGCCCTTTTCTACGTAGATGATCCGTTGGCCGCTGCTCTCCTGGGCGGAGAGAGGCGGAGCGCCGTGCATTCGCCCCGTTCGCAGCGATCCAGAATATCTCTGACACCCCCGCAATCAGAAACACAAACTCACCTCGGGATCTTGACCGTGAACGGCCGAACCGGAAGCCATCCCTCTTGCCCAGACCCGCGAGCTAAGCGCGACAGGTCGAACAGCGAGGAGACGAACGGGCAAGCGCATTATTGGGGACATGGTTAAGACTTGTTTGTGTGAGTCTGTGAAGAAGTCGGGCTGTATGTATTTGTATGAAGCGTGAGGGAGGTAAGAGTGAGGGTAGTAAGTCAGATGTTTCGGTCAGGCGGTAAAGCTTCGCGGTGAGTGAGATGACGTCAGTAAGTCCGATCGGCGGCGGGACTTGCCGGATGTAGATCTGAAACGCGTGAATCCGTGCTAGCGAGTTTCAGACTTTCAGAGCCTCTATGATGTCTCCCAGAATCGTCTTTATAGAGCCACTGCTCCGATAGCTTGCTCGCGGAAAGGATCACCAGATGTAGGATGAGCGAGCTGGGACACCAGCTGAGATAATCCGGGACGCTCAAACCCGAAATTACCGGGGACGCCAAAGGCCAAAGGGATGAAAGGATGGTAATTTAGATCGGAAGCGAAGTACCGATAACGGTCAGCCGAAACTCTATCAGCATACATTCGATCGAGCCGAGACAAGCCGAGAGACATGTGTATGGGCGATCTGTGACCAGTACCTTGAGATATGGTAAGTTCAGAGTAGGTACCTTCAGAAGCGGAAGACGCACAGATCACGGATTGAGCCGCCTGCCAGATCTGTCAACCATGCTCTCTCACATTCGGCCAAGGAATATCCGGAGCTCTTCTTCGGGCCCATCACGATCTTACAGCTGCCCTAAGCTTGCACTCATGGACGATCTCAATCTCGGAGAGTGAGACCGTAGCAGTACGTACCGTATGTAGCCTACCGTGGCGCAATCATGGACGATGCCGTAATCGGCCCGTGCCTTGAGTTTCAAACCTTTTTGCGCTGCAGGTCTGTCCGCGTCCTTGTCCCTTCATCAAACACTCACAAGCTCGCCATTTCCCATTCCTCGAACTGAACGTGCTGACGCGCTGACGATGTGCAGCGATGTGCGCTGTGACCTCTCTCCATGCGCTCGGGGTCGATGCAGCAAAAGACGTGCCATGTCGATCAAACCTACGATATTCGCGTAGCTTTACCACAATTTCGCTTCGCACCCTTTTGCCTCTCGTCGTGATGCGATAATAACCTTCTATATGGGGAGCCGAGGCGAAAGGGGTCTGCGGACCAACAAGTCCGGTCCGAGCGCACTTGTGTGATGGACGACAATTACCGACTGGATGGGGAGCGAGATGAAAGGGGGTCTGTGTATTCTGTGTACGCTGAGCTTCCGGTAGGGGAGAGTCCCTCGGCTCCCGCCCGGTATCGTGTTAGCGGTCTTCATGGGTATGTCAAGCAAATTTCACCTTATTGCTGTAGCTGATTCCACCTGGCAGGTTTTTCGACCACTTCCAACTGTGGATATACTCGTATCGCTGTAAGTCCTCTGTCGTACTACATTGGGGTTTCCATCTGATCTGCAGGTCCGAGCATCTGGACTATTATACAGACTAGAGAAGGGACACCTTTTACCTACAGTGAGTGATGTTTTTAGTATTTGAGTCTCATCGCGGGACGAAAAGCAGACGAGAGGCCGGGCTGATCATATAGTCAGCTCAGTACTATGCGCGGATCTTCCCTCTTCAACCTCATCTTCCTCCTCGGCGCTCTGTCCCTCGTCACCGCGAACTGTCCCGCACCGACCCTGCTCGCTCCGCTGGATCCTGAGTACTCACAAAATCCTCCAGGATTCGTCTTCGAAGCCACCACGACTCCGGGATGCTACATCTTCGCTTTCACCTACTTTGACGATGCGGGTGGAATGACATCTGTCGATTACCACATCGATCGTGATGCTGTCCACATACGAAAGGTCATCGAAGCGCCAGAAGGCCAGTACTTCGCTGTTGCCTCCGTCCGAGGTGACGGTATGTCGGACGCATCTTATGAGTCGCCCTCGGTTTACTCTGAGACGTTCAACGTCCGAGCTACACCTCCACCTCCAGTGGTCGTCTGTCGCACGCCATTGCTCAACAGTCCAACGAGCGGACAAGTCTTCGGACGGGAGCCGGCGGGCTTCTCAGCATCGATCGGTGACGTCGACTGCGATTGGGTATTCATGTACTACAACCCAGTCGGCGGTGCTGGCGAGGAGGAGACTATGCTCATCGAAAAGGTATCCGGGAGCTCCTCGCTCGCTGTGTCAACTGAGACATACCTCTACGGGCAATACGACGTCACAGTCCAGGGTATGGACCCTCAGAGTATTCGACCCATGTCCCCTCGGTCCGCTCCCGTCAGAATCACCATCGCACCTGTCAAATGCGCCAAACCTGTCCTCATCACCCCTACCAATTACCAATCCTTCGACCTCACCTCTTCAGGCTTCAGCGTCAAAGTATCGAGCGCTGATTGTCCCGATGTGACCCTCTTCATATCTCAAGCCGCCAATAGTGAGGCTGTAGGCGAATTCGAATTATCATTGCCTGCCGGTGAGACTAGAGTATGAGCTACCGCCAGGTGAATACTGGATCAGAGCCGAGTCTCATGGTCCTGATCGCATCAGCTCAGACTCCACCACGAGTCGCAGATTCAGTGTTTACAATCCGCCTTGCGGTCGACCAACAATCGAGTCTCCTTCTGACGGGTCAACCTCACAAATCAATCCCACTGGTTTCAATTACATCGTATCCCCCACCGACTGCCGAACACTCACCATCTCAGCCAAGCTGGTCGGTTCCGACTACACATACACAAACACAGCTACGCTTGCTGAAGGGGTACGATTCTTTGCAGGGTCGGCTGCTGTTCCAGCTGGAGAGTACCAAGTCTCTGCTCGCTCTAGCGATCCCACGCGCGTCGGATCGGAAAAATCCATCACCGTCTTTATCACCGTTCAAGGGTTGCGATGTCCCATCCCCACGATCAACCACCCAGCTCAAGGCGAGCGATTCCAAACCCTGCCTGGAGCAACCAACGCCGTTACCCAATACGAAGTCACGACATCATCCCCCTGCACTTCCATCTTCCTCATTAAAACCAACCCAGATGGCAGCCTGGAGCCGTACAACGTAGCTGGCTCTACTCACTACTCGCAGGCCGGTCATTCTCCGCCGGGTATATATAAAATCAGCGCGGTCGCTCGAGACCCTTCGAACACTATGTCAGAATCCCCCTCGACGCCAGATCAGACATTCTACGTCGATCCACCGGCCTGCGACATCGCGACACTCACATCTCCCACCGCTAACCAGATCATCCTATTCCCAGATGGGTCCTTCACCTACACTGCCTCGTACGGCAACTGCCGCCATCTCTCCCTATACCTCAACAACAAATTTGTCGTTTCGCGCGATGTCTCGGCGACTTCGACCACATACTCCGAAGACGGTCGACTCGACCCCGGACGGTACGAGGCCTACCTCACTGCTGAGGATATTCCTACAACGCCGAATGGTCCTCATCGTCCACTATCCCGCGGCCCTACCATTGTCTTCTACGTCGAAGATGTCAATGTAAAGTGTACCGCTCCGGTCATTACCAACCCTATCAACAGCAATCCTCCTGCCATTACTGGCCGGCGCCCATCGGTCATGGGTACTACCACTTCGCAATCTCGATGCACGAAGGTGGGCTTCTATTACACCAACGCCAATGGCGCTGTTGTCCTCCTTGGAACAGGTCCTCGGTCTGCCACCAACACATTCAGCATTCAGGCGATAGATCAATTGGCCCTCGGCACATATGTCATCTACGCGAGGTCTCTGGCGCTCGGAAGTAATGTATCGGGATTGAAGAGTAACGAGGTTACTATTGTTGTGGAGACTGATGCACCAACTCCCACTGTGAGTTTACCCATTCCTGCGATTTGATACTCAGACTGATAAACAGGGCAATATGGGCTCGCCGGGTCGCCGCATGATCCAATGCAGACGGAACGAGAACCTATGCCCGCTGATTGATATCAGGGGTAAGAAGTCCATGATTGTAAGTCTGCATGTTGGCCCCCGACCGGCGGAATGTACTGATGGATACAGTGCGTATCGGCCCTGGCGTACAACATCGAGCGATGTGGTTCGTGTGACGGTCCGGACTGTACCATGTTGGCGAATGTAGACGTGAGCTGCCTTTATCCCTTATGGCAAGAGAGATGCCTGAACTGACATCAATAGGACGTGTCTTGTTTCAAGGGCAAGTGCGCGGGTAAGCTTCCTTGATCAGCACACACCGGAACTCAGCTGATCATCAGTCACATCTTGTTTGTCAGGCTTCATGCTTCACGAAAACGCCTGCATACCAGCCGAAAGGTCTCTGATCCGCGCGCAGACGCTTGCGCGACGGTTCCGGTATTATAATAGCGCAGGCTATGGCTGAAGCAGATGGGGAGTTTGAGATTGGCCAGTGAAAACACATTCCGGGATTTGAGAGGGAAAAGAGGGCGATAGAGAGACCGGAGACTATGTCGGTAGAACGTTCTTTATAAATTATAATGTTGTTTCTGTGCTGCTCATGTACCTCCGACGCGCTGCTGTATATCTGCAAGTCTCACATACGGTACACGCCTCAGATACCCAACAGAATCCACCTCACAGAATCTGGTGTCTCATGTGGATGGCGAGGTTCCGGGGGTTCTGCATGTTCTGTCGGGCTAATCGATTCCCACCAAGAGCTGGAATTCTCGTAGAGTTCCTCTTCACATCATCTATCCCCCAATCAGAATCTGTGGCAATGGCACCGGAACGTCCTGTTTGGGTCACCAAAGATCTTGCTGACTTACTGGGACTCGGTGAGTTTCGATTTACCGCGAGTTGTTGAGGGATTCATCTACTGAACTCCTCTTTCAGATCAGCATACGATTGTTCAATTGGTGATCCCCGACTTGGAGAATTACACCAATGAGACGAAGTTGAAAGCCCAGCTACAGGTAAGCCAATTCTCTGCAGCTGCGCCCTTGTCATTACTGAGTATTTCAGGATTTTCTAGGTCCCGAACCTGCCGCTAAAGCCTTCACCAACAAATATCTTGGTCTTCGTTTCCCTCGCTTGCCCACTGCAGAGCACGCACCTCCAGTCGCTGGACCTCTCAAACCGCTCTTCTCTAAACCTTCAAATCCTTATGGAGGCAGCGATGCTGGATCCAGTACGACATCCAGAGCAGGATCCTCAGCTCCCGGGGCATCCTTCGCTCGGCAGACTCCACCTCACGCCAATCCTGGCGAGAAGGCGTATCAGAAGAACAGGGATGCGGACCAATCCTCGTTTTCAGGATCTATTCGACATGGAGGAGGAAGTCAGCCGGGCAGCGGATCCAATACACCATTTGTCCATCCTAGCCGACAACAGGTTATGCGCAATGCTGGCGCTGTCACCATCACCGAAGCAAAGCCTAAATCTGGAGGGAGTGCAGTGGGGATGTCAAGTGGTGGGAGTCAGAAAGGAAAGCAGAGAGCTGAGAAGATTTGGGATGCGCCAAAATCGGCCGAGGTAAAGAAGTTGGAGAAGATGTTGGATGATCTGAAAGGGATGCAGATCTCCGAAGGGAAAGTGAAACGGGTTGACGAGGGCAAGGAATGTTTCTGTCAAGGTGAGTTGTGTGGAAAGGTTCCTAGGACGAAGCTCGTAATTGACATGCATAGCTCGGCTGCACCCGCTGTCGCCGCACACACCGCAATGCGCCGCTTGCGGCCTGATTCTCTGTCACATGCAGCCCCCAGATCGATCGTGCCCGTCATGCTCCCGTCCACTCCTCACTCCATCCTCTCTCGCCCGGCTCATCCAGCGTATCCAATTCGAAATCGAAGAACAACTCGCCAGAGAGCAATCAGCGCGAGATGATGTCAAGCGGGCCGAGCAGCGGAAAATCGACGAGGCAGCTGCATTCCCGTATCTCGCTGGGACAGCTGGTGCACCTGTACCTCCTAAGCCAGATGCGGGACATCGTGTGCTTACCATCGATAAAGGCAAGGGGCGGATCACATTGACCACAATCCATACACCCCCGCCTCAGGCGATCGCACCGGAACCAGAGCGGTATTCGGAGGCTTTGATCACACGGCCGAGATCCCCACCACTGGAGTCGGCTCGGACGGAGAAGGAGCTGGCCAAGAACTTGAAGTGGAGAAACGAGGAGGATAGGCCGTGGGGAGATATGAAGGCTGCCAAGAAGGGAGAGGGTTGGACGTATGTGCCAGAGCAGTTTTTGGAGATGGTTGAGGAGGATAGAATAGGGAGGAGGAAGGGGCGGAAAGGGAAGGGCACGGAGGGAGTCAATGGGCGTGTCGTGCCTGGAGCAGCTGCGGTAGCGGCGTAAAGGCTGGACGGTGGACAAGCTAGCAATGCATTGATCGACTTCGCTCTATGTATGCCCATGTAGATCGGAGAAAGATGGGACTAAGTCCGGGTCACCACTGGAACCCCTCCGGCTATGCCATTAACTTCAAGCGCTCTCATCCTCCGCGGTGTGCTCGGTGATCGGCCCTCATCGAGCGGCGCTCTACATCTCTTGAGCTCCTCGCACCTCTCTCTGACCCCAGCCTTCAATTTCGGCACCCGGCCGCCGTTCTTCCTGAGCACCTTGCGGAACATTCCGTGCAGGTCTCGATTGAGGAATGCCTTGGATTGGGCGAGGGCGTACGTGAGTCTCATATCGTCTGGGATACTGCGCGAGTCAGCTCAGTCCACGTGCTTGTTGTCTGCGTAACAGATGAGGTATGAATCTTGGTTACAGATGTGAACACTCACTATCGCTCGATGGGCGTGACTAGAGCTGTGTTCACCATTTCGAGCAGCTGGGTGTAGTTGTCTTTCTGATACGAGTACACATATGGCGCGCCGAGGACCATCGCTGGCCCATGCTGATACTGTCTGACTTCGTCAGTTACTTCCTCACTATCTGTCGGTGACCACTAGCTTACCCGGAGTATATCGACCAGCCGCCCTTCCTCAGATTGAAAGTGGAAGAGCGGTACGGTAATACCACAGGTGTACCCTGGCATCTGCTCGATTAGTATTCGACTACCATGATGAGTAAGATTCTGCACTGACAGAGCAGTATAAACGCTAGGACTGATTGGCGGGAATCCGATACCTAGTAACACCTTCGCTCCGCCCACTACACCCTCATACGCTTCTCTGCTCTGCCGACCCATCGTCTCAACGCCGTCGGGCATTGGCTTGCCCTCTTCTACCTCAGCGGTAGAAAGGAGTGTGAAGTTTGGTTCGCGCGACAGGTCGGTCCAGAATCCGATGGGGGAAATTTGGGATAGATGGAAGTAGCCTGTCTGATCAGCTTTTTGGCATCTGCGGGATCCCAATGTAACGGAGAAGATACTTACTGGACCGCTTGGCGAACATGAGCACCGAGTCTTCACGCTCGGCATGAGGTTTGACGGGAAGTTTGAGGCAATACTCTTCGATCGAGTACGGCAGGTGTATGTGTCCAGGCATTGGCCATGGGCTAAAGGTTAAGCTTGGAGCTTCGGCGGAAGAGGGTAAGCTCACACCTGAATCCATTCCGCTCCCAGTGGGTGGTATGACCATTCTCCATGTTCCGTCAGGCCCCAATAGTAGTCATTGTTGGATATCTCCTTGGGTTGAGAGCCCCACTTTAGCATAAGCTGATGTCCATCAGATGCCAGAGATCGAACAACTTACATAGTCCACAATCTGGAGTCGCCATATGGGTATCACCCCCCGTTCCTCGTCCGGGACCTGGACGCTCATGTCCAAAGCATCGTGAGGCGGGGTGTAGTGCTCCGCGGCGACGCATCGGGGGTCGGTAAAGCATGAGATGATCTCAGTTTCTGGTGCCCAGATGAAACGGCTGTACATTGTCAGCTTTGTCAACGGCGAGCTCGGACCGGGCCCTTGGGTAACTCACTAGACATCCGGCATCATTTCAGCAACGGCTATCCAATTGGGATAATCGCCTACGAAGAGCGTCATGATCCCATAGGATTCGAATTGCTTGAGCTACTCATCAGCCACATGGAAGCACGTCAACAATGGGGAGCTCACGACTGATTCCTGCCATATCGACTGCGGGTATTTCAGCTACATTCGCAGACTACATCGTTGGGCAAGCTTGAGCTCACCTCGCCAGATGTGCCGTTGAGGATGGTCAGAGCAGACCACCAGTACCCATTCACGACCACCGGCCTGTCTGGGCACGTAGTGTAGTCGTCATGATCTGTCGGGAGGAAGCATTGACTGAGCCGTTCGAGCGTCTGGACGTTGGTCTTTTGGGTGAACCACCAATGGCCACTTTTAGATCAGCCAACAGCATCATTTGATTTGTTGACCAAGCGGTACATGTACTCACTGTTCACCCTTCTCCTCTCGCCTCAGCACGCGCTGCACCTGCCGGTACTGACGCGCTTTCAGGCAGCCTGCGGGATCCCGCTCTTCCTCCAGTGACGGATCCCAGTCGAGACATGGATTCAGTCCCAGTATTGCCTTCCCCTTCTCCAAGCTCACCCCAAATCGATTGGCGATATCAGCCATATCTCCCCATTCTCCCCACTCCCCGCTCAGACCCAGCTCGTCCTTCGCCGCATCGTAGAGTTGTCGCGTCGGCTCATGGGCCCTGATCAGACTGAAGGTGATAGCGCATAGCAGAGCGGAGATCACGACCAAGAGGACCAAGCGGGGTCGTCGACTTGATCGAAGTCGCCCTGCCGCGCGAGAGAGCGGAGATGTGGGCGATGTAGGGATGGATATCCGAAGCTGAAATCTGTCAAACATAGCTAAGATTTGTAAGAACGATATCAGTGAATCAATCAGCTCCCATCAGTGAGTTCTCGATATTGACGCGCATGATGCGCGTCCCGCAATCTTTTTGGGTTCAAAGACACACACAGCGATATACACAAACGACGTTTCAAAGGCGGGGTACCGAATATCCGAAACATCCTTCGTGGCGTCATCGGAGTCCCTCGAACCTTCTCATGCTCGCCTTGGTGTACTGTGCTGGATTCTGGCTTGTGGACAGACAATGTATGGCGTGAACTACAAATGAACGGATGAGCCGTCTTTGGATTTGGTGGGCGCATATAAGGAACGCGGCCCGACCGGAGCCGAGATTCGAGCGCCGAGGATGCCGAGCGATGCCGAGAGGTCCACGCTAGTGAGCGTTAGTGGCGTTAGTGCTGCTGGAATGCTGAATGCATCCACCCATGCTTGTGGAGCAGCCCACCTGCAGCCACCTGCTTGCAGGGGTATATATAGCCGGCTCAACGACATGCTGTGTCCCGCCCAATACCTCATCGAAATCTAGCCATGTCAGAATATCAAACAGAACTATTCCTCAACCCGCCGCTATGGTTCCGGATGCTCGGGCAGATCCTCTGCTTGGGAGCGATCCAGCTGTGCTGTGAACGGCAATTGGCCGTAAGTCAGAGTCATAACCGCATCTGATAATGTAGCGCTGGGTAGCCTTCAATCGGGCTAGTCCTCCCAAGACCATCACCAAAGCGGATGGCGAGCCGCTGCCGCGCATTAGTCCACCCCGAACCCGAGCCAAATTCGAGGCAGCATACAACATGTTCATCTCGTTGCTGATGATCATTCCCTCCGCTCTAGGCTTGATGCGATTCTGGACGGAGGATAACTTCTCGTCTCGTCTGGTCGTTGATGGCGCGTGGACTTGTGTGTTGCTTCACATCTGGACCTCAGCGTTCAGTGACGTATGTGCCACCCCAACCACCGAACAAGGCTGATCATCAATAGGCTCTATATGGCCTCTTCCCTCGACAGCGGTATCTGCGCAAATTTAGGGGAAGGGGTGATCTCTCGGAGCACTGGGACTTTGGTGTCGACTCGGAAGGCTCGACATCAGGCTTCCGGTGGGCCAATCCTCTCGTGAACAAATGCGCAGGCTTCATTTGCGCTGCGGGACTCGTCTTGTCATGCTATACGGGCCGACATGTATTTATCCCAATCGCAGCGGCGGCTCAGGTCATATCAATGCTGGTGTCGTCATTCGCAGTCATTTTCCGCATGAAGTACATGGTGATGATCCAAACAGCCGTCATGGTGAGTTTTTCAAGACTGCTCGAAGCTGATTGAACCAGTTGATTTTCACCTCTTTGGGTGGATGGATCTTCTTAATATCGGCCAGCGATCAGCAAGGCGTTGAAGAGGTGGCCAAGATTTACGGCCAGCCTTCGCCGTGGGTTCTGAACATTATGTGCTTTTTCAGCTACACCGTGGCACACGCCATACCCGGAGCATTCGTGAGTAGATTTCTCGCTCCCACCGACCAGCTGCTGACGCAAGCAGATGCTAGTCAACATGCGATACGAGTACAGCCGCACTGTAGCGCCTACCACCACCAGGTCCCCCGGCGAGTCGGTCCTGATCGATCACAGAGTCAACCCGCCGTTCTTGCCGCTACACCACTTGTCGATCTACAGCTTCATCGTATGTTACGCCCTCATCGACGCTCTTTACTACTTCGACATAGAATCCCGTTACGGGACGGATGTCATCATTCTCGTCGTACTGTCGATCTCAACGACCGTTGGCGGTACTGCGCTGTACACATCCTTCAGGGGGGATTTCAAAGACTGGTGGAGTTACAGTGAGAAGTAAGTTGCTTGCCATTTTTCCCGTCGGTTTCTGACATAAATTAGCTATCGGCCCCAGATCGACTTCGACAAGTACCCCGAAGTGGAGGTTGGTGAGGATCTGAAGGTGGACGAGAAGCGGCCAATCTCGCCCTGAGGCTTAGGAACCGATGTCTACCCTGTTAAAAGGGCCGCCATCAAGGAGGTCTTGGATTTGTACAGCAGTCAGCAGTCTAACAAGCGTGAGGACGACCCTGGTATAATGAGTTGTATGTGAGATCGTCAGAGGTCAGAGTGCACGACAGGTGGAGTGTAGTACTGTTAATCCAGTGAAGAGCTTGAGGCCAGCCCACTTTTGCGCTCACGATCTTATCCAAAAAGCAACATTCCTCAGGTTGCGTTGACAATCCTAGCAACGCTCCACCGTGGAATCTGAGCCTCGGTCGCCGCACTCTTGGGCGGGCAAAGTTCTTCCTTGCAGCCTCGGTGGATGGCACATAGGGGTCATAAGAGAATAATAGAGGTCATTAGTCGAGTGACGATGTAGCAGTCAAGGAGCTATCTAAAATTAGATCCCGCTAATGCAGGCTAATGCGCAGTCGACGCGGGGAAACGTCATCCCTGCTGATACACTCGCTATGTAGTGGACAGTCGCCATCCATCTCCCGACTTTTCATCCCCTACGCATACTCTGAGGCACAGGAATCGTGCACACAGCAGCTGCTACACGCGCAGGCGCAACTTTCAGCTTCTGAGCCCGCCAAAACTCGGTAGTCCTACAACCTAACCTCGGCCGAGTCCGCTCTTCCCCGGCCCGGACATCCTCGACCTGGCATCTCGGTCTCACTCGGAAACGTATCGGGGAGTGTGCCTGTCGCATCTATCATCGATTTTGTCACACTCTGTCATCCCTTCATTCCCTGGCCGCACCGTAGGCCCCTTGACCACATCGCTTCGCTTCGGCTAGACCTGCGACCACCCAATTCCCCTCGTGAGAACGCCTACCGTAAGTCACATGGCCCGAGCGGTGTGGTTGTATATCTAATCCCTCAGTGTCTCTATCATCATACCGCGACTGTAGTGCGCCGGAACAGGTCCTTATCTGTAGGGTGCCAGATCACGCACCTAAATCACTTCGCATACTTATCGCTTCAAGCTGTGTGAGATTGCACAATGGGCAACTCCTCCTCAACGACCTCGAACCCTGGCTCGCCAAATCCAGGCGGTCCATCATCAAGCACGGCTGCTGCTAGTGCTACGCAATCATCCACACTCCCTCGCTCAGCATCAACTCCTCATCCCATATCTACATCTTCCGGCGGTACCCCGTCGGGAGCATCGTCCGATCGACCAGTCTTCCACTCGGGCCTGACGCCTCCGACTCAACCGCCTTCGCCACCTGCTCCTTCCACTCCATTACTCCTCCCTCATGCTGGGCACCTTTCGCCACAGAACCCACACGCCCTTTCGCATCCGCAGTCACACGACTACTCGAAAACGGTAGTCACGCGCCTGATCATGGAAGCGAAATTGGCGCCATTCTATCGTGGTCTCGAGGACTTTGAGGAGGACTGGTCGCTCGATGATATCTCGAAACGGATTGATGAGCTTCGGGCGAGTGATCTGGAAGAGGGAGTGAGCAACAGTGTGACAGAGAGGACGAAGGAAGAGAAGGGTTCGGGCAGCGGTGTGGTGTCAGTGGCCAAGAAGATTGGAATACAGAAAGCCAAGTCGAGCAGGGAGAAGGAAGAACGAGAGGCTGTGCTGGAGAGGGAGAAGCGGGCATATCAGAATGCTACAGAGTGTCCTATCTGCTTCTTGGTGAGTTCCCGCTTCTTTCGCCTCTGACGTACCAGAATTATCCCCCAAATATCAACACTTCTCGCTGCTGCCAACAACCCATCTGCACCGAATGCTTCGTACAGATCAAGCGGTCTGACGCTACCCTCACACATCTCGAATCAGAACCGGCCTGCTGTCCATATTGTATGGAACCAGACTTTGGTGTAATCTACGAACGACCACCCACGCCAACTTCCACTCAGCGCTCTATATCTTCCTCCGCTTTAGCGACTTCACCGGAAGGCGATATGAGCGGTTTCAGTCAAGCGCTGAGTTTGGGCAGTGATGGCGACATGGACTTGGGCGTTGGGCCAGGGATGGCGCCAAAGGTGCAAGAGACTATCCGGCGGAAAAGTGTCAATGCCAAGGACAAGCAGGTTGTCACTATTGGTCAGCTTTTACATGACTACATCTGGTGGGTCCATCAGCTAATATCTCAGATGAGATACGGCCGGATTGGGAAGACAAATTGAACGCTGTAAAGGCTGCCGCTGCCCGAAAAGCGTCCAGGCGTATCGTCATGCGCAAAGTCGGTGATCGGCTCGTGCCAATTGGATATACGTCGGCACGGGCACCTGGGACAGCAGATTTCAGCATGTCAGTAGGGACAGACGAGAACGGGTCGAGGCGGAGAAGAGGGACAGCGGGGCGAGAACGGGAGCGGGAGCTCGAAGAGGTAGGTTTACTTACAATGCTGCATGAGCGTGAGGCTGATGATCTTAGCTGATGATTATGGAGGCTATGCGCTTGTCAGTAATCGATCACGAAGAGCATCAACGCAAACAAGTTATACCCGACACAGGCCCCGGCACTGGTCTTGCTGCCACCATCGGCGGACCAAGTTCCGGATCTACCACACCAACATACAACGACCCAAGTTCATCTACCTCTTCTTTCCGCCGTCGTGCGGGTACGGTGGGATCTACATCTACCAACCCTGCACCTTCAATCAAGGATAAGGCTACATCGAAGCTATTTAGCAAGTTTGGAGGGAACAGGAGTCGGTCAGGGAGTAACGCGAGTAACCGGGTGACGTTCGCGCCTGACACGTCGAGAAGGGGCAGTTTGGGCCTCGGCGGCGGAAGTGGTGCGAACTCGACGACCAACTTACCTGCTGCCGGAGTTGCTGCTGGTAACACGGATTTTGCGCCCAATTCCCCTTCACCCCTCGTCTCGACAGTAACGAATTCATCAAACGCTGAATCTCAGTCGGCACCGCCATCAGCTATACCCCGCATCAGTCTCGATATGGCACCGATGGAGCCGGAGCATGCGACTGCAAATCCGGCTTCGAGATTAGGCAGGAGTAGTATTGACACTACAAGGACGGCATGAGGGGGTGTATCGGGGATGGGTGATGGGGGTGGGCACAGTATAAGTCGGGGAGATCAGGCGGATTGTATCATGCTGGGTTTCGGAGTAGATGTGTGTAACATGGGACTTTCACTGGGTATTTGTTCTTGCTTGCTACTATGGGGTATGGGGTATATGCGATTGAGGTACGGGTAACTTCAAGATTTCACTCACCGGGGGTTGATTACTGGAATTGCTTACTGACTTTCAGGCGCAAAGATGCTCACTCGAATTTCGCATTAGTCTATTGCTTAGCCAGTGATTGTACATCTGACAGCGCAGCAATTATGTCAATTTCCAATATCTCTCACTTATAACAGTTCACTTACCAACTTGCAATCTTCTCACTCAAGAGTGTGGAAGCGACTACACAACGATGCTGACCATACCCTTTCTCACTATACCATGGCCTCAGTTGCTAATGAAACAACATGGACAAATCCAAACGCCTTGACGTTGCCAGATTTCGTGCTCATCAATCAGTCCAAACTGCCGCCGTACTGCTATCCTCGGCTTCCCAGGAGGTTGTGCATTCGCACATTGAGGAACTCTTTCACTATACACATGCGCGCAAATGACAGCGATATCTTGCCAGTCCTACACCGGCGGCAGGAGCTCAGGTGGCAGCGCGGAATGCGTCCTTGAATCCAGTAGCTGTTTCGGTGCTGTTCCCGGCGCCCATCCGACTTCCGCTTTGTAGTGCATACTGATTCAGTCCTGATTGAGATGGCAAGGGATTATGCACTTGGATACCGAGTACTGACCGTGACATCAGCCTAACCTAAAATGAGCATGTAATGCGGGGATTTGCGCCACTGACGGAGGACACTTGAAATGGATCCCGCCTGACGTCGCAGTGAATCGTTATTTGTTTCGACCGTCTCCTAGTATCTATATGAGTATGGATAGGAAAGGACCGCACAGCAATCGCACAATTGGCAATGTCAAGCACCTAAACCGGATGACGGGGTAAAGAGGGGATTCCCACCGCCAGAGCGCCGACATGCAGTAGCGATCGGTCTCAGAGCCATCATCTGCACGCTCCGGATTTGACATGTAAGGAAACATTGAAGGCCTTGGCGAATCTGAGATCACAGGATGGTCTCTACCGAACCGTCCGCCACCTGACTAAGTCCGGCCGGAGATCATGCCTGTGGAATGTGCTACTGTCTACAATGCGACTTCATGTCAAGAAGACGTACATAGAGCGTGAGCAATTCATGTCTTTCGGTCGTGGACGGCCGTCTGCTTCTAGTGTCACGAGGTTTCATTGTTCAGTCTTGATCGATTCGTTCTACACTTCCCGGTTCCGTGTCAGATCGCTTGTGAGGTATCAGAAGCTGTTGTCAGAGTTCGCTTGAGGTGGGCCGCATAAGTTCAGAGTTGTGCCTGTAAGTTGACACACTGCGAGAGGATGACTGGAGGCCAGCGGCAGACAGCAGTACTTGTCAGTTAGGGTTTATAAGCTGACTAGCACGCCCATGTACAATACTCTTGGTGATAGCACCTACATCTGGTCATGATCTCCCCTAATTAATGCACACTTTCCTTTCCCCACTTGCCTCCTCCTCCCATAATCAGCACCAGAGCTGGCGGCACATCCAGCATGATTGTTTTAAGCCGCACGACCAGTACTGCAGAATCAGCAAATTATACCAAAATGAGGGCAAGCACAGGTGAATGTACTTACGCAGACTTGGGCCCGAAACAAGCCACTACGTCCGCATCTGCAGCTCTGAGCATCGCTTCCTCCTCTTTGGTGAACATTGCGCCTGATTCGATCTCATCCAGCCACTCGGAGAAACTTGCGAAGGCGATGGGGTTCTCGATCGAGGGGTAATCGTCAAACTCATCGATCAGAGAGTGTAGACCATCGGATGTAAGGCCGAGATATTCGCCGCCCACGAAAACGATGCGATGGTAGTATGAGTCCACGACTGCTGAGCGTGGCAGTTCGCGCTTGATGCGTCGGGTAGCGGACCATATCTTCCTTCGGTAGCTCTCGTGCCCTTCCCCTTCCTGTCGGATCGGAGGGATGAGGACTGTCGTCATTACTAGGGTTGGTGAATCATTGAAGAAGGAGAAATATGGGGCGTCGGGAGAGTATGACGTGAGAGGGACGAGTAATGTGATGTTGCTGTTTGATGCTGCAAAGCGCTTGAAGTCGAAATCGATGATTGGCGTCTTGGACTGAATGGCGGAGTCTGAGATCCGAATGATGAGAGTTGCGGACCTGATCTGTCCTCGTAGAGCAGAAGGAAAGGTGAGTTCTTTCTCGCACTGCCAATCGATATCGGATCGGGTCGTAGGGTGAATGACCAGTGTCTGGACATTGATGAGACAGCCTCGCGGGATTGTCGGCATGGTGAAAGTTGGATGACAATTCAGGAGGTGGAGCGAGCGAACGTGTGGCAAAGCCTCTTTGAGGAAGGGCGAGAATGACCGCCCGAGGATACCCGACGTCACGCCCCGTATCGTCGGTGCTTGACCGACGGCAATCATTCGTTCGAATTGCCGCTGTGCTAAGCGGAGGTGCAGGTAGAGGCTCGGTGCCACGGTTTGGAACATGTGCTTCGAGCATCGTAGAAGAGATGCGAGTGTCGTGGTGGAGGAGTGCTTGATGATTTCGGAGAGGAGGGAGGGGAAGGAGACGATGTCGAGCTGTGCTGTAGCGCTTTGGGGCTCGGAAGTCGTTGTGCTTGCGAGAGAAGCCTGAGGGCGTCAGCTGAAAGATCAAATGAGGTCGCCGTCGCGTGAAGATGCCTGAATGAAGGCAACTTGGGGTCTTGAGATTGGCGACATCGTCCGCACCGAGGGCTGCGCCGTGCACCGGCTTCTAGAACCGGGGAATCCCTACGACACACTGCGCGTCCAAGCACTGACAATCCTCCGCAATCTCCTCGCTACCTCATCCACATCTTCACCCTCCTCTTCCGGCGGAATCTCACATCCGACCAAAATCACCCAAAGTATTCTCCGGTCATCCAGTCCCTCACCTGCTCCCCGTTCCCAGCCTCAACCCGCACGGCTCTGATATCAACGGAGAGACACCATAGTGAGTACTCGTGGATAGGGCAGGAGATTCGGAAGCTGATATAGGTGTCAGTTTCAGGACGAAAGCTCAGGCAGAGCAAATGTTCCTTGAATCTCACCCCACAGCCACGATTATTCGCCCTTCGATCGTCTTTGGACCAGGAGACTCTTTCTTCAATGTAAGTCGAATGATGTGGTCATCGGCGCCACAAAGGGGAAGAAGAACAACATACCTGCGACGAATCCGGGGTCGATCCTTCGAGGTGAACCTGTGGCCTTTGGGGAGAATCTGGCTTGAGGAGTATCGCGGAATGGCGTGTCCGCTTGGGGTATCTTGAGCAGACGGTCATACTTGCTATCTAGACGAACGGCGTAGCTTATGCGATTGGTTCACAACAGAGGAGGACGTTTTTGGATAGGGGAGAGCGGACTATGAGGGATGGGCAAGAACAATCACGTGATCTTCCAAATCACATAGTATAGTACTAGTATTTCGTAGTAGTATGAGAGATGCCTGTCCTTTCAGCTCTGATGAGCTTGCCGAAGCATAGGTCAGCCTATTAATCGCGACATATTCAAGCTATAGTAAGCGTAAGGAGCCTTGGGCGGATTTTCAATCTTGATACTCGGTCGAATTCGAGTCAGTAAGTCACGCCGCGGAAGCATCGCAATTGATCCTTTACATTCGTCCAGTCTCCCGCCTCATCGGCGTCCGGGTAAAGAGAACTGTAACCTTGCTCCGAGTTCTCGGACAGTTCAACAGCTGGGAGCTTCCTGTGCTGATCAGCTCGATTACTTCCGGGACTGCGTTGCCGCTCACATTTCGCTCACTGGCAACATGAGCTAGCAGCTCCAGATCTGCTTTCCTCAGCTCATCCTCTTCCTCAACGGTGAAGAGAAGCCCAGTCTCTGTCTCGTTTAGCCATGCTGCGAAAGTGCCGAATGTGAGCGACCGGCCCAATGCGTATTCGCTGGTTTGGAGTGGGACCGTCGGGACTTCCGGAGTAGGGTGACTGATCATCACGGAACGGAACAAAGCATCCGGCGGAACATCGAAGTATTCGAAGCCTATGAGTCGGAGGTGTCTCGCATTGGCGTGATTCCAGATAACTCTGGGAAAATCCGCCCACCCATCGAACGATAGGCACGATATTTCCTCCTTCCCGGTCACTGACGACGGCATAAGGACTATTGTGACCTCTTCACACAGTCGAGACCCCTCGCCGATTGCCGAGTAGAACTCGCAAAGAGGCGGATAAACCAACTCCTGCCCCAGGGGTACCAAAAGCGTGACCTTACGCGTCATATCATTTAGGCCTGATAAAGGGAAATCGATCGTGGGGCCGACAAGAGAGAGGTGCTCGCTAACGTAGCTAGCGGATAGTCGAACGAAAAATTGTGAGACGGCGAGACCACCTAGCGGTAGCGTTTGCAGTGTGGAACGGTCGTCGAACCTGATAGAAGTAGGCTGTATGACCGCCGCAGTGAGCGCGGGGGTATAGTCTTGCGGGAAAGAAGGGATACTCCCTTCAATCTTGGACTCGATGTAGGTGAGGTATTGAACGTGCCTGAGTGCTTCTCTTAAGAAGGGGGAGAATTCGCGAGCAACGCCATAGTCCGTCGCCTTCTCGATCATGCTGACGATTTGGGCGCATGATAAGCGAAGATGCCGGTAGAGTGTGAGAATTACGGCCTGGAAGGTATCTTTGGAGCACCGAAGGAGGGTAGATATGGTTGCAGGTGTTGAGAAGGCGATGATTTGGGTCAGGATGAACGGGTATGACGCGATGTTGATTGATGCAGGGTTCCGCGTTTGTGGTTGCTTTAGCAAGTCATGACGCTGATATGATCAGCTCGCTACAGTGGCACCTTCTCCGCCGCGTGTCATGCCAGATTCCTGTAGTTATCAATCGCTGAAGTAGCATCATGGGTCGGGGGAAAGAGACGAGACACCGTCTGGCTCCCTACCCTCGTCCAACACCTTGAGACCGCAACAAAGATCCGAAATCTTGCAGTACTCACGGAAGGCACGTCGTCATCCCGAGTCCTTGGTAGAATGTCTGCCATCTTTGATCCTATCGAAGATGCGTTGAAGGTGATGCAGGCATTAATATTCAATTGAGCTTGGATTGAGGAGCATCGAGCAGCAGCGAAACCTTGGTGAAATTGTGCTTTGCATTTGTCCTAATTACGAGATCCTTGATTATTACAAGACTACAAGTTCTATCATTCCCACGAGACGACCTTCGCTCGAGCTTTAACCAAATTTATACTAATTGTCCTCAACATCGCTGCCCAGTCCCACTCGCTGACTCCGTCTTTCCATCCTTCCATCTCCTTCGCTGTGTCCGCCTCTACGAGGCCTCCCGTCGTCATAACAATCGCGGCGAATTTCCCGATCCCACTCGGGGCGTTCTTTCTCGCCTTAGCTGCAATCGCTCTGAGCGACTTGTCGGCTTGTGCCTGGATATGGTCCCACTGTGGCTGTTTGGAGGGAGGGGKGGKTGTTGTGGWTGTWG
>BCKN01000002.1:1255043-1305049 GCA_001600655.1 Dioszegia aurantiaca | reverse complement strand
GGGGGGGGGGGCGCGGTAGATTTGTGGAAGTGGGTGCCAAAGATGGAATAGACCTTGATGTCGTATTCGCTAGATGCGAATCCAGCATCCGTCGATGCCATGATGCGGAGGTCGTTCCGTCTTCCTGACTCATCCGTGGCAGTAGGCTCGTATTCGACGCCGACACCTCGGACCGATTTGAGAGTTTTGCCTATAACGCGGACTACCTGGTTGTGTCGGTAGTATTTGTTATTGATGTTGCAGGTCTCGCCGTGTCCGAGATCGGCGTGAGCTCCGCATCGGGTGCAGTGGGTGGTGAGGGGGATGAGGGTACGGGAGTGGAGAGCGACGCTGATTTGTTGATTGGATAATTTGAGCGCACTGTTCCACGGGATCGCCGATAACCACTTCCTTCCCAACATTGACCCATTCTCCACCATGGCCTTCCTCTCTTTGTCCTTCAAGACGCCCAACAGCGCCTCGCTCCTCGCCTGGAAGATCTCGCTGCACCTCTCTCCTTGGCTTCTCAGTGCCTTCTTCTCCTCACTCATCGCCTCCGCTTCCTCATCTTCATCATCCTCAATCTCCAACAATGGTCTCAATATAGCGTCCGCCATCTCGTCTGCTGCTGCCCTTGCCTCGGGTGCGACCTCCTTGTGAGAAAGTATTCCCATCCCGCCCAGTCTCAGTGGGAGAGAGATGATCTCGTCATCGCAGGTATGGCTGTCTTTTGCTGCCCGAAGGAGCTTGATGGAAGCCCATAGGTTTGCGTCGAGTTCGGCCCATACGTGTCCGATATCCGAGGTGTCGAGGCAGCGTTGGAGGTGACGAAGCCCTTGTTGATAGGATACGCGGAGGATGAGCAGTGCGTGTTGGGCATGGATTTTAGGGAGCTCGGCAAGTTTGTTTGTGAGATCATGGATTTTGTCTCGCAAGAATTTCTCCCTGCCTTCTTTGGGTCCGATGAAGCTACCGAGGATGGGAATGCCGACGGTACGGATGTATTCGCAGGTGTAGGATTTGCACTTGAGCTCGTTGAGGGTGAGGTGTTGAGGATTGGCGGCGAAGAATGCGGTTGTGCGAGGGAGAGGGTCGACATCGGTAGAGAGGATGTATACATCATCGAGGTAGGCGATGAGGATACAATCCGGCCCAAGTTCCGCCTGTAGCTCCTCCAGTACTACCCTCATCGCTATGGAGAAGAGCAATGGTCCCAGCGGGTCTCCCTGCCTAACTCCCTCAGATGAGAAGAGTATGTCCACCCACTCGTCCCCCTCGAGCCTCGTGTCCAGCCCGTCCACCACCACAACCGTCCAGTGGTTATACGCCCACTTCGCCACACGATATAGCCCTGGAGCGTATCTTAGGATCGCCTCGGCTATTGATTTGCGGGATTTGAGGTTGAACGCATTCTTAGCGTCTAGGCTGGTGACCCACTTGTACTCCCTGCCTAGATCGTGGTCAACTGCTCGCTGTATCAGCCGCAGTAGCGGTTCCACTCCCCCTCGAGTGTTCACTCCGAACTGATTGACTCCCAGCATATTGCGGTAGCTCATCTTGCGAACAATGGCTTTCATTGCTAGTCGGTAGATGAGTTCTCCGACTGCTATTGGGCGTATACCGCCTTTGCAAACCTTGGTGATGCGTGATGCCGGCATCCAAAATCTCAGGCCTCCTTGCAGCGGCCTATGGAGTTCCCTTCCCTGGACCCTATCTATCATAGGGTGTCCTCAGTCTCATACATACACTCACATCGCTTCCTCTACCTATACCTGGATTCGACACCAGCCGCGCAATCCTACCAGCAGTCGCGCGGCTTGGTGAGTGAGGATCAGGCGGTCACACCCACTACCTCAGGACTGGCTCATGGCTTGGGCCAGGAGTTACTGAAGTGGTGGGCGCTGTCTTCGCCCAGTACTGGCGCCCTGGCCTGATGCGGAGTTGCACCGAATCGGGGTTTCGTATGTCATCATCTCTTACTGAAGCCCCATTCTAATGCGGATTTACATGATGCTGGACCGCGCTGAAATCCTAGGTGGGTCATGCACAATCCTTATACCCACAAACCCGAGGAATATGACAGGCCTAGCAACGCCGTCACCGGATCTGACCTCGCCGGGATCATGCGTGACCAGCCCTTCGCCATTGCCATCATCCACATACGAGCGGAGCTTGATATCCTCCCACACCTTCGAGAAGGCCACGAGGATGCTCTGCGAGTCAGGCGGTACTTCGACTGGCAGGAGCGACATGTCGAGCCGGAGGATGAAGACCATTTCGGGGATTCAAACGACTGGGAGAAGTGTATCTTCCCCTTCTGCGCTACCTGGGTCCCGAAAGAGGTGATGGACGAGCATCGACGCTTCTGTCAGATGAACGATCATCAAGAGCCTGTAAGTCCTCGGATACTGTTCTTGTCCTTGGTTCATTGGCTGACATCAGTAGATGCCGGCGTACATCATGAATAAGCGTGGCAGGAGCAGATCAGGCGGGCCTCGGTCCTCGGGTGGTATGGGTAAAGGCAAGGGCAAGGGTAAAGCCAGGGCCGCAGCTCGTCCATCGTCACATTACGACTTTCCCCGCTCTTTCACTCTTGGTCTCAAGACCTTTCGACTGGGATGCTCCACGTCGCCCCTCCCCTCAGTCTCGTGGTTCCTTCCAATCGCTCTCGGATTTTGCGGCGGTTGAGGGTGATCTTGACCCGGTGCCTCGGACCGGAGAACCTGGGCCCAGCCGCATGCCCTCGACATCTACCTTCAATGCCGGCCTCCATCGGCAGCGGCATCTGACTCCCCTGGATCATTTCGACTCCACCACCCGTCCCGCTTCGCCTCTCCAAGCCGTTGACGAGGCGGACTCTTTGGATGGTTTGATCGGTCCCTACCGCCGTCCCGCCTCGCCAGACGAGGCGGACTCTTTGGATGGCTTGATCGGTCCCCACCGCCGTCCCGCCTCGCCATCCCCTCAAGCTGCGCCTCCTGTCACGCTAGCTTCACCTGTAATGCCTCCCCGTCCTCCTCCTACTCGCCGACCAGCACAAGCCGCACCGGCTGCTCCGGTCTCCCCGCCGCCCAAGTATCGCAACATCTCCCCCAACCTCCCAACTATGTATGGCCTGGATCTCCTATCGTCATTGAGGACAGTAGTCCTAAGCCTGAACTTAGAGGCCGAGTAGCCAGAGTGGGTAGAGCCCGTGGGTTTTTCTATGTCCTTCATGCTCCATCGCTGATGTTCCTCAGAGCCCCCACATATCATATTGGGGACACTGCGGAGCCCGAGGCGGAAGCGGAGAATTACGTTGAGCAGCAGGTCATGGAGGTTGACAGACCAGGTTAGTGTTTGAGCTCCCTTCAGTTCATCACATCGTCTAAACTTGCTGATCCTTGCAGTCGTGGTGGCACAGGCAACATTTGCAGGAGTTGTAGGGGTTGTAGCACCTTTGAGTGAGTTTCGTCTCGGTGCCAGTCTGTCACGCAAGGTGCTGAGTAAGTCAGGTATCCAGGACAGGAATGACAATCAGGAAGTGACTTAGTTAGACGTAGCCGGTAAGTCAACCCGGTCCCTAGCTATGGCATGCAGCTCACTGACTGTCTCAGCCCCAGTGACCGTAGAGCAAGTCCATCGCACGTCGGCTTCAGCTATTCCGGTACCCTCTGTCGGACTCACCGACCATGCTGGACCTGGCATGCGACAGCTTACTTCACGCCGCCGCACTCGCTCTGAGGTGCCCCAACTGTCACCTTCCAGCTCGACGTGGCGGTCCTCGTACCACCAATGATTCTAAGCCCCCGCCCCCTCCTCGGGCACCGTCCCAGCCGACTCAGGACGGAGGTCGGGTGACCTGGGAGAAGTGTGGCATGTGGGGTTTGGGGGGCGTGGAGAGGAGAGGTGAGAGGCGGAATTTTGAGACATGATGGCGAGAGGACATAGGGGGGTGGGTTCTGAACGCAGCACGCAGGAAGTTGGTCACGGATATTCGGGGCGCAGTTAGTACTCTCGACTCGGCTCGAAGCGCATTGGGTCGAGCATGGAGAAGAGCGCCTAACGATCAGCCAGACATGACAGTAATAGACAGCTCTAGATTCCCTTCCGCTTAGTGTGATACTCATCCGAATGCTCATCGACGAGTCTGGGGACCAACTCGTACAGCTGCCTTTCATGCTGCAACTTTTCGGTACCGCCTGGACCAAATGGTATCGTATCAGGGGGCGGCAGGCGCTGTATTTTTGTGAGGATGACGCCTTCTCGCCCCCGGCCTCGCTCGTAAGCCGGTTCTTGCTTTTCCACTATAACCATTCTGGCGAGTAATCCCTGATTCTGTGAAGCAATCAATTGCTGAACGTCACCCTGCTGGCATCTTGTCTGCTGAGCTGGTCGCTCTCCACCCACCCCTTTCTTCGGCTGCTTAACATCATGCTGCCTACTCACACCTTTGACCGCTCACAGTCAGTCCGCTGACACTACTCAACCACCGTAAATGACAGCTTCTGCAGCGCAGAACATTGCGGGATACATGGCGACGTCATGAAGAAACCCTACTACATTACTCTCTCACAAGCTCCCCCATCTTGGGGAAATCCACCCGATCGAAAATTCAGCAGGCTGAGTCAGCGTTCCGCCCGAAGTGAGAAAAGTAGCGACTTGAGAACTCACCGTAAGCAACAGCTACCTCCTTTTTCTCGTAGCAACTCCAGCACATCGCGCAGTATCAAAAGCTTTGACGAGAATTGTCCACCTCCGCCGCCTGCATTCGTCAGTTTCTGCGTTACTATGCCCCACGCCGAGAGATGCAGCTCACCTCAGCTCTCCGAGCCACCCATGCGAGAAGCTCCCGGTCCGCTTTCCGCAGTTCCAACTCTTCCTCCGCGCTGAAAGCCGCCGCGTTCCGGGTATCATCCAGCCATTCTTTGAAGGTGATAAATTCCCACTTGACTTTTCTGAAGGGATAAGTGAGTGATTGACTGTACGACGTGGACGAGGAGCTATTCGATGTGTAGCCGAAATACTCCGCACCGACAACTTTCACAAGGTCGGCACATTGATAACCCGCTATTGATACACTCTTCACGAAGTTGCCGAATCCAGTGCCTCCAGTCCAGGCGTCGGGATGAGCGAGCGAAGACAGCGAGGGCAAGAATGTATACGACAAGCTTCTCCCCCGGGCGCGTATCGATGACCCATAGATGTCGCATTAGGGCGAACCAGACATCACCCCAGCGTCGGGGAGGAGTAGCGTGACGTCTAGCATGCTGGTAGGTAGTTCGTTCAATCGTAGGTGATGAGTCAGAGGGGGCAACTTGATAACAAGATGCGGACTCCTCGTTCCACCAATTTTCGGAGCTCCGATCACATCCCATTGTCTAATCGGGCGGTAGCTTTCTAGCGTAGGCTCTATCACGAGGACATCGAGATCCGAGAGGAGCCCACGGGGGAAAGTCGGGACCAAGAAATTTTGGCTATATTCCCGGCATGTGAGGACCCGGATGTGTTTTAGAGCCTCGCGTAGGAAGACGGAGTAGTTTCGCGAGACCTTGCTCAGCGAGGTGCCGACTTGCGGAGATGAGCTGGCACTTTCGACGAGCTGCTTGAGTTGGGGAGATGTCATGCGAAGATGCCGGTAGAGAGTTGGCGCGACGGTTTCGAAAAGGTGCTTCGAGCACCGAAGGAGGGTGGCGAGAGTGGATTGGGAAGAGTGCTGGATGACTTGGGACAGGATGTGAGGATAGGCGACGATGTCGATCGAAGGGGTGGGAGCAGAGGGGAAGGGTCGGCGAGGGCGAGCCTATAGTCAGGTCAGCAGGGGTCCGTGCCAGTGAAGGACAAATCGCGGGAAAGAAGGTGCGATGAGAATTATTCCATATCGGGGAGATGCACGTGTGCTCGAAGGTCAGGAATGGTAGCACAGATGATCATGAAGCAACTAAGTCTAAGAATGAACCACTTACAGGACTTGTGACATCTTCAATCACCGAAGCGGCCTGCTTGGGCACTTTGCGATGCGCAGACTCAGGAGGGAAGTGATGCCTCCGATTGTTGGAGTTTGCCTCACGAAAAACTTCGTATGCGGCTGTGTTCTCGACCGCCTCCCACGGCTCCCAGGAATCATGAGATTCATCGTAGTCTCCCCAGCGGACGAGGTAATCGAAGCCGTCGTCCACATTGCTGACACGCGAGTTGAGAATCCTGTCGATGGTGTACTCCGGCTGGGGAGCTGGTACTTGTCAGCTCGAACTACCAAATACTCCGATGCGGACATACCGCTGCGCCTTCCCTTGCGCTTCTTATACACCATGATGATTGTATAGGCTGATATGAGTAAGTGATTGAGGAAATGATGGGGGTGCTGATCTGCGTTGCAGGTGACCATTACGTGATTCGGTGTGACCGCAAATATTCCCCTCTATCCTCGAAGTAGATGATGAGCACCAGGCGGATGGGCAGCACAACTTCAATTCAGATAGCGTCCTAATTTGGCAACGGCGAATGAGCACACGATGCATCTATTAAGAGATCTACATGCGCCTCACGAGCATCCAAGCAGGTGGAGACGGAACAAGGCGATTATCCAGAACCGGAACTAATATATACACAAGAAGACTCCCTCTCTTCCTTCCCTAGTGGCTCTATAGCTGCCTCCTAGGCCGCGATCCCACCCTCGACAGTCTTACCCAGCGTACTGTCATTCTTGACGAACATGCCGAAGATCCACGCAAGTCCAAGGCCCACAATAATGGGAATAAAGCTTTGGGTGATGGCGGTGGTGTAGGCATCGATGGCGCCTTGTCGAAGTTCGGGCGCGAGGACAGTGTAGATTGCAGTGGGGGATTGACGGATGAGGTCGAATGGCACACTAGCAGCACGGGCTGCGAGCTCCCGGTTGAGGAAAATGGATTGGACAGTGTTGACGATACCGACACCGAGAGCCGCACCGGTGAGCTGGAAGAAGGAGACGACACCATTGGCTTGAGGGATGAGGTATGCTCGATCATGGTATTCAACTGAAAAAGTGAGTTTTCTGCTTCAAAATCGATTTTTTGACAGACAACTCGGCTCACCTTGTATAGCTAGCAGCGCCTACTTCGATCAGCTTATCAAGTTACGGCGGTAGTACCTAGACTAATATTTACCATTTGGAACGCAAGCCCGACTCCTAGCCCCGCAAGGACCTGATAGCCGATCAGGCGCGACGTAGAGCTCTCAGAGTTGACTGTGTAAAGAAGTCCGAACCCAACGATACTGAAGGGGGGTCTGGAAATGAGTTTTGGAAATTTTACCGAGTTTTTGTGTCCAGAACTCACCCAATTATGAGCCAGGGCCAGTAGCGACCGGTCTTCGCTGATGCGCCACCTGAGATGAAGATACCGACACCTATTTAGTCAGTCCACCATCCAAATTTACAAGACACGTGACTTACAGACTGATAACATGAAAGCTGGATGATCAGCTTCTGTCTTGCCATACTTCTGCTCAGCACTTACGAATGATGTCAATGCCTGATTGTTCTGGTGTACGGCCTCGAGCCTGAAGGTAAGCACAGGCTTGAATGAAAGTAGACCCAACTTACAGCTTGATAGAAAAGAGGCAGCTGGTAAGTGCCACCGAGCATGCCCATCATCAACATGAACATGGTGCCCATTGCTGCGAGCTGCGTGC
The DNA here is from genome assembly GCA_001600655.1 of Dioszegia aurantiaca. NCBI lineage: Eukaryota > Fungi > Basidiomycota > Tremellomycetes > Tremellales > Bulleribasidiaceae > Dioszegia > Dioszegia aurantiaca. The sequence goes on along the minus strand of BCKN01000002.1, from coordinate 1,297,417 downwards.
GGTTCTTGAGGAGTGAAAGAGGCATGAGAGCGCGCTCATCGAACCACCATTGTTGGAGGAAGAAGACGATAGCGAGGATCCCGCCGAGGATGAAGAGGAGGATGATGCGCCAGTTGCCCCACGGGTAGTTGTTTCCACCTAAGCGTCAGCACTGGCTCACAGATATGGCAGTCGGTTAGGGTAGCTGCGACCTTGGCCGCATGTGTTAATCGAAAAGAAGATGATAGACCTACCCCATTGGAGAGCGAGCAGGAGACAGGTGACGAACGCCAATGATAGTCCGGCACCGAGGAAGTCGAGCTGCTTTACACCGGCCCATCCGCTAAGCTGGCCACCGTGTCGGATGGGCTCGCGAGCAGGCAAGAGGAAGACGACAGCGGCGGCGGCGATACCTCCCTGTGAGGTTAGCTTAGTTCTGCCTCATACACTTGCTGGCTTACCAGGGGCAGGTTGATCCAGAAGCACCATCTGCATGGGGTCAGCTATACCCCCCCGGTATCAACTGGCAGACCTACCGCCACGAGACCCTCTCAGTGAAGACTCCGCCTAGGAGAGGACCGACAACAGAGCTGATGACGAACACGAAGCCGAACGCCTATGTAGAATCAGCGTTGTTCGGAGCTCGCAATCATAGCCCACACTCACAGCCATAAACATAGGTCGCTGCTTCAGGGTGGTGATGGTGACAATAACTGCCAAGAGGGCGACGAACATCCCAGCTGCACCTACGGAATGTCAACCCTGCCGATCTTACGGGAGCATTACGGCATGAGAAAACCTACCAATTCCTTGGACCGCTCGCGCAACGATAAGCATGATCATGCCATTGGCAACGGCGCACAGCAGAGAGCCCAGCTCGAAGAAGAAGATGGAAGCGAGGAGGACCCATTTGGCTTTGGTGATGGAGAGGATCTGGCCAACGAGGAGGATAAGGCCGCATTGAGTGAGGAAGTACCTGAGCAGTCAGCATAAACCCCGAGGGGTGGAACGTAAACTCACGCTGTGATGACCCATGGGACCTCTGCGAACGCTTGGAACTCAGAGACGATGACTGGGATGGCTGTAGCCACGATGGACTGGTCAAGGGCGAACATCTGAAACATAAGGTTTTTTCAGGCACGACAGACGATCACCAACTCACAAAGACGGAAAGCATGAGGGATAGGAACACCAGGTACAGCTTCAGACCAGTAAGGATACCAGTGTCGGCCTCCTCGGGCGATGTGCTTTCCTTTTCGGCCATACTTGTAGGCTTCTCATTCGAGCTGAGGTTGGCGGAGTGGCCCGAGCGGATGGAGGCGGAATCAGTATTTTTGATGGTTGGGTCTCGCGATCCAGCAACTGTCGTGGCTGATGATTCGGCGACACCGGATGGGCTGGAGGTTCCGTGAGGAGAAAGGGAGGAATGTGTTGTTTGGCCTGGTGGAGCTTGTGCGTAGCCATTCTGTGCGGACTCGTTGGCGAGCGCGCTCTCGACTTCGCGCTCGAGCTTGTGCAAACCGTCGTGGTTGTGCGACATTGTAGGTAAAGTAGTGGGGGATTGGAAGACACAAAGGGATCGGGGGATAGGGGTGTACCCCTTATATGCCTGTTGAGTCAAATCTGCGAGCGGACCCGAGGCCCGAGGCCGATGGCCGAAAGGCTAAAACGCGGAAGACAACCCTGATCCGCGGATCTCCGCGGCGGCGCAAACGCGTCAGTTCGGCAGGGAATCGCGCCCCCGATGCTGTCCACGGAGATGCATGTGAAACAGGGCAGTAATCAAGGAAGCCATACGAGTGCGTAAGCGCTTGCCGAGGCTGCTCAGTGTCTCTCAGTGTTCTCAGAACGCCTCAAATGCGCATAGAGTTGAGTCAAGTTGACGACAACAACACGCATCATTTCGGCCAGATCTCACTCGCGATTTGCCGAAACGGGCGATTTCCACTCGTTTTAGCCCGTCGGCCTCGGCTCCGCACCCATAGCCCCGCCCTTTAGCACGTTGCCTTGCGGTCGGCCGGGGTCGAGTATGTCGTACATCCGAAGCTGTATATCCCTGCTCCAATCATGGCAGATGGTGTATCGCCTCAGATGATCCATACGTCACAGAGATAAGGTGGCGGCTCCACTCCTAGTACCTTCAGTTCGCCCGACCCCTCAGATCCCTAAACATCGCCTCTATATCGTCCTTGCTGACCACCCTGCCGTCCACAGCATGTCCAGCGAGCATACTCTGTAGGCAATCCCTGATGGTCAGACAAACATTTCCACTGTGGAATCAGCAGCACTCACTTCAGCCTTTGGTAGCCATGCACTGCTTCGATAGCATGCGCGCGCGGTAGCGTGTCGACCATTCGCGCAGTGACCTCGTCTAGAGTCTCCTCTGGGACTTGTCAGCTCACATCTGGTGGAGCAGCTCGTCCAGCGCCGGTCGGCTGAACATACCTTGATTGTCGTCCTTCGGAGGCTGGTAGATCTCCTCGTCACTGAGCGGGAATGGCAGACTCTCAATCGTCTCGGTCTGCCATCAGCGAATGGAGTCCGAGACTTATCCTTCAGAACTCACATCGACTTCTTTCCTCAGCCTCTCTCGCTCGCCGTGAGCCAAAAACACATCTCCCTTGCCCCCGCTCGCTTCCTCAAAGTCCAGCTTGATCCGCTTGCTCTCAGTACCGCCATCTTCAGCATCCAGAGCTCGCTTGTTGGATTCCAAAGCGCCAACCTGCCCTTCTATGGCTTCCCTCGGGTCGATTGCGAGAACGCCCTGCTCCAATTGCGAACCTTGCACCGACTGCGAGCCGTCAGGGCCCGTAGGTCGTCCACGCACTTCCAGCTCGCCATTCTGGTTCGGAATGATGACCATCCACCCCTCCTGGCCCCTCCTTGCCGCCAGAGCTGGATGAGCCTGCACGCACCCAGCGCAAATCAGGCAGTCGTAAGTCTCCGAAGTGATGAGAACACCAGCTTCATCGTCGTCTTCTTCATTTGTCTCTTGTGTTCCGGACGGCAGAGCTAGCTCGGCGGATGTGGCGGGTTGTGACGTGGATTGTGAAGGAAGGTTCTGGTCGGGTTGAGGATATGGCTTGACTGGCGGTTCTTCAGCCGATGCGAGCAGGGGTTGGTCGGGCCGAAGATTGAGGCAAGACTCATGGAACCAGTCCTGCCGATGATCAGCTAGATACTACACATGCTGGGATCAGACAGACTCACTTCGCAGCCGATGCAGCATAACATTCCCTCAGTCTCCACCATCGGATCATACACACGCCCGCACCTGCAGAACTCTCCCTTGAAATTCCTGTTGTACTTGTTCTCAGTGTTGTCCTCCGCAGGTTGGATCTGAGGTGGGTTGAGTGCACATCGCCGTCTTTTGGTAGGTCTCGAGCCGGATGCGGTGGCGGGTGGTTCGGGCTGCGTGCAGGATGTGGGGCAGTCGCACCGGAAATGACGCCGAGTCCAGAGCTCTACGAGCTGGTGATCTGTAAGTCAGCGACTGAGGCTTGACGGGGATGTGAAGAGGAAGCACTGAGCGTACCGGCATGACAAGAGATGGAGCAGCCATAACAAACACCTCGACCGCCGCAATCTGATCAGTCAGCAGGAGATCCAGATGTGCTGTTTGGCAGACAGCCAATGTATGCCGCCAAAAGAATAACACTTGGTGCTGACCGAAGGTCTACTCGAAGCTCTCACTCCGTACACACACTTTCCTTCCTCCTCAATTTGGCCTATCACTCACACCTCCGAACTCTACCGCACAGGTCCGAGCTCCCGCCATGACTGTGCTTCCTCGATCTTGCACCACAGTGCGGTCAGACTCACCGATGCAGCTCCAGACACTCTGTCTCACATATCCCTTCGCGTAGGAACACTCGTCAAAAGCATATGGCATGGCTTCACGTGCCTCGTCCGCCAATCGGTCCTGCTCCGCGACCAACGCGCCCATAGATATCTCGGAATCGGGCGGTAAAGAAGCGAGATAAGACCTCGGGATGTAGGTCGCGCGGGAGGAAGACGCGGACATGGTGTGATATCGCAGTGATGAGGAACGCAGAGGGGATGGCTATATAAAAGCAGAGTGAGATGGTTTGTTGACGGGACCGCGCAGGACGCGCTCCGGCGGTTGCCGACTCCACATTCCTCATGCCGGCATCACTACTCGAAGGGGGATGCGGGGACTCCGTTGCCACCCAGAGCAGGACATGCCCGCTGAAGCGATGTTGTGCAGTGCTGTGACAGCACCAACGACTGCGAATTTATGGAAGACAAATAGAGTTGCAAAAGCTAAATCAATGATCGCACGTCTCTCAGCGACATCTCGGGTTGAGGTGATTGCAGAGCCTGACCGAGATGCTGTGCAAAAAGTTGATCATGATCATCACCCCTTGTTTGCGTTTGTGGTGATACTCCCCAGGGGACCGAGCCGCCTCAGATTTGGATTCTTGCAACTGGAGTCACACGGTCACATTTCATATCCACTAGCTATTGAGAACTCATCAGACTTGGACTGTGACATGCTGCTCTGTGAGTCTGTATTGTGGCCTGTTAGAATTGCAACTGTTAGCTTACCTCGACCTCCAGGGGGGCTACCCATGTCACGGACCCTGGGGAATGGCTGACCTGGGTTCCAGACTGGAACCCCTCAGATCGACCCGCCGGGCAGCGCACCCGCCCAACGAGGACATGAGGGGACCATACACGCCAGGTTTGCGTGAAGCGGCAGCCACTCAGACCGGCCTCCAACAGGCCAAAGGGATGATGATCATGATCGATGAAAATGTTAGGGTAGCCGAACAATGAGGTGACATCCAAATGTGCGAGTTACGGAGTTAATTATAACGCCGACAAAGTGGCTAAACAAAAGTCTCCCAAATCGACGCGGTGGCGAAAATATACAGATGATGATCTCGGTTGGGGTTCTGACCGAGGCATGACTGCCGTCTCGTCTGCCGCCGTTCACTTGAAATAGGCATGGAAAAGGACCCCCCTGATGAGCACGGACGGGCCGGATTAGGCTCCGTAAACCTTAATTCATTTGGCGTGCGAATCACTGCATCTCGATCTCCGCTTGATGACGTGCGTGATATATATTCTGAAGCAGACAAGAGTCTTTCGCCATCTGCAGGGCACTACGCACCCACAGCCAACCTCTTCTTCTCCTCTCTCACGCCAAACTCCTGCACGTCGATCCTCGGAGCGCCTTCCGCCCTCTTTCTCAATTCACCCGTGAGCATCACCCCAAGACCCTTCGCGCCACGCCCAACGGTGTAAAATGCGTCGATGGGCGGTTTGGCTGGTGTATATAGGCGTGACAGAGTTTTGTGCCATCGGAGTTGGGAAGTCAACAAGGGGAGGAGGGATGATGAGGGATCACCGAGCTAAGATGTCAGCCATCGTCACTGATTGACAGCCGAGGGCCTTTCGGACCGGCGAATAATATGCTGCTCACTGGGTAGGTGGTGACTGGATCCCAGATCACCGGCGAGAACTCCGTCGGGGTGTTTTTGAAATCACATCTGTCGAGAACACCGCCAAATTGCCGCTCGGCATGGACCATGAGCTTCGAGTTGTATGGGCATCTGAAATCTTCAGCACACTATCTCCAAGCAGGACAGAGGACTGGACTCACGGCATCAGGACATCCATGACCGGGTTGGCGAGATTTAGATCCTGACATCGCTCAATGACAGCATGTACCGCGAAATCCGTGCCCTGTCCAGTCAGCTTCGACCGCCATGCTTGACAGACGATCGTGTAGTGTGCTCACAGTGACAATCAAGACCTTACTCGAGTTGATGGTGCTCGCCGCTGCCCATTCCTCTCCACCCTCCTTCTCCCACTCCTTCTGCATCCCATGAATCTCATCCAAGATTAACTGCATCGACCGCTTCTTATTTCGCTCAGCGCCATCCTCGCCCACGCCAATGAGCGGGTCATCGAAGGGAACAAACATAGATGGCGATGAGAGGGAGTGGAAGTGTCGTGCGGATAGGATGGTGGTTTGATAGCGCTTCTTTGGCACTCGTGGAGGGTCAGGTGGAAGTCGAGCGTAGATGCTCTGCCATATTAGCAACTGCCTAGAAGAGAAGTGGTGGACCTACCGCTAGCCTGACGCCCGTCTGGAGATCTAGTCGTCCGGCAACAACCAAGGCGGTCAGAGTGCCGATAAACCCGTGCCCTGCAAGATGGGACACACCCGGAGGTAGCAGATTGCTTGATCCCGTCCGTTCCTAGGATATCAGGATGATCAGTGAGATACGTACCTGTTCACTGGCAAGGATGGCAACAGAAGCGCTGAGTATGAAAGCGGCCGTAACGTCGGGCCTCTTCATGAGCTCGGTCTATCACATCAGCCCAAACTCGTTCAAGCATCCGACATTCACTCACCAAGGTCCTCCCCTCCACCCATCCTCTCAGCCACGCCCTCATACTCCTACCGCCTCTCAGATGGCCCGCAAACTCTTCCATCCCTTTCGTCATCTCATACCCGATGGTCATATCTGGCTCCAGCAGAGCTTCTGATGCTCGTTCCCACACAAGTAGACTTGCCGCAGTCGGTGAATGTGGCGTATGTGGATAAGAGCCCTGCTAGGTAAGCATGAGTGATAGCGAGCGTAGACGCAAGGCTCACGAGACCCGCGAACAAGAACGCCTTGCTCTCGGACCCTCCATCCGCCCCAACTCTCAGCGCAGTAGCCTTCTTTAACCAGGCCAGCCAGTCAGTCTGCCCCGAGGTAGTCGACGCACTCCGACGCCATGGGTCCAGGGGAGGGGCTGGGGTAAATTGTGAGAGCGACATGAAGGCTCGACATGGCTGACGAGAGGGTGACTTGCGGGACTGTGCCTTCAGGCCCTGCCTGGACGGGCCAGCGATAGCGTTGACGCTCGGCCTCATAGCTGTGGTTTATCCCGGCGTATGGCTGTGAGTGTATTGTGTTGGATTGGTGCGGTCCTATATGGGCATAGTAGAGGTATGTATGTATTTGGTGAAGTGAGACCTTGTATCGAGTCAAGCTGGGCGGGTGAACGACCCGGCTAAATCTCAGGCCGACTAGCGCCGATTCTGACACGTGGGTGATACTGATTTGAGCCTTGTGCTGATGCCATGTTGCAGCGTTTGTACTTCTCACACCCTATAGCAGCATGGCTAGGATGATCTCTAACGCATCGTCAATCCGCCAGCCTCAACATCTAGATATTCAAAACGGATTCCGGAAGCAACATGATGAGTATGAAGGCCTGGAGTATTGTTTGAGGTGATGACATTGACTGACCGTTCGCAAATTTCTGTTGTGCCATGGCGGACTTAGCGTTCTGCCCTGATACGAAGAAGACGTGTTCTCACCTCTCATCTTGCTCATGACCTCAAACTACTGACAGCTGATAAACACCGAAGAGGCTAGAAACACCAGCAACATCATAGACTCTGGAGCGGGACCACAATGCTCATCCGAGGTGGCATGTCTTTGCCCCGCTTTGCGCCGCTCCTCGACTGTCTGTACCAAAGTGATGAATAATCAGACCAGAGAGTAGGCTGCTTCGGGCCAGAATCCGGAGGATGCCGCACTGAGACTCGATATATTCGCTTGGGTATTTAGTGGAAGAACCGTGGGAGGTTTTCTTTTCGGATTGTCCTTCATGAATCTGTGCGTGGTGGCTCGTGGTCTACAGCTTCAGTTTCTGCTTGTCGAACATGGGTCCGCCGCTGCGTCGTCACAGCAGGTCACAGCGTCTGTTGACAATTCCGAAACATTCAGGCACGATACCCGCACGGGTGTTGGAGACCCCCACACGTCACATGTCACAGCCACCATCGCCATGCATCGCTACCCTCCTTGATCCAAGCCTTGATCTCACCGCCTCACTGGAATCAAAATCAAGATCCACTACACAGCCTGTTGCTGCGATGGCTGCGACTCGTCCTCCATTATCGTCCCTGGTCGGCTCAGGCGGCGACTCTGCGGCAGGACCTTCGACTCCTCTCTCGCCATCGCGTCTATCCAGCTTCCAGAAATGGCGTCGCTCGTTATCCGTTGCTGGTCGGCGAAAGAACACCACAGACTCCTCGCAGCATAACACAGCAGCTGGCTCGAGCTATGGAGCTTATAAGAATACCTTATCCGACAATTTCGGCAGTCCGTACGAGGAACTGAGACCCGCTCAGCCGTTCGTAGATGACAGAGCTCTTCCAACACCCCCGCATCTGACCAGCGTCGGCGAACAGCCGGACGAAGACGCCTATGAATGGGAGGAAGAGAGCGAGAGTGAGGATGTGGGGACACAGCCAGACGTATATAGCTGGGCGGACCCTAGCTTGGCCGGTGGCTCGGGCTCAAGAGGGATCGTGAGTGGCCTGCATCATAGGCCGATCGCATGCCGAGTTACAACTGCTCATACTCTAGCCTGCCTCTCCTGGGAGGAATCCCACCCTTGAGCGCGCCACATCTGATCTCCATATCAGTACCCCAGCCACACCGACCGTCCCACATTCACCCCGCGTGAGTTCTCTCCAAGTCTTTCCAGCAGTTCATTAATCGACTTATACAGCGCCGCCCAAGTAATGCCCCCAAGCCTCCGAAGCTTCTTCCGCATGATTCCTACAGCCTACTCCTATCTTTCCAAACCCACAACACGCAAATGACCCCGCCAACTTCGACACTGGACCACTCAAATGCTCAATCGACCAATATACATCGGTCGGACTCTTCGACGACTCCCTACTCATCGAACGAATCACATCAGCGTGTTGTCAGTACGGAGACGGAGTGGTATGAGCTTGTAGATCAAGATGTGGTGGATAGCCTGTCGAAGGAGGAGCAAAGGCGGCAAGGTTTGTGGTGGGAGCTCATCAAGTCTGAGAAGGAGTATGTCAAGGATCTGGCTACTATGTGTCAGGCGAGTTCTGCGAGGCGTGTGAACGTCTTGGTGCATCTTATCTATGCGGTCTCGAGCTGATGATACCAGGGCTTTGTTGAGCCTCTCCGAGATCACCAACCGCCGATTTTGGTACCTGAAAGTCGGCTGAACGCATTCATCTCAGAAGTCTTCAGCTCTCTTCAGACCATTTACGAAAGCCATGTCAAACTCCTTGCCCAGCTCTGTGATCGACAGCGGAACGAGTGGCCACTGGTGAAGTCTTCCGCCATCATCGCAGATACAGTGCTAACTCCTAACAGCTCACTTCGGCGACGGACCTCTTCCTAGGTGTGCTATTAGAGCTGATACCGGCGTACGAAGCTGTGAGTCCACCTTACCTACAGCTAAATTCCATCGGTGACCGAAGGGGGCTGAAGTAAGTAGTACATGAAAAACTACCCTTTCGCCGATTCGCGTGTCCGCCGGGAGAAGGGCAAGAATCCTGAATTCTCCTCGTTCCTCAGTGAGCGAAATACACTAGAGCTCACTCAACGGCGGGACGTTGTAAGTCATCATCAAGCTTTGACGTGCCCAGCTTACCCAGCAGACTGTCTTTCTATCCCGGCCAGTCACTCGCCTACCCCGGATACTGCTCCTCCTCGAAACCCTGACGAAGTACACTCCAGCAGATCATCCTGATGCTGAAGAGCTGCCGACGCTAATTCATGTCCTTGCTCAGGCGGTCAAAGGTAGTCAGGTAAGCCTGGCATCATGGTGTCAATCTCTACATGCTGACGTGTATAGCCCGGTATCGAATCTGCCGAGTCCAAAATCAAGCTCTGGAATGTCGCCGAAAGGCTGTTGTTCAAAAAGGGAGAGATTGTGGAGCTGGACATGGGGGAGCCGAAGCGATCTTTGGTGTACTCTGGATATGTGTTCCGGAGAGTGAGAAGTGAAACTGCCTGGCATGGATGGTGAGCTACACGTCGCTGGACGAGGATGACCGTGGCTGACGACTAAGGCAAGATCTTCACGCTTTCCTACTCGACAATTACTTCCTTTTGACGCGAGATGAAGAGCACGGCAGACACGTTGTGGTGTCTAGGGTGAGTCCCAGCCCAGTCAGGCATGCATGATGATTTCTAACTTGAATAGCCAATACCCCTCGACTTCCTGACTATCATCTCATCCGATGCAGCCCCAGAGCGACGGTCAGACTTCATGTCTCAGTGGCGAGGAACAACCGATGACTCAAGAGCAGCTACTGAGCGACTGATGTGGCCATTCACTATCAGTACATCGCCGAAGGGCGGCGGACGATCATATACCCTTTGCGCGGGTACGGAACTCGGTCGCGCAGCTTGGATTGAGAAAATTGAGAACGCGCGTATTCTCCGAAGCTTTGACTTGGAGAGTAATCAGGTGAGTTTTAATATCGTGTCCATTTCCTCACTTGATCGCTGACATGTCACAGATATACGCTGCGCACTCCATCTCTACCCCCAGCGGACTTCGCGATCCTATTCTAGCGGCTGACGCCTTCTCTTGGTTGGGTCGGAAGACTATCGCTACTGCTACTACGAGATCGGTGTACATCGGATGGCGTAATGACTCGCAGAGTAAGCTTGCACCGTAGTGGTCGTATCTGGAATAGGGGGCTGACCCTCTAGCTTTCCGAGAGCTTGTCCGCCTACAATCCGGCATCATCACTCTCATCTCCGTGGTGCCCGACTTCGGATGGCTACTGGTCGTCTCCTCCGGCATACTGCACGCTTTCAGTCTGCGAGACATGATGCCGGCAAGTGATCCTGCGACTTGGATCATGCTGGGAAAGGTGCAAGCGAAGATCCTGAGTGATCCAGACAAAGTGATAGCCTTCGTCAGGATGGGCTATACGAAGGGCCGGTTACTAGGCGAGCTTTCCGGTTTACGCATTCTGAGCTGTCCAAAGCTGATCCTACCCCCAGTAACACACGCTTGTCATTCCCGAAATTCCCACTCCACCCATCTATACTTCGACGAGCCCTTACTTCAAGGCTCCTCACCCGATGTGACAACAAACACCCCTCCATCAGATCACAACCCATTCCGCCGGTTCGCAATTCTCAATCTACCGGGACATTGCACAGACCTCAGCTTTTTCCGCCAAACCATCGCTGCTGTTGCCGAGAAGCAGTTCGTCATTGCTGAGCCTGGGAATCCCGCACATAATTCGATTCCGACTTTCCCGCCGGATCTGGGCGAGCGGGCCCCAATCATGCGAATGATCAACGCCAGCGGGGCAAGGACAGGGGCATTGGGGATGTATCAGATCAAGGAGAATGAGTTTCTATTGGTCTACCACTGGGGCGCGTGTTATGTCACCAAGTGTGAGTTTGCTGCGTCTTGACTGAGCAGCGTGAAGCTGATCGTACAGATGGCGAAGTCTCACGCTCCGGTGCATATCTCCGTTGGAACCTCACTCCATCTTACGCTCTCTTTCGCCCTCCTCACATCTTGCTATTCGACGAGTCGGGCGGTAGGGCAGAGGTGCGGGATGTACAGACGGGGAAGATGTGCGAAGTAATTGACCTAGGAGGTTTGAAGCCCGTTCATCTGTCCAGGGTGGACGCAGAAGTTCTTGGTCTGACGGCCAAGGGGCTAGTCCAGCTTGTCGAGGTGAGCTATTTGGGTCATGCCATTGACACTGTGCGACTCTGGCTGACACGCTTTGCAGACAGTGGAGCTCTGAGCGTAATCCTACGAGCCCACCGATCATCGAGGCGACCGATGCAATCCAGGCCCGTTCATTACTGTATGGTCCGCTCGATACTCGGGGCCAGTGATTCCTACGATCTTCCGGTGGTGGGGTATCCCCTGAAGCCGATAGACGTTACCGGCCCCCGTCCAGGATACTGCCGCTGGCGCTCGCTGGCGGTGCACTTATGATTATATAACAGGCGTTGCAATTCGGTATCATTGTAGACCTGGTGAATGAGTGCATGTCGCTCGCCAGGCTGTAGCGACCTATCCACCATGCCTGCATCCTGCCTCTACGCAGAAATGAATGACCACCAAGTTCCAGCAGGCAGTTCCAGGCAAGCCTTGGTGGTGAGCAGTGCTTCCGTCGGAAAGTCGCTTGCCTCAGTACTCCAAAAGAGACAATAGACTCCCTTTGGACTCTAGTTTGGACTCGCCGTATCTCATCATGTAACTGCCTGCCACCATCGAACATAACAGCATCACTCTACTCAGGTCTGCTACAACAAGATGTCCTTCAGCCAATTGGAGGATCACTTGTGGAGTCAAATTCTCGATCATCTTGCGCCAACGATTCCCGAACCCCTTGCGGGCCTGACCAAGCAAGAAGCGGTCGTCGAGACGCAGGAGCTAATCGACCAATTACCCGAGGAGGGTGCCCCGGGCGTGGCTACGAGGCAGGCCATCAAGGCTCCCGAGCTTGCGGCGCTCATGAGAACCAGCATAGTATGTCATTTGTCTGTCTGAAGGCAGCATGTTTTGAAGTACCGCTAATCAGACAGGCGTTCAATAGACTAGCCGCCCGCCCCCTCTACTACCATACGATCATAACCGATCGCTTCCCGGCTTTGATCAGAGATGTCTACGCTCCCTCCGCTCACCCGCAAATCGAATCTAAAGCTCAGCTTCTCAGCCACACGCGAGGTCTTCGGCTTGAGTACCGGCCAAAAGGTGTACAGCCGACATACACTTCGATCATGAGTGACTGGCTATACTGGGAGCATGTCATCGGAGAACCAGTGATGGCAGTGGCGATGTCGGAGGCGGTACTCGAAATCAGCACCTTTTCCGAGGCTCAAAAAGCTCTGGGATCCGCCCCGAAGCCAACTCGTCCACTCTTTCCGAAAGTCACTCGCCTCTCAATCGGGGCTACTTTTGGAAGCCAGGATATGGCGTGGACCATGCTCAGTCAAGACGGGACGGAAAGTGAAGACGTAAGGGTAGGCTTCATGCGAGACATGATAGCCGTAAGCCAGCACGCCACACTCGCCTTATTTGGTCAGTGTCCTATCACCCACTTCTGCCAGCGTGGCTACGCCGGTCCCCTTTCCCTACCGCAGGCTTTCCACTGGGCGGACCACTACTCAATCCAACCTCCCCCAACCATTCCCATGTTCAACATGCACTTCTCCCTCACGTCGGACGGAGTTCGAGTGCCAGCCGCAATCGGAAGTCCCACTCGATGGCTACAAGAGCATCCCCTATCGGCGCCCGATATTCTCAAGCTATTTCAGCTCATACCCGAAGCCGTCTGCGACGTCGCTGACATACGTGACAACCACTGGCGCGATGCTGGCGTTCGTCGCGATAAGCGAATAAATCCGACTTTGAAAATCGCGGTCTATGGTAGTTCGGCAGGACTTCAGACGTCTTTCAGGTTGCCGGGCCTACCAAACGAGCGAGGACTCATCGATCAGATAGACTCTCAAATGCGGGGAGAACGAAGGGGCTCTCGATCCCTACGGGCGGGAGAGGAAGATGAAATCGTTTGGCGAGACGGGCGCCATTGTCCATCTTGCGAAGCCTGCGGATGGATTTATAAGCCATGAGGGGGTTCCGAGGGCGAAGGCTAGTGAACAGAGGAACAAGAACAAAGGTCAGCCAGAATTGTGCATGGAAGCCTGACTTGGCAGATTTGTTACTGCTGGAATTACCGCTGCGTCGACAGATCCCCATAACTAGTGTGTCGCTTCTCTTGATTCTGAACGAATTATGCAGACTCGATCAATTCTCGGGTGCGCTGGATCTCAAGCATGTCCGCCCCACCCAGTCGAAGCTCTCATTGTCGCTCTGTTGGCAGAAAACCCGGCCTAAAGGACGGGGGACAAAGGAGATGAAAAAGGGCGATGTTGCGATGGACAAAGGTCCGACAACTCACCTTTGTCGATGTCGCCAATCTTTACTGAATAGCATTTGATCCTTACGCTTGTCAGCTCCCCAGCAGGTTGACTCTCGCCGAGCCGAACTTTGACGGATTCCAATTCATAAAGAACCGTTGCCTGGGGCGCCGCGTATCATACACGCCCAGTCTGGGGCCCTCCCAGCGGAGAGTGACCGATTCAGAGGTCGGGTTCTCTGCCTTTTAGAGAGAGAGCTTATCGAAGAATCGTTAGTTGTGAGTAGCGCTGTATTCTACCCAATCATGTGAAACTGCGATGCCCTGGGATGTTGAGATTGGGCTGTACTGGGTGAGCGGAGCATCAATGTCATATCCTCGCGCTGATAATTAGAGCGTATCTCTTCCGATACCGTCCCGCAGCATTGCCGAAACCGCGTCAGCAGTGCCGCAAGCTGTTCAATAATCATGTCGGTTTCAACCGATATCAATCTTGATTCGATCATTTCTCGCTTACTGGCCGGTCAGTCGCCCACCATGAACTTCGTCACTAGATTCATTGCTGATGATTGACAGTGCGAGGCGACCGACCTGGGATAGCTGTCAATCTGCCAGAGAACGAGATCACCTATCTGAGTATGACTGCTCGAGAGGTCTTTCTTGATCAGCCAATGCTGCTGGAGCTGGAGGCTCCTGTTAAGATATGCGGTAAGTCAACCTCGCCCTCGCTACGTACGCCCCTGCTGATCAATTAGGGGACGTACACGGCCAATTTCCCGACTTGCTCCGCCTCTTTGAGTACGGTGGATTTCCGCCTACAGCCAACTACCTCTTCCTGGGCGACTATGTGGATCGGGGCCAGCAGTCCATCGAGACCATCTGCTTGCTTCTGGCCTACAAGATCAAGTACCCCGAAAACTTCTTCCTCCTCAGGGGGAACCATGAGAGCGCGGCCGTAAATCACCGGTACGGCTTCTTTACAGAATGTAGGTGTATTTCCTCTGGCCGACGCCTTTCAGCTGCGTGTACCCAGTAACGTCAACGCTGACCTCCCAGGCCAACGGCGATACAGCGTCAAGGTCTGGAAGACCTTCGGTGACTGTTTCAATTGTATGCCAGTTGCAGCGCTTGTCGATGACAAGATCTTGGCAATGCACGGCGGTCTGGTGAGTGATCCATCTTCTCCATCGGCTTGCTTGAACACATTACTCATGCGACCTAGAGTCCAGATCTGCACAGTTGGGCGCAAATTCGCGAGATTAAACGGCCGATGGAAATCCCTGACACCGGTGAGTCTTGCCATTGAACCTAGGATTGAGCTCATGATGTAGGCCTACTGTGCGATCTTCTCTGGGCAGATCCTGACAGAGACGTGATAGGCTGGGCCTCAAACGATTCTCGAGGGACATCATACAAATTCGGAGCGGACGTAATCTCAAGATTTCTCGCGAAACATGATCTCGACTTGATTTGCCGCGCACATCAGGTCAGTGAGATTTTGACCTTGGGTGGCATGATTCCCTTCACCAGCGCTGATGTGAGTGCGCAGGTCGTCGAGGACGGCTACGAGTTTTTCGCGAATCGGCAGTTGGTGACACTCTTTTCCGCCCCAAATTACGACAACGGTGCAGTGAGTCGGCGGTCGTTCCCGTACGGAAAGGATACGGCTGATGTTGAATAGTATGATAACTCGGGCGCAATGATGACGGTCAGCGAAACGCTATTATGTACTTTCCAGGTGGGTCCAGGCTTGCTGCGCAATTGAAACCTCAGTTGATGCTCAGCAGATTCTCAAGCCCATCCTCCGCTGACCGCTGTCATCTCATTCTTACATGGACCTGGGGCTCTGATGCTACCTATACAATGATTGTCCTACTTGTTTACTCCATGCCTTGTGTATTATGAAGCCATGTCGCTCCAGGAACAAATCTGACGCAATTGGAGTGCGAGTTTCAACTATGCAGAACTTCAACAGAGAGCGATCGTGGCTTCCCCCATGTGTAAATCCCATCAATCCGATTCGGTGGGAGACTTCAGCATCAGAGCAGAGCGGCGCCTTGATCGAGAAATCACGCAGGTGACCTCATCTGTCCCAGGGAGTACATGCTTCCTCAGATCTATAGCAGTAATTTGAATCGCTCAATCGCCGACCGTAAAGTCTCCACCTCCGTCTCGAACATCTCCAACTGAACATTTATCAGCTCCGACTCATATTTTGAAGCTATCAGAACTCACTCTCTCGCTATTCCCCTGCCTGACCTCCTCCTTGACGTTCGTCTCGTAATTGGGCAGACTCATAGTCTTCCTCAACTTCTCCTTATTTGACTCAACCAGCTCCGCCTTCTTCTCCAACTTGGTAATCTCAGTAGCGGCGTCCACCTTGCCCTACGTCCATCAGCTACACTCCATTGATCCCCAAAGCAGACCACCAAACTGACCTGAACGGGAATGTGGACGGTAACTTCCGACGAAACCACCTCACTTCCACAGCCCCTTGGAACCTCCTCATCCTTCTCAATAAACGTTGCAGTTCCCGCACCCTTCGTCAGGGCAATAATGATCGCTTCCTGAGATTCGAGCATTGCGCGCGTAGCTGGATTCTTGACTTGAACAATGACGGTGATTTTCTCTTCGAGCGTTTTTCCATTCGTGGGCAGGTTGAAGGTGCTAGAAACCGATCGGCCTGAGCCAATGATTTTGTTGACGAGGTCAAAGTCTAGTTCGGCTTGGGGGAAGTTTTGTTCGGGGATCTGATAAGTTCAGCTAAAACCCTGGATTGATGACGGATCTGTGCGAAACAGCTTACAGATTCGGGGAAGGATGAAAGCATGATGGTCTCGCAGTCGTCGCCTGCTCGTCGAGGTAGACGTTGCCAGAGGTCTTCAGTGACATATGGCATGAAGGGATGCAGGAGTTTGAGGCCACCTTCGAGACATGTGTAGAGGGTATTTTGGGCGGAAAGTTTTTCGGGTGTATCTTCGTTTGCCTCGAAGAGGGGTTTTGTTGCTTCCTATGAACGTTAGCTCAATCCTGTTCAACAGCAAAGGGATTATCAAAGCTTACAATGAAGACATCACACAGGTCGTATAGGAAGAAATGGTGTGCTGCCGAACTAGCATCTGAGAAGTCCCTCGTTTCAAGCTTCTCATTGACTGCCGCTGCGGCAATGTTGAGTTTATGGAACAGCCATTTCTCCGCTAAGCTCTCTTTGCCCGTCGGCAGACCAGAAGCGTGGGGTGTGAAGAAGGATTGTCGGCGGGTCCCATCGAGCTCGACGAGGTCCATTCGGAATAGACAGAATTTGGTGGCGTTCCAGAGCTTATTGCAGAACTTGCGGTAACCCTCAACTCGGTTGATCTCCATATTGATATCTCGACCTGAAAGCCATCAGCACGATTCCACGAATCGATAAGCGAGAACAAAGACGTACCGCCAGAAGTGTAATTGCAGAGCGCAAACCTCAAAGCATCCGTACCGCACTGCGGTATACCCTTAGGAAACAACTTCTTCTGCCCATCTTCCGCCTTCTTGATTTCCGCCTCAGGCAAATTACCCGTCCGCAGATCCGCATGTAGCTTTTCGAGCTTTTGTCCAGTGATGATGTCGAGGGGATCAATGACGTTTCCGAGGGATTTAGACATTTTGCGACCAAACGCATCTCGGACCATGGGGTGACAGAACACCTCCTTGAAGGGCATCTTTCCAGTGAGGGTGTTGCCCAGGAAGACCATCCTGGCGACCCAGAAGAAAATGATGTCCCATCCTGTTTCGAGGATGGTGTTGGGGTAGAAGTGGTCCATATCCGCTGTCTGTACTTGTCAGTTGGGATCTAAATTGCACGGATATGTGAGCTCACCTTTTCTGGCCAGCCCATGGTGGAGAATGGCCATAACCCAGATGAGAACCAGGTATCTAGCACATCTTCATCTTGGCTCAAGGTGAATTTCCGGCCGGCAGCTTTGACTTTGGCCTTCTCCTCGGCTTCTTCAGCTGATCGAGCGACGATCCAGTTCTCATCCGCGGAAATCTATCCATCAGCTCTTCCCTCCATGATTTACGCATCACTTACATCTGTTGTCTCTCCGTCAATCTTCAGGAGGTATGCAGGACATCGGTGTCCCCACCATAGTTGACGAGAAATACACCAATCCTGCATATTCTCCATCCAGTTCACCCATTCGTTTGCTGATGTCTTTGGCTTGATGACGAGTTCGCCCGCTCGGGTGCGCTAGGCATCATCAGCAATGTGATACATGAATGGCGGCGTGTAGACTTACCTCTAAAGCCTCCTCTGCCATTGGCTTGCAGCTGACCCACCACTGTGGCTTCATGATAGATTCCACAACATCGCCTGATTTGCTACGACAGTCAGCTCAGTCTCTGATGACCAGCTTTTAGGCCACTCACGAGCAGATAGGGATAGTCATTTCGTTATCCTTTGCTTCGACATACAATCCCTTCTCCTTCAGATCCTTGATGATGGCATTTCGGATATGGAACCGTTTCATTCCCTGATATATCAGCTGCTGTACGCCCTCGATCGAGCCAAATGAAACTGACCTTGTACGGTCCGGCATTATCATTATATGTCCCATCATCATTCATCAGACTGATGAACTCCAAGTTGTTCCTAACGGCACATTCGAAATCATTTGGATCGTGAGCTGGGGTGATTTTCACGGCACCAGTTCCGAAGCTCATATCGACAGTGATCGAATCGGTAATGATGGGTACCCGGCGGTCAAGGAAGGGGTGGACGGCGAATTTACCGTGAAGGTGGGTGTAGCGGGGATCGTCAGGGTGCACGGCGATTGCTGTGTCTCCTAGCATTGTTTCGGGACGGGTGGTGGCGATGATGATTTTCTCGTCTTCTTCATTAGCCTGGGTGGAAGACTCTTAAAAGAGAGGTGACCTACCGGAGTTTTCAATTTGATAAGCGAACGAAGTGATGACACCGAATTCGAACCGTTCTTTCGGGTCGTAACCCTTGACATTCATCAATGTTCGGCCGGTGAGGTTAAGCTGATTGACCTGAAGTGTGAGCTGTAGCCTTGCGCGAATGCCGAAGGTCATCTCGGGCCAGCTTACCTCCAGATTTGACAGACTCGTGTTCATATAACAACACCAGTTGACCAATCGGTTAGCCCTGTACAGCAAGCCCTTCTCGTGCAAAGTGCAGAAAGCCTCGATGACAGATTTGCTCAATGTCTGGGGATTCAGCTGAAGTCGAGAGTATCAATCACAATATACGCCTCTGCCAACTCACTTCGTTCATGGTGAATGCAACCCTGCTCCAGTCGACAGATGCGCCTAATCTCTCCATCTGCCCGGTGATGTGACCCTGGTACCTGTGAAGATCAGCTTGGCTCATTTTCACATTCATAAAGATGGGAGAAATCGGGACACGTACACTTCCTTCCACTCGAACACCTTCTCCAGGAACTTCTCACGTCCGTAGTCATGTCTCGACTTCCCCTCCGTCTTGATTAACCTGTTCTCCACAACGGCCTGGGTAGAAATTCCAGCATGATCGTAGCCCGGTAGCCAGAGAACAGTGAAGCCCTTCATACGTTTCCTGGTATGTCAGCTAACTCCGCGTCCACGCAAGGTCATCACGCTCAGCAGACATACCATCTGACCATACAATCCTCAATTGCGACAGTCAAGGCGTGACCAATGTGCAGCTGGCCAGTGACGTTCGGTGGTGGAAGGGTGATGCTGAAGACACCAGCGGGTAAGGGCGACCCGTCAGCCTGATATCGAGGCTTGAAGAAACCGCAAGCGTTCCACCAGTCATAGTGTGCTGCTTCAACCTGGATGGGGTCGTAGCCTGTAGCTGGGAGATTTCCGGAAACATCTGATAAAGAGTCAGCTTTCCGCCGGTAGCAACAGGACGATTCACAACTAACCCTTCTTCTCTCCCTTGGGCGTAGTGTTGACCCACTCCTCAACAGCTACCACCTCCTTCTTCTCCTTCTTCTTCTCC
The DNA here is from genome assembly GCA_001600655.1 of Dioszegia aurantiaca. Lineage (NCBI taxonomy): Eukaryota > Fungi > Basidiomycota > Tremellomycetes > Tremellales > Bulleribasidiaceae > Dioszegia > Dioszegia aurantiaca. Next base: position 1,277,741 of record BCKN01000002.1, on the reverse strand, counting down.
GCCCGAGCTGAGGTTCCGGGCGCAGCGTTGTTGGTCGGCGCCGCAGCCTTTACAGCCTTCTTGGCTGCTGCTTCGGCGAGCTTGGCTTCCTTCTTGGCTGATATGAATCAGCTCTGGGTCCAGCAGCATACCGAAGGTTTCTCAAACCTACCGCCCTTCTTAGACTGCTTCTTCTCGCCCTCAACGGGCTCAGCGGAGCTCTCGGCTGCAGGAGAAGGACCTGTGACAGCTTTGTCGGCTACCATTGTCTCCTGAGCGTCTGCGGGCTTCGCCGAGGCGTCAGACATGATGTGTCGGTATGGGAAGCGAAAGGCTGCAGGTGCTCGGACGTAGATTGGAGTTGAAAGAGCTCGTACGAGGCGCCCTATCAAGTTTTCGGGGCGAGATTGGTGAGCAAGGTTCGAAAGGCGTATGCGAGCTTGTATGCCAGACCGCAGCATACACTAGTACAGCAATAATATGAGGTTATGGAGAAAGGTATGGCCGACTCGGAAATTCAGCACCCAAGCTCATTGAGTGGAATGTGTATGACGTGGTAACCCAGGGATGTGATAAGGGTCACGTGTATTCACCAAGGCTCGGGCTCGGGCGGGCCACTATGCATATGACTCTACACGTCTCCGCTCGTGCAACATCTACATCGCTGGGTACACAGATAGCAGGCATCGATCATGATATCAGTGAGCTGCTCGGCAGGAGACTATGTGATATGAAATCGCTGACCACCACGAGGCGTTCTTCATCTTCAACCAAAAGGGCGAGGTGCTCATCTCGAGGTTGTTCAGGACAGACCTCAAGTAAGCTTCACGCTGCCCCACATTTGGCTCCGTAGCTCATGTCCGAGACGCTCCATATCCGATGTGTTCAGAATACAAGTCATCTCGAACCCTGATGTTCGGTCACCCATCATCACTCTAGGATCAACGTCGTTCTTTCACGTCCGTGTCAACAATGTCTATGTGGTCTGTGTGACAAAGTGAGTTCGCCCTGCCAAAAAGCAGAAGGGTAAGACCTGACCAGCACAGGTGTAACGCGTCTGCTGCGCTAGTCTTTGAGTTCCTTTACCGCTTCATTTCGATATCCCGGTCGTACTTCAGCAAGATTGACGAAGAGAGTGTCAAGAACAACTTCGTCCTGATATATGAGCTTCTTGACGGTGAGCTTTCGTGTCCTCCTGCTCACTATGCAGACTAAAGCTGACACCGCAGAAATTATGGACTTTGGATATCCCCAGAATTCCGAGATAGACACGCTGAAAATGTACATAACGACCGAGAGTATCAAGTCCGAGATGGCGGTGGTGCGTTATTGTGACCTGATTTTTGTTGCCAAGGCCGAAGCTCACGACTCAGAGGGAGGACTCGAGCAAGATTACAATCCAGGCGACAGGAGCGACATCCTGGCGGAGATCAGATGTCAAGTATAGAAAGAATGAGGCGTTTGTGGATGTCATCGAGACTGTGAATCTGTTGATGAGTAAAGAGGGTACGTTCCGGGACCTGCGTTGTTGATGGATTGCGAGCTTACAGAGTAGGTTCTGTGTTACGTGCCGATGTGGATGGGCAAATCCTCATGAGAGCATACCTCAGCGGAACGCCAGAGTGTAAATTCGGCCTGAACGATAAACTGGTCTTGCAGAAGAAGTGAGCTTGCCCCATGAAGAAACTCGTCGAGGCTCAAGCTCATTGTTCCTCAGAGGAGACACTGCCCCAAAGTCCGAAAGTGCCGTCGAGCTAGACGATTGTCAATTCCACCAGTGTGTCCGCCTAGGCAAATTCGACTCAGATCGATCAATCAGCTTCATACCTCCAGATGGAGAATTTGAGCTCATGAAGTGAGTCTATATCGGCATCTTACCGTACGGGAGCTATGACTGATCATTCAAAGGTACCGCTCCACCTCCAACATCTCCCTTCCCTTCCGCCTCCAGACGCACGTTACGGAACCCACCAAATCGCGCGTCGAATATGTCATTCACCTTCGAGCAGCATTCGACTCTAAGCTCAATGCGAATAATGTCGTGCTGAAGATTCCAACACCACTGAATACGACGAAGGTTGATGTAAAAGTGGGGATTGGGAAGGCAAAATATGTCCCAGCGGAGAATGTCATCATTTGGAAGTAGGTCCATTTTGATGAGCTCAAAGGGACTATGCTGATGGCCAGAATACCCAGAATACAGGGCGCGCAGGAATGTACATTGGAAGCAGAAGCAGAATTGGCTACGACGACGGTGCGACAGCCATGGTCGAGACCACCTATCGACTTGGATTTCTCAGGTCAGTCACGACGCCGTTAGATCGAATAGAGTACAGCTGACGTACCAGTCGTCATGTTCACAGCGTCGGGCCTGCTTGTGCGATTCTTGAAGGTTTTTGAGAAGAGCGGTTATCAATCTGTGAAGTGGGTGCGGTACCTCACCAAAGCCAATGGGTCGTATCAAATCCGGGTAAGTCTACCCCTTTACACGCTTCACAGGCACACCACTGATCTCTAATAGTTCTAGTAGTGTCTATGATCGGCTTGTTGTTGTATGCAGTTACGAGGATTCATAGTAGGACTCATCTGGCCAAGGCGAGAAAGCGAGGCATGTGTCCACTCTTACGCGCCGCTCTCGTAATCAGCGGGACCCGGGACGCGCCAAATTAGACACAAGCCAGGGCAAAGACTGCATCGCACGTTGAAGAGCTTGTATCGCATATCGAAGCCTTTGCTCACGCTCGAGCCTTGGAAGATTGAGTCAAAGAAGCTTTCCTTACCCATACACACACACACACGGACGCGAACAAGATTTAAGCTCGGCCCTCTCGCAAATTTCCGATCAATCCTTTCCCATCGACAGAATGTCTTCCCCAAACTCCAATCCCAACCTCCTCCCTGCCCACGCCTACGATAGCAACCCCCTCACACCCAAAGCTGGATCTAGCGCCAACTTCCAGTCCTTCCCACTCAGCTCTCCAGCGGCGCGTCGAACACTCTCAGGAACTGGTCCGGCCGGCATGGATTCTAAATCGGTAAACGAGGGGAGTTCAAATGGGTATCATGATTCCGAGAAGGGCGAGGGACTGGTGCGTTCTGGCTTTTGCGCGTGTGTTATAAAGACTGACGAAGGGCAGCTATCATCAGCTAGGAAAAGCGTGGATATGTCGGCGGGTATGACGCCCAAGGAGAAGAGGACCACACCCAGCGCTGCAGTCATTAGTACGTCGCGTCTATTCGTGCGCGTTGATGTAGCTGACAAGATAGTACCCATTTGGATTGCCCTATCTTCCTCTGTGATTCTGTACAACAAGTATCTTTACTCAACGCTGGACTATCCATATGTGAGTAGGATTATGACGACCGAGCCCAGCTGTGTACCGTAAATGGCCCCCTATGACGCAGTGCTGAATCCCCAGCCCATCTTTGTGACTTCATACCATTTGGGCTGCGCTGTGAGTTACCACCCACACTAGTTTCTGGGAATGAGGAGATACAGCTAAACCTCCCAGGCAATCGGTACCAGAATCCTAAGAGCGACCACGAATTTGATGGATGGCCTCGACAACGTGAACATGACCGTGAGCTTCGGTTCCACATTTCTGTCCTCGGGCCCAAGCTCATGCCTCGTAGCAAGACATCTACGTGAAGTCTATCCTACCGATCGGTGTTCTCTTCTCTGGATCGCTCATCCTGAGTAATACCGCCTACCTCTCGTGAGCTTACGGACTCTCAATCTCCAAACTAGCTAACCAGATAGATTGAGCGTATCCTTCATTCAGATGCTCAAGGCCTTCACACCCGTCGCTATCTTGCTCATCTCTGCTGCTTTCAAGATTCAATCCCTGAATCAGCGTCTCGTTATGATCGTCGTCGTGCGTTGTCATGTTTCCTCCTCCATGCACACATGAAGCTGACTTCGCAGCTTATCTCGCTCGGATGCGCTCTTGGTCAGTTCGATGATTCTCGGCTAATGGTAATCGATTGTTGAGCTGACATACCTAGCTGCTTACGGAGAAATCAACTTCGAAATGTTCGGTTTCCTCTGTCAAACCAGTGCGGTAGCTTTCGAGTCTTCGCGATTGGTCATGATTCAGATCCTGCTCCAGGGATTGAAGGTCAGTTATCCTGTCCGTTTCCACCGGCAGAAGCGCCGAGCTGATCTGAGGAGATGGACCCCTTGTGCTCCTTACACTACTACGCACCCGTTTGCTCATTGATCAACGCGTGCTTCCTTCCCTTCACAGAAGGCTGGGCCCCCTTCCGCGAGTTCATGCGCATAGGACCCCTCATCATGCTTTCCAACGCGGCCGTAGCGTTCGGACTGAACGTCGCGGCTGTATTCCTCATTGGTGCAGCTGGTGGTCTGGTTCTTACCCTAGCAGGAGTTTTCAAGGTCAGTTCTGTCAACCGGTCCGACTGTAGTATGGCAGGAAGCGATGACCCAACTAACTGGTGCAGGACATTCTTCTCATCTCATCCAGTGTGCTCTTCTTCGGCAGTAAGATCACCCCTATACAAGTCTTCGGTACGTCCTTATCCGAAGGCCCTTACATGCAAGACAACGCTGATATGTGTGTGTAGGCTATGCGCTCGCTCTGAGCGGACTTATGGCTTACAAGAACGTCTCGGTCAAAAAGTAAAGTCTGCGTCGTTGGATCCCCTCCTCGGCTATACAACATAGATGTCTCTCTTTTACGGACTTTGGGTGGTGATCCGATGGCTTTGAAGGCAGAGCTGACGTTGTACTTACCCTCCTTTGGTGGTCTTCCGTCTCCAGCAAGACGCAAGATGTCACTTAAACGAGCAGTCTTCGATCCGCCCTCGTCTCCCTCGGTCGTCTCGATGACGGAAGTTCCAATTCCAGGAACCGCTCGAGATGTCAACGGCCACCCCATCAGACCCCGCAATCATACCCCTGCACTAACCCTCGAACAATCGCATAGTCGAGGAATTATCTCCAAGGATGGGTCCTGCAAGGTTCGGGTCACACCTTTGAGCGCAAACACCCCTTCCTTCAGCTCATATCCTCTTTGGGGGATGAGACTCCTGAAAGACTGACGCCATCCTCCTTTGACAGGATCATCAAAGATGCCCTCCAGATTTACTCCTTTCTTCCATCTCGTTGACGCCGATGTCAGCAAATCGCAGGTCGATACCCCTGATTCCTTCCGCATCTGTATACTTCCTCACTGGTTCAATCGCCTCCCCCACATTTATCCGCTTCGCCCAATGCTACGAGCCTGACCTCTTGCCTGGAGCAAAGCGTCATCATCCACCCCCACTCCTCCACCACAGCCATGTCCGTCAACATGCAGTACCAACACCCGTCCCGCCAGTCGGGACGGGTTATAGGCAACATCAGCATCACAACGAGCCTCACCCAACTCGTCCATGCTCGTCCCACTGCCCGAGCCTCAGCTCCCACCGCCCGCGCAGTCGGCGCTTTCGCCAATATCCTTGCTAAAGCAGACGACGAAGCATTTATCACTACGATCGTCGCCAATGGTGTCACGATTCGATATCGACCTGCAGCTGGTGTGGCTGGCGCTGGCACCGGACGGCCTACCGATCCTGTCGCTGTTGAATCGTCCGTATCGTCAACCACATCATCACTCACTACATCCTCAGCACCGGAATCCACAGCTCCCCCACCTCCTTCTCCTACGATCTCACCAACGGCATCCGTCCTTCCCACTACGACATCATCCTTTCCCATTTCGGATGCTGTCCCTTCGACGCCCAACACCACCTCGGAGGGCAGCGGGACCACGGCCAACCCTAATCAGCCTAGCTCGAGATCGTCGTCTGAGGGCACAATGAGTGCGACTTCAGTCACGCCAGCTGTTACGAGCTCGTCAGCGATCAGGCCTACGACAGTGGCCCGTACTGCATCAACTGCACCTGCTCCAAATTCTGCAGTAGCCAGCCCTTCCACCAATGACATTGCTCAACCATCGGCATCTGGATCTGTTACAGTCTCAGCTTTGTCCGGTATGTCTCCTCTCTTTCCGATGCCCCTTCATCGCTTTAGCTTATAGAACAAGATGAATCCGCACCGTCAACTTTAGCCTCAGCATCTACGACCGCTTCATCGTCAACCCCGAATCCAACCCTGCCATCCGATCCAAACCCAGCCAATAACGCCCTCTTACCATCCTCCACCCGCACTTACCCCCTCAACACCGGCACAGCTGCAGCTGCCAACGCCGGTGACGACGGGCCGAGCAAGGGCAAAACGGCAGGTGCTATTGTTGGTGGCCTATTCGCACTCTTGGCTCTGCTCGCTTTGATCCTCTTTGCGGTGCGGTGGTATAAGCGGAGAAGCAAGAGTGATCGGGAGGCGTTGATGAGGTCTAGTTGATTTTATGGTGGTGATGTTGATATTCCTGATGAAGAGGAAGAGGTGAGATTTTCTTGTTAATCCAAGTGCGGATTACGGAAGAACGGTAGAGCTGACGATAGTAGAAGAATACAAGGCATAATCGTCAATCCCGATTCTCTGCGCCGTCAATGTACCGCCAATCCGCTAATCGGCTCTCGGAGTGGACAGCCTCGTTCGCCTATCTCAACCCACTCAGACAGGGCGATGGCGCTCGAGACACTGGCCGATTCCCCAGATTCAGCGCTATGGCCGGTGTCCACCCTGCCTCGAGGCAGCATGGAACGGGCTTCAATCCTGATACAGACGTACCTCGGCCAATCTCGGTGGTTCCGACTGGCCAAGGCGGATGGGCGAGCCGATTCTTTACTTCCACATCGGCGGGAGGTGGAGGACATACTAGTGCGAATTGGGAAGAAGCTCAAGGGTACGGAGACGGGACGTACCGATCGCATTCTGCCGGGAGTCCAACGCCAATGATCAGTCGTTCTCCCTCGGGTACACGACCAATTATCAGCCATCCCTTCGCCGCTACGATCAATGACGAGAACAACAACGAAGGACAATGGGGACAATCGTATCTTCCGCCAGTTAAAATCTCCCACCCAACACTTCCAGCCTCATCCGCATTACCCACTCGAGATCGAAATCTCCTCCAGCGCAGCCCAACCCCTTCTTCCGCATATAGCGGTATGGTCAATGCCCCCACCGGTCCGTCTGCGGGCGGTCTACATTTTCCCGAACCTCGCCGACCGGGATCCGATCAATCCGGGATAGAAATGCTCGCGACTACGCCTACCAACGCAGAATACACCAGCACGGCAGGTGCCAAAGCCGCGATCCTCGCTCGGTTGAACGCCAACGCTGGTGCTGCACCTCGACCTGACACTGCAATCAGTACAGGAGGGGACGGACCATTGATATTCGGTCTGAATGACGATCCCCACTCTTCCAGTCTGTTCGGATTCGATTCGCGCGGCGTCAGCGTAGCGGAGACTTCTTACTCGGACAAAACGAGCTTGGCTCATCCTAGTGGTCAACATGCCGCTGGTCCCTCATTCCCAGTTGCCGTTGCCACTGCCACTGCGACCGGCAATGCGCGGGACGTAGAGACAATGTACCTTACAGCGTCTAGCGGTCTCGAGCCAGAACTTGGTCATGCTGGCGCTGGTGCGCGAGCAACGTATATAAGCGCGGCAACGGGGAGGGAGACGAGAGACTGGTATGATCAGCCTGAAATGTGGGACGAGACGCTCAGCAAGAATGCGGAAGAGGCGGCGGGGATGCAGCCGCGGAAGAGCGTCAGGTGGGGAGATGGCTCGGTAGGCGATGGAATACCGAGGGCTTTATAGACGATTATGAATGGACGTTGCATTGAGCACCAGTATGTACTTTAGCAGCGCATAGAGAGTTAAATATAGCTAGTGTATCTGGCCTGAACTGTCCAAACGAGCTGTTCAGAGGCAGGATTAATCTATTACAACGTGGAATCCATGCGGCAAATGTTTCGACAACAATAGTGAAGCGTACAATCGTAGCGCGCGAGGTTGTGGAACTGCTCGCTCATACGCTCGAGTCGAAGAAGAACCACCCCTCGTCGACTGGGGTCCGCGAGTCTCACTCGCCATCCTCTCCTTCCTCATCCGAATGCACTGCACTCTCCGTATCCCCCATTCCATAAACGGCCTCCATCCTTCTCCGCCTAAACAGCTCAGCCTCGGATACATTCTCAACCTGCTGCGGGACCAGCCCGGCCGCTGCCAGAGCGGGAGACGCCGCCCTCGCTCCAGCCACTGCGGCAGCGACGAGGGAGTTCGTTGGCTTATTGATTGGGCCACTTGCGTCTTTGCCTGTGCTAGCAGATGACCTTCTCGACGTCGGAGCAGGAATGGAGCCATACGGCGCAAATGCAGATGGGTGGATGGGAGTCGATCCGTTCGTTGGCGAGACAACGGAGATGGAGGAAGGTGGAATAGGAGTGGCAGTTGACGATCGCTTCGGATTGAAGAATGCGAAAGCGCCAGAACCCTTCGGAACCTCCTGATCGACCCGGAAGACTCTAGCGCCAGGCGGTGGCGTCTGGATCGTCACTGCCTCGCCTGAAGAGCCCGTCTCGTCAATGTCGAACCGAGGCGCACTGTTGGTCCGATTGAGCACCAGGGTCTCTTTGCTTGGTCGACGAGCAACCGGGCTGAATTTCGACGGAGGTAAGATTGACTTCCTCTTGTTTTTGTTTTTGGGCGTAAAGGCAAGTACACCATCGTCCTCCCCGCCCTCACCCGAATTGACAGTTTCCAACCCCTCCAAATCAGGGTAACCAGTATGAAGCGCCGAAGCCACCTTCTTGTACTCGGCGGTAGGCTTGACGCGCGTCGACGTGTTGGGCGCAAGGTGTTCGATGGGACTGATAAGTGGAGCAGTGTCAATATCAGGTTCGGTCGCTCGGGTGTGTGCCGACCGGATATCGGCAATGTCTTGTCGGAGGTCGATAGCTTTGACGAAAGACTCATCGATCCAGTCCGCCATTTCCACCAATACGCCTTCTACCTCCTTCATGAGACTTGTCATTTGCATGAACCCATGGCCCCAACCCTCAATTATCCGCATTTGGACCCAATCTTCATCCGTCTCGCGCAAGATATGATCTGGCGTATCGGCGGATTGAGACTTGGACATTCGAAGCCCCTCGCCGAATTTGGCTGAACGGGATTGTTGGGTCAATTCCGCTTCTGCCCGTCGGCGTCGCTTGGCTTCGCGGATTTTACCGGCGAGGATGACAGTGTCATCAACGAACGGATCGCGCTCGCCGCAGATGAAGTAGACTGGAGGGAAGTGCGCGAGGAGGTCTGGAGGCGAAAGGATTGGAGAAATGTAGTAGTCGGTTGCGAAGTCGGGATTGAGCTGCGGGCCGACATACAGAATAGCCATAGCTCTCATCTGCATTGTCAGTTTAGATGCCCTACATGCGCGAATGATAAACTCACCATGCTGGGCGTAATGACACGATCTTGGAAATATCCCACCCGGCTAGTCATCGTCAACCTAGTCCCAATCGGGGCCCTCCTCCTCTTCTTGATGGCCTTCTTGGCCTCATCCACCGGCTTGATAATCTCCGGCGTCTCAACTCGAGGGAAGCTGAAGTGCCTTTCTGTCCTTGGCGTCTTCACCCTCTCCCTCAGGCTCTTATCTGCCTCTCGTCGACGGTCCACCGATGTCCCCCGGATTGTCACGGCATCATCATCCGAATCACTCGTTTCGTCCGATCTCTTCCCGCTGTCGGCTCCCTCTCCCTCCCCATTCGCTCCGAGCCACGTAGCTAGCTTGGTTGACATATTCCTCGGGAGCGAGGCAGTCCAGCTGGACGAAGCCTGCTGAGGTGCCTTGGCTTCTCCTGGAAGGCCAACGGTAGGTGCAATCGGAGACATGCCCGGGATCCTCTCGCCTATGACTTGACCCCAGCTCTTCTGTCTCCCTCTATGCCCCTTTGATCGTTTATCGACGGGACCTTCACCCGTATCGTCCACGACGGACAACGGGCTCTTGTGGCGCATGTGGTCTTTCCCATGCACAAGGCCAGGGATGTGTGTCTCGGACTGCTCAGTCCGAAGAACCCGCAGATTGGCGGGCGACATCCAGGATGTGAAGTTGAAATCGAGAGCAGGGTAGGCCAGGATGATGGATACCGGTCGAGGGATTTGAGTATGATGCTCGAGAATGCGAAGCATGATTGTTGTACAGATGTTTCCGCCGCTGTAGAGTCAGTGTTGGCCTTTGTTTGGACATCAGATTCACTCACGCTGAATCTCCAGTAAGAACCACATTGATCTTCCCACTCTGTATCCCGATACATCCACCCTTAGTCTCCATCAGGGTCCGGTACGCATCGAACCCTTCTTCAATTGCCCAGGGATACGGATCTAGTCAGATCAGCTGTATCCCTATATAGCCATAGGCTGTACTTACACTCCGGTGCCTTGCCATAATCAACACCCAATACTGGCTTCCCGGTCCGCTTCGCCCACAGCCTCAATCGCTCTTCATGGCATTCAGGACCCATCGCGATGAACCCTCCTCCAGGGAAATCAACAACCATTTCCGTAGCCTTCATCAACTCCTCCCTGGTCCCATGGAAGAACAGCATAGCTTTCACAGGTGGTAGATGGGCGCGGGACGAAGAAAGTGGTCGAGGAATGGTGAGGTGTTCAACGATATCGACTCGGGGTCGGAAGAACCATGTAATTGCTCGAATGTAAGGATTGTTGGTTTTTTCCCATGTGACACGGAGCATCTCGACAGTACAGAGTGCTCTATATCGTCGGAGCTAGTCAATTAGCTTCTTCTTTGGCTGCTTCGCCATTGCCAGCGACGCCGTGAGAGAAAGGGACATACGACTTCATCCCCTTCGTTATGGTAGACTAGGTAGTACATGGAGAAGACGAAACTCATCGCGTCTTTCAGCCACAAAGGCCGAATAGTCATAGCAGAAGCGAATCCTGCGTCCAGAGCTGTGTTGATCCATGTTGCTCGATAGTACGAACGAGAGTACTACCCAATTAGCCAATACCGAGGTCGGGTTGAAAAAATGCGAACATACCAGCCTAGCAAGCGGTTCGGGCGAGCCATATCCCAGCAATATATCAAGATGGCGCAGAGCGTACATGAGCGTAAGCGTCCCCAGGACCAATTGGTACGGCGTAAAGTGACCTGACCATCATTAGTCCCTCCTTCCCTCTGAGCTTGCGCGGTACCGGTCAGGGATGGACTCACGAAGCCGATCATTCATCCTCCCAATCCATCCCATCCCCATCCCAATCCTACTCCTTCCAAAAAGCACCTTCCACGCACTCAACGCCCATACCTTTCTCTTGGCACCGCCTATCCCAAACCGTCCGCCACCTGCACCGCCTACTCTCCCACTCGACGCAGGTCCCGCGGCCGATCGCGTCGCGGTACCCGCAATATCACTTCCAAGTGACGAGAGGCGGAAATCGGGGGCTTGCGCCCCGTCGCCCTTGTACAGACGCCATACCCAGAAGAAGAGGATGAGGAAGATCTGGGATCGACGGAGCGTAGGCGAAGGACGACCCAAGATTTGATCAATCATCTTGCTGACCTGCGCGATGCCTGCTTCGGCCAAAGAGCGATGGTGATGAAATGTGTTATCGATGCCCCTAGGTCGAGGTCGACGATTGTTTCATCCGGTCAAGTGGCGTGTCTCAATTGTGGCGAGGGACCGCGGCCGCAGTTGGCGCTCTATCCTTCCTTTGAACGGCCAGTGACCCCTTTCGTTTATCAACTAATGATCTGTGGTGAATGTTGGCCCGGCACCATCCGTGAGATCGCTAATGATCTCGTATAGTTGAGGTATGGTGGAGTGTATAGGAGTGAGTGAATGAATAGCCGGTGGGCGGTCAGTGGGTCGCCATCACGTGTACCTGAGTTTGTCATTAATTCGTTGCTGCCGTAAGCACCTACTCATTCCTCGTCATAACAAATTCAATATTCTATGTCCACGACCCTCGTAGCTGCTGGCAGGACCGAAAGTAGTAGCACGAGGCGCCAGATGACATCAATCCGTGTAATATATAGTATACAATCCGACATCTAAGAAGAAACGCTTTGCACGGACATACAACATACTGATTCTTAACCCAGGCTCGCTCCCCTTAATCTCTCGGACCCCTGAAGCCTCCAGGTTCGGCCTGCATGAACCATGCCGCCGACTCCGCCATCATAGGCCCCTTCGGCACCCTGAGACCCTCCGCCACGCCCTTGCTCGGCGCACTGCCGCTGCCGCTGCCTGCACTCGGCTCCTGAGAGATCGGATCGAGCCTCACACCCGCCCCGGACGACGCATCACTGACGAGCGACCCGAAAATGTTCCGCTGTCCGCTGGGTTGAACTTCCATTCGCTGACCCGTAAAAACAAAGGGATCGGTGGATGCGGCGCCCGGATCGGGGAAGAGGTCGGTACTCCAATTGCCGCACACTCCAGATTCGAAATCGACCGGCGACCCCATTGCCATTCCCGACCTGCTCTTGCTCTTGCTCTTGGCTCCACCGCCCACACCGACATTAGGCAACCACATGCTTATGTCCGCCTCTCCATCATTCCCGTCCGTCCCTGATCCCGGCAGATCGGCCAGGGTGGTCGTGTGGCTTGCACTCCCCGAAGCAGACTGCATTCCGCTCATAGGTAGTTGTGGTGATTCCGTCTCGATCCGCGCCCCTTCATACACCCCAGTATTGTGGCCGTTCCCCGCTCCGCTGTCAGGAGTAGAAGTGAATGGTGATACTCCGGCGGACGCCGGTGCCGATGCCGATGCGCCACCATGGTGGACCCGCCGGATCCGCCAGTAACCCCGTTTGACATTCAAAGCGTTCAAGACGCAGATCCCGAAATCTGCTCCGGGGTGAAGGACGGGAGCACCGGGTCGAGGATGATCAGGATAGTGAGCGACGAGCTTGTCGAATGTGGGATGTGTGGCCCGGTCGAGAAAGTAGGCGATGAGCTGGGCGTGGTGATGTCCGATTTTGAATTTGAGGCCGAATTGTTCCAGCGCCATCCGGATCATTTCGACATCGGATCGGAGTGACGTTGCGAGCACGTTGTCGCCAATGTTCAGGGCGTGTCGGTAGAATAGCAGACAGGTGCGACCGGCAGTGACCAAGCATCTGGATCTAAGCCTGTGTCCAACTTCAAAAGGAGGGAGAAGACTTACACTGATGCTGCCGAATGCATGACATTGGCAAAATTGCTCGAACCCCCATTGATAGCAGAAGCCAACTGCTGCACTGTCCCAACAATGGCTTGTGCCGCCGAAAGGATCCGCCTCGCCGATGCATCCGCAGAGTCAGTCACATCCGCAAATGGCTCGTAGAGGATGATTAGGGCTGCGTGGGGGAGCAGATGCGCAACGATAAGGTCGATATCGAGTCGGCGCGAATTGTCCATTTTGCAAGGATTGCGCATCTCGTATGGGAAGCTCATCCTATAGGTATCAGCCAAGTACCACCTGCTGTAGATGGAACTCACTGTAAACAAGCAATGTTATTGGCCAACTCCCTAAATTCCGGCTTGTTCATCCCCGACAAATCATCGTCTTCCTTCACATGTCTATTCTTCCACTTCCTGGCAAATCGGGTGACGCGGTTCATGATTATACATGCCTTAAGGCAGAGGACGAAGGCGTCGACGACGGGATGGTGCGTGAAGAGATCGCTAGACTCGACATCTTGGGGATTAGGAGGGATATCCTTCGCTCCGGATTCGAAGTCTTTGAATGAGCACGGAAGGGGGCACGACTATCTTTTCAGCTGGAATTCCATCATCGGTAAGGCCAAAAGCTTACAAGTTCATCCAGAGCTATACTACTTCCCCACCCTGACGCCGCAGACGACACCGTATCGTGATAGAATGCAAACCACATTGCCCCTCTACGCTCCTCGCGCTCAATGGCATCAGCAGGCGGAGGCAGCATCACACTCTTCAGCGATAATTCCGCCGATCGGACATTAAGGCCGAGGGGTAGGATCATTCGCGCTACAAGACCATGGTAAGCCCAGCATTCGAGCATCCGGGTATCGTCAATGAATAACCGGCTGAGGATCATCTGACCATCAGTGGATTTGCAAGTAACTACTCACCATTGACCGGACAACATCCAGCATCCTATCTCCCGTGTTCAGGCCATCATGCACCGCCTCTTTCGCTAGACCAGACTGCCAAGTCGAAAAGCCTACATCTTTGGCGCGTCGTCCATTGATCGTCCGAGCTACCGTGGACTTCTCATACACTCCTGGGGCGCACCAGTTGGCCGCTATGGCGCATATGGAGTGCAAAATGGCTGGATGGGGGAAATTGGAGTGGGTGGGCGGAAGTGTCATTCGAGTCATGAATCGGCTTCGGAGTAGCATTCGAGGAAGACTTGGAACAAGGTCAAAGAAGACATCGATTCTGACAGGGTGAGCTGCGCTTCATTGATGAGAAGAAGTACGTACAATTCGTTGACAATGTGAGGTTCAGGTAGACCACTCGGCCATCCTGGCCAGAAGAGATCCATCAGGTACTGCTGTTGTAGCGCCTCCTCGGCTATTGGGCCTGCCGTATAGCTCGGCATGGGCATTGGCATCTCCTGAGCGATACCCTGATTCATCGACACGTAGGTCGGGTCGGACATCGGATCAACCGGCATCGAGACTGAGACTTCCTCGATGATATTGGCGAATTGACTCGACGCTCTAGCTTGCGCAGATGCAATGTACGTGTCGACAGTCTCGATACCCTTCCACGGACCTGTTGTGCGTGTGTTCGGGGGGAACACTCCGTTCTTATCGGGCATGAGCATCGACTCGTAATCGACAGGTTCGGGAGGTCCAGGGGAGAAGTTGAAGATTCCACTGGGTGTCAATGGAATCGGATCGGCAGAGCCGGATCCTGATGAGTGGTTCATGGGAGTATTGGGTCCAGGTCCAGGAACACTACCTCCCGAAGTCGCCGAGTCGGTCGACAAGTGATGGATGGCTGGGGGTCGCATTTCAGAAGAGGGGGGTTGAAAGTCGGAAAATGTAAATGATGGGGTGAAGCCGGTATGGAAAGTGGGAGAGTCAACCTGCGGAGAAGGAGGAACAAAAGTCCCCGTAGCGCCATTCATCATAGTTGAGCCGGTCACACCTGCGCGAAGGGGTCCGGATGCGGGTCGAGTATTACTCGTACCGGGTGCGTGGACAGTTGCCGCCGCGGAAAGAATATCGAGGAATGCAGTGGGTGATTGTGCCGCAGTCTCCTCGGGCCTCGAATCGAACTGGCCGCTGAGACTTGGGCGCGAAGAATGGGTTCGTGAGGACGGCTGGGACGTTGTTGCTGGGGCCTGATTACTAGGCCCGGCACTGGATCTACTTGCCCCAGCTAATTTAGCCTCTAATTCCTCTGCATTATTAGCACAGAACCCTAAGATGACGAAGAACATACCGATGCGCCTCTTCAGCTTCTCCGACTCATTGTCCTTCTTCTTCTTCGACTGATCCCCTCCCGTGCTCTTCCGCTTTTTACGTGAAGTTTCCGCATCATCGTCGGCTGGGGAGGTTGACCCAATGTGGCCCGTCACTTCATTCCCTCCATTCCCATCGTCGTAATCACAGCAGAGAACAGGGTTCGTCGTTGGTGCTGTGCGCATCATGTGTTTGTGGGATCTGACGCAGGTAGAGCAATGGGGCCGGATCGCATCGCATTTCTGCCCAAATCAGCCTTCATCACACCCATAACCCGAGTGAGGTACCAATTTCCTCCGCCTACAAGCTAGACAGGCCTGATTCCTCCTTAATACACCAGCGACATCATTCTGATGCTGAATGTGCAACCGCTGCTGTTCTTGCTCCTGCAAGGTTTGTTGCTGATCCCGAATTACTCCCGCTGTTGACCTTTGATCAAACTCTGCAGGATGACCACTTCCTTGCGCGGGAGGGCCCACTCTCGACTGGTCTGTTCGTACATTGATCATCGACGCCATCCTGCGCGGTAGGGCGGAAACTCGTCGTTGAAATTATTCCTTATCCCCCTCGGTGATCGGAGGCCGAAGTAGGGCGCCGAAAATCGTCGATGTGGACGTAGCTGATTGCTTTCTTGGCTGTGATATCTTGTCCTCCCTACAGCTTCGAGGTTCATGAGCTGTCCGAGGATGACTGTCGAGTATCTCCCTCTTGGAAGCTGGACAAAAGCTAGAGATAGGTAGTGCAGATGAGCGGTGCCGAAGATATATATTCGTCGGCGCTATTGCATGGAGCCCGAGGCCGAGTACACCGAAAGGGGAAATATTTCAACGTCTCTGTTCGACCCCTCCTTTAAACTACGCCATTTAATTAACTTTCCTCACCTGCCAAAGCACATTATTTCATGTCTACACTCCACACACACTAGCAATAATACAACCCAACATCACAGCGCTGGCCGCTTCCTTCGCCCTTAAAGTTTGACACTACAATCCGCCCAGCCCACAGCTTGCCTTCGCCATAGGGGCAATGCCCCCTCCTCACCCGAGCCTCCTTTAACCTCCCTCTCCTACAAGTCTCGGCAGGATGAATCTCCCTCTCCTACTCCTCACTCATCTCCTCGTCCTCCTCATACCGCTCATACTCGTCGCTTCAAGCCCTTCACCCTCTCCTGACCCTTACCCAGCCGTCATCTCTCTCCCGGCGCGCGTCCGGTCGGCAACACCGCTTGCTTCTTCAGTTGCGCCGCCAGAAGTAGAGCACGATCTGCTCCCTTTTGTGCTAGTGTCAACTATAGATGGAGCACTACATGCTGTCGACAGAGACGAAGGGAAAATTCGTTGGTCATTGAAGGAAGGCGTAGACCCTCTCGTAGGCGGAGGTGCTGTTGGAAGTGGGAGCGAGGAAGACTACATTGTCGAACCGCTCAGTGGAAGCTTGTTCGTCTTTGAAGAAGGGGATGAGGCGGAGCATGAGTCTCCCAAAGTTCGCAAACTTCCCTTATCAGTAGACAAGCTGTAAGTACATCCTCCAGCCGTAAGCCTAATTGTTCAGTATCGAATTATCCCCATTCACATTCCCCCATTCGCCCTCGCGAATATTCACCGGCTCCAAATCATCCTCATTGCTCACTGTCGACCTGCGGACAGGACAACAACTCGACTGTTTTTCGTCACTCAAGACGAACCTCTCCGACTACTCGTCATGCACATGCGAGAACGAGGCTCTTTTGGACGATCTCGAACACATGTCCAGGTCAAACAGGGACGTCCTTTTTGTCGGGCGCACGGACTATCGCCTGACCATCCACACCCCGCCCGGAGCGAGTGCAATCTCGGGCGTGACCATAGGAGACCAAAGGGCCAAAAGTGGTGTTCAGGAGATCATGTACTCGACGTACACGCCAAACAGCTATGATCGGCCCCTGGCGGAATTCTGGGCGAAGATGGGAAATGCAGATGTGTATGAAGATGATGGGAGTACCGCAAAGCGGATGAGAGTTGAGTTGGGGCATGATGGCGTTGCGGTTGGTGTAGAGCAAGGTGGGGGTGTCAAGTGGGTGACGAAGCTGGGAAGTGTAGGGTGAGTCGTCAACGCCAGAATGTCGAAACAAGTTGACGTTCCAGTATCGCAGTCTACGATATCCTGCACCCGCAATCTCCCTCATCAGCAAATCCGATTCTCGTCCCACAACCTCCACCACATCTGAAGACACTCTTCCCTTCTCCCGCTAACCCCCACCCATCGCACCTCGACATCCTCTCCAAACGCCCATCGACCTACATCGGCACCGTACCAAATCTCCCTTCAATCCTCCCTCCGCCTGACAAGTCAGTCCCTGCACCACCTATCTCCAGCGTCTCTCCAGCACAGCGACCACTGCACTACGCCCTCTCCTCGACCTCGTACCCATTGATAAACTTCGCACCTCCGCCCCGTCCCGGATCGCTCGCAAACGGCTCGTTCCTCCTGTCTGACGATCTGCCAGAACGAGATCAACTGCTGCCGTACCTGCTTGATCCAGCGGTGGAGGAGAAGGGCATTCCACCACCCGAAGAAGACAGAGCTGATCAGCGACCCGAGCCGAACCTAAACCTGAATTACGGTCGGGGTTGGATCCTTTGGGTATTGGGCTGCACAGGCGTCTTGGCATTGGCTGCCTTACTTGCTGGTCTGCTGTACCGCAGGCAACATCTCGTGCCGCAAGCTACAACTCCGCCTATGGTATCGGAGAAGACACCTCTGCTTGCCGTCGAGAATACACCAAAAGAACGAGCAGTGACTTTTGTCGAACCTACCGTCGTCAAGCTGCTTGAGCCTGAAGCTACCGTCACGGAGTCTCTGCCTGGTGAATCCGCAGTGGATACTACCGACCCTCTCGTTACTCCGAAGAAGAGATCAACGCGGCGCAGAGTGAGGGGCAAGAAGAAGCCAAAAACCAGTCCTGGAGAGAAGGAGGATGAGGACGGTGTGGATGGCGCCGACACAGATGATGCCAGTGGGAAGGTGGAGAAACCTTTACCTGATCTACCGCGGGAGTTATCAGCTGTGGACCTGATGGACAGAGAGGACAAGGAAAAGCTTGCCATTTCGGACTGCATCATCGGTAAGTGGACAATGAACGTGTCTGGGGGGACTTCAGCTGATGTTATAGGCTACGGTTCTCACGGTACCGTTGTCCTGAAGGGAACATGGGGGGACCGCCCAGTAGCCGTCAAGCGTCTTTTGTCCGACTTCACCCGGCTAGCTTCGCAAGAAGTCAAACTCCTCCAAGCATCAGATGATCACCCAAATGTCATCAGGTACTACTGCCAAGAACGCCGCGATAATTTCCTATACATTGCGCTCGATCTGTGTCAGGCCAGCCTGGCGGACCTCATGGAGGCTCCGGCGCGTCATGTCGAGTTGGCCAGCGCCCTCGATCGGAAGAAGGCAATGAAGGAGATTAGTAAAGGTGTGGAACACCTACATGGGATGAAGATTATACATCGGGATATCAAGCCACAGTAAGTCGATTTCCTGGGCATCTATCTGTTTAGGATAGCTTTGCTGAACTGTAGAAATGTCTTGGTGTCTCAATTAAAAGATGGCAGTCTTCGAATGCTCGTCTCTGACTTTGGTCTCGCCCGTCGATTAGAGCATGACCAATCGAGCTTTGCGCCCACGGCCAATAATCTGGCTGGATCGCTCGGATGGCGCGCTCCTGAATGTATCAGGGGCCAAGTCCGACTGACGGATCCATCAGGCGGCGACCGATCCTCCTCGGGCGGTTCCTCAACTTCCTCAACATCATCTCTATCCGATCTCATGGACCCATCCGCCCCTCGCCCCACTCGGCCAGAACATCGCCTAACGAAAGCTGTCGACTTGTTCGCTTTGGGCTGCCTGTACTTCTGGATTCTGATGAGTGGTCAGCATCCCTATGGCGAGGTATACGACCGCGAGTCCAACATCGTCAAAGGGGACATTGTCAACATGGCCTCGTTGGACGTGTTGGGCGAAGAAGGCGTGGAGGCTGGAGAATTGATTGGACGGATGTTGAGTGGGAATCCGGCAGATAGGCCGGAGACGGGAGAATGTATGGTTCATCCGTTCTTCTGGACACCGGCCAAGCGCCTAAGTTTCTTGTGCGATGCGTCTGATCGTGAGTTGCTTGTTTGGTTCCTCCTGGTAATCGGCAGACACAAAGCTGATGTAGGCAGGATTCGAAATCATGGAGCTGGACCCACCTGAACCGCCCGTTATACAGCTTGAAGCGGCCGCAGTGGAAGTCGTAGGAAAAGACTGGTTCTCACGCTCCGATAAAGTCTTTACGAGCAATCTGGGCAAGTACAGGAAATACAAGGGAGGCAGTGTGAGGGATTTACTCAGGGCAATGCGGAATAAAGTCAGTTGGATTGACCAGATTGACGTTGAATACACAAGATGATAGAAGCTGATGTGAGCAGAAACACCATTATCAGGATTTGGAACCATCCGCCAAACGTCATTTCGGCCCATTACCTTCTGGGTTCCTGCACTACTTTACGAGCCGATTCCCATTATTGTTCTTGCACGTGTATGGAGTTGTGAAGGGGAGTAGACTGCGGCATGAAAGTATGTTTGAGGGATACTTCAGGCCAGGAGATTAGCAGGGATGGGACTTTGTATAGTGGGATTTGGTGACTTGATTCATACGTTGTATCTATAGCTTTTACGCCTTTCCTTGATCCGTGGTCGTATAAGTCAGTACGGGTCGGAACCCTAGGGCGCTTGTATTCATTCACTGTCAAAGTACGGCCTGACGTTTCGCTACGAGATGGACAGATGCGCCCAAGATGCTCCTAGATAATGTCAAGAGATACGTCTCGCCTGATCATTCTCCATCCATCGCCCCCGGCCCATGCTTAAGCCACATCAAGCGTCTTCCTCCTCCTCATCTTCGTCAAATCCATCTTCGTGTTTCAAGGTGTCAAGATAGACGGGTTTGTTCAGCTGCATGCCAGTCAGCTTGGTACTCTACTGTCGTGTCTTCCGAAAACGGATGAAGGAGGATGGACTGACCATTTCGACAAGACCCAACCATTCTCCCATAGCTCTGACAACTTCATCCCCGCCCTCTCCACTGCCTCCGGGGGCCCACCACCCTTCCCTGACTTTTGGCCCATTCTCCTCCTTGACCCCATCCTCCACCCCATCCGGATCCTCCTCCTTCGCTTTCCCCTTCCCCTTAACATCTACCATCGTTTCCATCCCCGCCTGCCCCTTCTCGAGGGATTTGTACCCCGCCAAAGGCCCATCTGGGGTCCAAAGCGATATAGCGTTGAAAGTCGAGATGGGTCTGAGAACCCTCACCACCCCTGATATGTCCATCATCCCCGATATCTCCTGCTCCGCCGAGCGCGATGCCGCCGCTGGCTCGTCCTTCACTTCAACGACATGGGGACTCGGAGCAGGCGAAGAAATGGGGAACAGGTGTGGGTCATCCTCGGTCGCGGGTGACGGTATAATTCCCCCTTCCTCCAATTCCTCCCTGATGGTATCTTCCCCTACTGCTGCATCTCCTTCTCGCACTGCGCCGGGAGATCCGGGAATGACATAATCCGCCTGACTCCGCCTTCGGCGTAAGTGAGGCGGAGGTGGAGGAAGAGGTTCTTTGAGTGGTGTAGCTTCCTGCAAGACTATAGCTGGGAGCTTGCGGGATGAGGACGGGGCGGGTGTACGGGGTTGTGAGAGCCGAGGGGATTGACGGGTGGGCGTATTTGGGAGTAAGGCAGATGGACGGGGTCGTTTAGCAGGTGTAGCCATCGGTGCTGGTGTTTCCTCAGTGGCTTCGGGGACTACATTCCCCGCTTCATCCTCATCGTCCGAATCAAGGCGATATCGCTTCATCCCAGTCTTCACTACGCCTCGTTTTGGCCTAGCGAGTGCAGTTTGCCCAGCCCCCCTCACGCGCTGTTTGAGCTTCGCGAACCCTCCTTGCTTAGGCGAGCGCCGCAATTCTGTCCCGTCGTTTATCCCATCGGGAGCCGTTGAGCCATCACCCTGCACTGACGCAGTAGAAGTGGCAGGTGTCAATGGCCATTGATCTCTCCGTGTCCTACCTCTCCTTGGACCAACTTCAGCCTTAGCGTCTTCCTCGACCGCAGTGGAAGTAGAAGCGTACTTGACGACGTCGGGCCGATCGGCACTGATGATGAATCCCATATATCCTCGTGGAACAGGAACGGACTGGCCAGCGATTTGACGGCCCCTGAATGCGGCAATAGGTGTCCCAGCTTCAACGCCGGGGATACCGGCTGGAGCTGGCCGAGGTCGGAAGTAGGTCGATAGAGGTGCCGTGGAAGATGTGAGGGGTTTCGAGGTGGGACCAAGGGAGAATGGGAGGAGGTTCAGTGCGGGTGATATCGGGAGGGGTGTAGAGGAGGAGGATGGGGTCGGGCCGAGGATGAACGTAGGGCTCATCTTGCTTCGAGGCGGGGTGATGGGCAGTACTGTAGCGGGTGTAGAGAAATGTAATGTTGGACTTGTGTTTTACGCGTCGATAGCTAGAGAGAGACGCGACGAAGGCCGCTTACGTACTTGTGTTTACCAGTCTTCGTGGATATCCGTGCGCAGGTTTCAGACATCGTGAGTGATCGGCCCAATCCAAGCCACGTTCAGTCCGATAATTGTATTATGTCCCTGCTGTTTCGGGAAATTACCCTTTACGGACTGCATTCCTCGTACTGTTCCCATCAATCCCGGACAGTTGCATTTTAAGCCAGACGTCGTATTGCCATTGCGCATCAATACATGAAGCTTGCATGCACATTGTGGGTCGTTCAGTACACTCAGGGCTACCTCTGAGAACAATTTTTATGCATGCAGCATAAAAATTGCAGGACCCAGCGTGCCTAGAAAAACACTGTCTCTACGCCTGCTTGCCGGCAGCGCTGGATCCTTGATGACCTCAAGAAGATCCCAGGATATCTATCAAACTCTTCTGAAAACGTCCGAGGTCTCAACCCTGACCGAGGGAGCTTGCGGAACTTTGCACGAGGTCTTCGACATGAGATGAGAGAGGCTTGTCGCGCGCATGTTTGGCTGCGGCATCGGACTTCAGGAATCTCGGGCAGTGTCCCCGATGAAACGTTCCCTCCCATCTACAGTATTTAGACAGCTCAGTGATCAGCGCATGCATACAGACATGCTCAAGGCTGACTTTTCCTATGATAGCTACTGGTGCATGCTGCACACCAGCCACAGCGGCATGGAAGGTTTGCTACCTGCTAGAAAGGACACACACATCATCTGAAACACACACAACATGGCAAAAACTCCCACAAAACTACCGCCACCCCAAGTCCCGAAATGCGACGCACCCTCTC